>MJUT01054338.1:294499-317515 GCA_002080005.1 Gigantidas platifrons | reverse complement strand
CATAGCAAAAGCAATCAATTGAGGCAGACAAATGGTGTGCATGTGCTTGTCCTCATCTACATCCACTTCTGGAATCCAGGTAAAAATTTGGCCAATATCTATAACTACATACTGGAATCATGTAAATTTGCACATGTATACATGCATCTTTTGTAAACTGTAAATACCATCACTTCAAGTGAAGGTTGTCTTGACCATGGCTTTTCATTATTTTTTATTAAAATATGCTTGTAAATGAAGCCTTGATTACACATGTTTAAGATCAAGATGGCAGCTGCACATGAAAGGTACGCTCTACTTAAATTGTTGGTTTTCAAGAGAAGTTATGCTAAGTAGTATCCTCATACTCCTCATTGGGTAATTTCAAAACGATGAATGTTGAACATAGATTTACTATTATCTGTCTATTTTGTCTGGGTCTAGTTCATTTTTAAGTTAAAGTTTGTTTGTTAGTATCTCTTCAATTATCAATAAATACATGTATCAATTATATTTCAACCTTATCATCTGAAAGAATCAACATTTCTTACCATAGATGTTGGATTTAAGTTCTCCCAACCAAAAATCCATCAAAAAGTGAAAATTCTATTTTTGGTAACTTCCATGACTTCCGATGCCAGTATTTTTTTTATTTCGACTATGACATGCTATTTTTTTTTCTTTACTATGAACATATGGATGTATTCTACATAATATATCTTTAGGAACAAAAGTTAATTACTATTTCATATATTTAGGTTACATTTGAAATGAAGAGTCGACTTGCAAATTTTGTTGAAAAAAATGGGTGGGAGTGTGGTGTGTTCCCCCCATATTTTTTTGTTTTGGTACAAGATGTATATTTTTTCACAATTTTCTGATTAAAAGAATTGTTTTGATGCATTTTATTTGAAATGAAAAAGACCACTGAGTTAATTCCATTTTTGGGGATGGAAAGATCTATGATGTGCAAAATAAAGGGTATATTGTGTGAAATCCAACATGGCTAAACGGTATGTCCATAAATAGGCTGCTACTAAAAAAGTTAGCACATTGACCCATGTTTTTTTTTTTTTTTATTGAAAGAAGACATCCATATGGATAAAAAAATGCATATATGAAAAAAAGTTAATTACTTTGAAAATCACGAGCCAGCTTCCTTAAATATTAAAATTTTGAAATTTTATGAAAATTGAAATTTTATGAAAACTGGAATTTTTGAAACTTTGAAAATTTTATGAAAACTGAAAATTTTTAAACTTTTTGAGAATTTTATCATTTTGAAATTTTTGAAATCTTATGAACATTTTTTTTTTTTTTTGAATTTTTGAAATTTTGAAATTTTTAGAAATTTTTTAATTTTTGAAATTTTGAAATTTTTAGAAATTTTTTAATTTTTGAAATTTTTTAAATATTGAAATTTTTGAACATTAACAATTTTTTTTTATTGATTTTAGAATTTTGAAATTTTATGGAAATTTTTAGGTAATCTTCATTCTTTTCGAAGAAGGCAATAATGGACCGGTCCATTATGGCTTTTACCAGTCCATTATGGCTTTTGCCGTCCATTATGGCTTTAAAAGCCATAATAGACCGGCAAAGCATTTTGGAGCAAAATAATGATCTTGCTGTATAAATATAAACGAGTCTGTAGTATTCATAATATAACCTACTGGTTAATAATTAAGCATAATAAAAAAACAAATAATTATTAATATATTTTTTTTAAATATAAAAGAAAAAATATAAAATAAAGGTAGAAAAAAAACCCATTTTTTTGGGGTCTTTTCATGAATTAATATTTACAAATTAAAGATTATCTGTCCTTATTTAGAACTGTACCAATACTTATATATGACTAGTTGGTTATATTTTCCCCATTTCGCCATGTCTTGCCTATCAAGTTGACTAAAAAATCAGTATTATTTTTTAAAACAGAGTTTTGCTGAAATGTATCAGATATAATAAGAATAAGTGTATTGTTATAAAGGGTTGCCTTTGGTTGTCATGGACCATCAGCTATCTTTTATAGAAAATGAATATCCATGGAAAATTAATATTCTCTAAAAACAATTTTCAACATATATTTCATGTATGTCTTGATCCCAATTTATGAAATACAAGTTCTCAAATATGATGCACTCTACTTCAATTATACCTTCAATGGGTATGTGTATTGAAAACCTGTTTACACGTAACCTATTGTCACTTGGTGAAAGTGAAATGAACATCTCATGCATGCTTAGGTTCTGGTGACATAATCAACTTAGGTAATCACATGACAGTAAAATGTAAATAAAACCAGTGTGTTGTTGTTATTGTTCTCACTGGAAGTTGGTAACAACAAGCATACTAACTCCCTCTGCATATATCCACATTTGGTACAAATATTTAGCATAGAGAGCTAATGGGCAACTTTTTCGAAAATAGTGTCAAAATTCTGAAATTATTTGTCGGAGTAGGTAGATGATATACAAGTAAATGTGTGAAGAACAAAAATCAATAAGTTGAACTGTTGATTTTTAAATAAATTTTTAGTCCTGTTTTAGGCTGGCCAAATGGACTATATCTTATATTAGCATTTTATGTTCACTTGACCAACATTATGTAAATAATGGAAAGATAAGAATAACACATACCTTTGAGTGTTTTTTTTGTTTTTTGTTTTTTTTTAACAGATTGGTTTGTTTGTTTTCAAACAAACAAGACTTTTCTGTATCCTTGTTGAACGTTATATTACAATTAAAATTTTACCTTTAATACTTCCTGTATATTTTAATATTACATTTTACAAATTCAATTGATGTTGACAAGGCAGCATTCAGGATTTTTCAAAATGTGTATACAAGTTTTTTGTTTTACAAAAGTTGCAATTGTTTCCCTTTATTTAAAGGTATATTGTCTACCACATTTGTATTTTTTCATACCCAAAATTATTGTTGTTTTCCGTACTGACCTTCATAAAATGAAGATTAAACACCGAATTATTGGCGAATACGCTACGAAACGTTAAGATTCAAACAACATTAAACAGGCGTGACAATCATGAAGTGTTTGAATCTTAACAGTATTTTCCTTACCTCAAAGCTAAACCCCCGAGAATTCCAAACTTCCGTTTTTACTTTTACTTTCACTTTGAATTTCTGTCATCCGAACAATAATTCTGATAACGATAGTTTTGGGTCTTTTTTTGTCAATCGTATATTTTGTAGCATAACTGTTTAATGATAGCTTAAACAAATCATTTATGGACAGTTAAAAATTTTCAAAAAAAATCGTAGACAATATCCCTTTAAAGTAAGTAATATTCATACCACGGAAGGACATATCAAACGACAGCCAAAAGTAGCTTATCCAAAATAAATGCACAAAAATGTAGCACGGTACACTGGATAAAGTACAAAACATCGCTATATTAAATTTGTAGCTTAAATAATCATTTTTTTTCCTTCCATGTTTTTAATGCAGCTTAAAATGGTGTTAGCTAGTAGAAAGCCATCGTCTATTATCTGGAATTGATATTGTACCATATCAAATTAACCAGATATCAAAACTTTATTAAATTCAAATGCAAATGGGTAGGGCTTATATTATGGTACGACATGCAGATCATGATTGGTGTACATCAACGTTAGAGCGAAGGGACAATACAAAAAAGGACAATCTAGAGAAACTCGCAAGACGACGAAAAACAAAGCAAAAACACAACGCAATATGTGTTGGACACCACTATGCGCAAACAAACATAAGTAACGTAAATAAGACAGAAGTCCTCCTACAAACAACTGGAGGTAATATATAAACTAAAACTCCTAACGGATATCACAAGACGATAACTCAGAACGTAAAGACACAAAATAGGACGACACAAAAAGAGTTCGATTGTTTAACTGTTTAACTCAGGAAACCGTGATATAAACATTACTTATATTTGTTGCAGTATGAATTGTATTTTGCAATAGACACTTAGAACTACATTCAAACAGGTCATTTTCACTCACCAGTGTACTAACCTTCCACAGGATAAACAATATCTAGCACACACTTACACTAATATTTATCAAATAGTTCATGGCACTAAGGGCCATATGACAGTTTATGGACCGTGATGTCACCCACAAAATATTATATGGACCTAAGCGAAGCTGATCGGTCCATATACTCTTTTGTGGGTGACAGACCGGTCCATAAACCGCCATTTGGCCCGAAGTGCCATGAACTATGTGTTATATTATACTCAATACATGCAAATCTGTCAGACGATATGTTTTTGCTATGGTACATGTATATCTAAGACGGAAAACGAGTTCGGACAATATCCGGAAGAAAACATTATATTGATCAGGACCGGTCAATATACTAGAATATTGACCGGCTGCGCTAACAAAGACAAATAGGCGAAATAAAAACGTAAAGTATAATATTTGGATATATATTTTGGATAAAATGCTTTTATATTACTTCTTTGATATATTCATTTGTCTTCTTCTTTTTTTTCGAATCAGAAATAATAAATAAACATAGGTTAATGAATAATATATCTTGCAGTGTTTACGTTTTATGGGTAAAGAAATCATTTAGATACAATTTCAATGAATTGATTTACGCATGGTTTTTAATTTCAGGGTTTTTAATAATACTTTTCTTACCCAATCATGTTGATCACTTCCGTTCCAGTTTATTTTTGGATTGACAATGAAAATAGTAGATATCCTTTATTATCTTGGTCTAAAAAGGAACTTTCTAGATCTCCTTCCTCGTTCCGTAATAACGTTATATTTCTTAATCATGTGCAACATTATACAATTAATGACTTTGGATGAGGTTAATACCACTATTCATCAACCCCAGAGATTTGATTATCACCAAGGCGATCGGTCGAGGTGATAATCAAATCTCTGGGGTTGATAACTCGTGGTATTAGCTGAAATCGAAAGTCATCAATTGTTTTCTTATATGAGTAAATCCAAAGTTAGTGATAATCTGTTTTTTTTTCACTGTAATAGTCATCACCAAATAAAAAAAAGAAATGCGATTCCCCAAGGTAATACTTGTGCGAGCCTTTTATCCACCTGTGACTTTCACCGGAAAATGAATAAAATTCAAAACAAACAAAATGACGCGAAAAGGAAAACAACGTGGGGTAGACATAAAACAAGAAGATGTATTACAAGCTGTTGTTAGGACAACGCTGATTGGATAGCAAATTAAACCGCTTCTTTAAATATCGACCAATCAGAGAATACATTTTAAAAATAAAATAAAAATAACCGACCAATCAAATCGCACGTAGGAATGCGACCTCGTATTGACATGTAAACTAGCTGCGGAACCGTAGCCCTTTATGGTCCTTTTTTTTTTTTTTTTTTTTGGGCTACCGATTTCCCCTATACAAAAACTTGCGGAATTTGCGACCTCGATTGAGTCGCACCTTTCCAGGGGTTTCTGGCGATCGGACGCCAAGTGTGCGTAGCCAATTGTGTATGTTTCGTTTCCTCAAATATTTTTCTATCACTCTACATTATTATTTATGCAAAATTATTAATATCCTTCTATTTATTACAACAAATATCTGATTAAAGCTTAATACCGCCTACTCTGGACGCCATCTTGACACCATCGTATAATACGCAAATCGGATGCCGGAGAAGTCTTGTTCTGTTACGGATTTTACATAACTTTAACTTTCGTTTGCCGATCAGACTTTCTTTATTAATTTTTCGGACTTTATTCCTGAAAAAAGCGGATATAATACACACTTCTTGCATTTTTACAACCAATAAATACAGGTTCCATTCACGAAAGTACAAGTTATGTAAAAGCCGTAACAGAACAAGACTTCTCCGGCATCCGATTTGCGTATTATACTATGGTGTCAAAGGTCGCAAATTCCGCAAGTTTTTGTATAGGGAAAATCCGTAGTCCTATGGTCCGCCAAAAAAAAAGGACCATAAAGGGCTACGGTTCCGCAGCTACATGTAAACATGATGGATGAGTCAGTCGGAAATAAAAATAAAATAAAGATAACCGACCAATCAAATCGCACGTAGGAATTCGACCTCGTATTGACATGTAAACATGATGGAGGAGTCTGTCGGAAATTGCAAATTCTGTTAAAAATTGCTTTAAAGTTGCAGATAGGTAAAGATTTTGACAAAAAGGAATAGGAATATAAAAAAATAAATTTATTTTGCTTCAAATGGGTACCAATATTATGGCGAATCAGGTCAAGACACCGATACAAAACTATTTAGAAAAAGTGTTGTATGAAAATTTGGCATTTGAGATTCCTCCCTTGTGTTTTTTTTAGAGTAGTCGAGCCCCTGTGATCTATCGTCATCACATTTTGAAATGGAGAGTGAAGTAGTGTTTTGTCCAATCAGAATCTAGGATATTTATAGTCATAATAATTTCACATAATGTAGAAATATTTTTAAAAATAGGGACATGGCACATAACTCTGCATTGACATTAACATCATGGCACTGTGAAAATATATGTTTTATGGTTGCAGTAGTTCAGTTGTTAAGTCTTTACGTTGCACGGTATAACGTCTACAGTAAGTAATAAATGGCAAGTGTAATAATAATATATACGAGTGCCGGTCTTAAACTAATTGGACCCCGCGCTGAAGTTATCTGCTCTCGAATGTTAAAGTACATACAGCACACTGCATGTTTTACAGAGAACAACACTAGGCCCGAAACTTTTTAAGGCCGGCCCTGATATATACAGTAGTATTGGTAAAAAATAGACATATTGTAGGCGTATGATTTTATATTAGATAGACTGGAGTATAATAATAACAGATTTCGGACGATGGATAGTTTATATTTATTATTGATAGTTTATGTTGTGCCTTGCTTGTTTTTAATTTTTCATTGATTTTACTTCCGATACTTGTATTTGTTTCCTTTACATGCGTTTAACCCGCTGGGGATAGGAGTACGTCATGTATTTTATGTTCTTACGGGCAATTCATATTTGAGAAATCAATAGATTAGTCATATTTGATAATACATGTACACATTATTTTCCCTTTTTAATAACTTCACAACAATTGACGGACCAACGCTATCCCAACGCCCAACGTAATTCCAGCGTTGACCCAAGATCCAACGTAGTCAAAATGTGATATCGACATACAAAGACCGCCAATAGAATTTCAACGACAACCCAACATCAAGGGTAGGGAAACCGTCAAAGAGGGAAAAGGTAATACTCTGAAAATATTGGTTATGGATTACTTTTTTATTCTACACAACCTACGGTGGTTTGATGCACACTGAAAGTAGGAGAAGGTAGCCGGCTGTATGTCATTCTTGCGGTTTCAACGAATAACATCTGAAATGGAAATCGTGTTGGATACCAGCATACCCAAATCAATACAAATAACATTAATAAGACATGTACTCCAGACAAAACGCAATACATTAATCGTTGTGTGTTTTTTTTATCCCCTCGCCAACGAAGTTACGAAGGGATATAGTAACGCTACCGTCCGCCCTTCCTTCCATCCGTTCGTCCGTCCTTCCGTAACATCCTTGTGAACACTCTAGAATCAACATCCTTCAATGGATTTTGACCAAACTTGATACATATTTATTCCTTAAGAGAATCTGGAACTCTTGATTTTCAAGGTCATAGGTAAAAGGTCAAGGTCACCGGGTCACATTTTTAGGGGAGGGGATTCGCCACGCTTTGCGTTGCCCTTGTTTTTTTTGCTTGCATGGTTTCGTTTTCCACTCTATCGACATCAATACAAATTTATGAATTGAGATATTCCCACAATTGTACAGGATATGCTAGTCATTCCGGAGCACCTGTTCGAACGTCTGGTTTTGTGGGAGTTTGTCTTGTCCAACAATATGTTCTGTTGTTTTGCTTTATCTTCATGTCTAAGCAATTTATCAACCATATATTTCCTTTACTGGAATATCCATTGGTTAATTTGTGTTCATCTTGGTATTGTACAAATGTGAAGAGTTAGACGGGAATGGGAGGCAGCTAATTAAATAGCTTTTTTTTTAAGTCAACAGTAATTTACTACATGTATATAGCATGCAATGTTAATCACCATAATTAAAAGAGCGACCGTATTTCATGTGACTGACAGGACTAATTGTAATATATTACTATTATGACGACATTTCATTTCTAATGATAAAAAATAATTATAAAAAACAAATAAATAAATAAATAATAACATAAAAAGGAAAAAAGACTGAAAGAGTCACAACTTAAAAAATGCAAAATTACATGAATAGGTAAAATAAATAAAAAAAGGAAAACAGCTGAATGAGTTATGGCATATTTGCGTTCAGATCTAGCTGGAGAGAGAAAGAAACAGTTTAAAGATATTGAATCGGTGGTTATAGAATTAACATCTGGTAGATATCAAAGCCAAAATAGTATTGTGTAAACAAATGCCCGAGAAAACCGAAGGGGCAACTAATAATTGACAATCCAGAGACACTGGGAACATTGGGAACACAAGACACAAGACGAAGAGAAACAAAACGAAAACCACAGCACAATATGTGTTGGACACCATTATGCGCAAATAACACAAATAACGTAAATAAAACATGAGCCCTTCTACAAAAAACTGGAGGTAAACATGAACCAAACATCGTTTTTATGCGGACTGAGAGCGTAAATGCATTTGATGGAACAAAATGTTGGACACCACTATACGCAAACATACACAGAAAAAGACAATACGACATGCACCCTCCTACAAACAACTGGAGGTAAATATGAACCAAATACATAAATAAATGTATAGTTTTTAGGCAGAAATCGTAAAGAACATCCCAACAGGGAACTAAGAACGTAAAGACACATAATAGGACAACACAAAGATTAAAAAGATGACCAACGAGAAGGGTAAGCAGTGTGTTGATGATGTTGTTCTTAATATAATAGCCGTATATAGCATTATGTATATGCATATAGGAACATTGTCAATATATTTAATATACTTCAGAAAATGCAAAAGTCAAATAATCTCTAAGACAAACAAACAATACATGAACAGACACATCTACGATCTACAACACAGTACATTAAATAAATAGTTTAACTCCGCCACTTTTCATTTAAGTGTCTGTACCGAACAGGAGAAGTGAGCGTCGTGTATTTTATTTAATGTGTTAAGGGTACAGATTTTGCATCCTTTCATGATTTTGCTATTTGAGTTTGCAGCTGTAGACATATACTGATTGAAGTCAGCATAAAGTCAAATTGCCATAGGTGGTACACTTAGTGGTTTCCGAAGAGTATTTGCCACAGCTTGCCAAAATAGTTCCTCTCCAATTCCTTTTCTATAACGCAAATATGGTGTTGTATGTAGTAACGTTCTTATGGCGCTTGTCATATGATCAGCATCAATTGCTTTGAGCATAATTAAGACAGAGGCACCCTTTCCTTGTCGGCGCCTGCGTTCTTGTACAACGTCTACCTCCCACTGACACCACTCACTACTGGCAAATGAGTTACTCATAATAACGACAACTTTCCAAGACTTATTCATATATTTGTCAATATTTTCAGTTATTGGTGTACCAGGGTCGAACTCTCTGTGATGAATGCAGAGCTTCATACCCTTTTCTTCAAGTCGTTTAACAAACACATTGTGGACCCATTGTCTGTCATCATCACAATACACCACAAAAGCATGGAACTCAAAATCCTGACTGTTATCAAGGCGTAGATATCCTTTTTTTCTAAGTCGGCGCAGTCGTAGAAGATAAAAGTAGTTCCGTATGTTGGCATGACACTTATAAACTGTAAGTATTACAACAAGGACTAAAAATCCGAATGTTGAAATGATTATTGCCATAGTAAAGAGTGGATTCCATTCGGTGCAGCTTTTCTTTGTGGGATTGTAATCTACTAGACGTTGGCCTTGCATAATAATTGGAAATGTACACTTATATTTTCCCGGGAAATGTGAAGACAGGGATGTGTTAGTTGTTTTTATCCAATCACGGAACCACATAAGATCGCATGTGCAAGTAAATGGATTTCTGGAAAGGTCTAGTTTTTGTAGTCCATTTAAGACGTTGGCCGATATTGAAGTTTTGTTCAGCAAATGAATACGATTATCTTGGAGGTTTAAATATTGTAGACTGATCAACCCATCAAATGTCCCATCTGGCCAAAACTCTACAAAATTTCCTTGTAGTATTAATTTCCGGAGAGACTTCAAGGGTTGAAATACGCGCCAGTGAAGTTCATGTACTTTGGCTGCTTGAAGGATTAAATTTTCAAGATTACTTAAATATTGGAACATTAAACTAAGGGTGTTGTTGTCTGATGGTAGATAGTTGTTTGTTAAATCCAGATGTTGTAGTCTTGGCAAATGCTTAAATATATTGTAGGGATCAAAACGGCTTTTCCTTCCACTTTTATCGAAGCGAAAATTATTGTATCCAAAATATAATTTTTTTAACGATGAAATATTAAATGCAAATTTTTCAATAATTTTGAGTTCAAAATTTTGCTGTATGAATAATACTCGAAGATTTGGAACTCCTCTAAATAGGTTGTTGTATAATGTATTAAATCGATTTAAATTTAGTCTAAGAGTTTCTAATGAAGGGAGACATTTAAACATTGATGGAAACAAAAATGATAGAGCATTTCTTGATAAATCCAGAATTTTCAATTTCGGAACGTAGCTATTGTATGGATGCGACACGCTACAGAAATTAGGAAGTCGAACGATGTCATTCTTTGTAAGAATCAATGACTCTACGCTGACAATACTTGTAACAGTAAATTCAATCAATATATTCATAGATAGATCGATTATTTGTAGATTATGTAGACCTTCAAATGGTGTGAGAGATAGGTTTGAAATGGCATTTTTCTCTAGTGAAATATTTGTGATATCAATAAGGCTTGGCGAACTCAATATGTTATGTGGTAGATAATGCCAATAATTTTCTTCTAATTTCATCGCTTTCAGTGTTGTGTTTAAGCCATATAAGGCATTTTCCAAAGATTGTACGTTTAAGATAATCTCTCCCGATATCGTTAGTGATGTTAATGATGTCAGATCAACGAACACATCATTGGTAAACCGTGGGATCGAATTGCTAATAAAAGTCAGCGATTTTAGATCATTTTCGGTTGCGTTTGATAAAAACTGCCGTGATACATTTACTTCGCTAAAGTTATTATAGGCTAAAACAAGATTATGTACAAAATCCGGTATATTAGGAACAAAATCTAGTCCTGAGCATGTAGCATTTTTATTTACGGGGTCACACTCGCAATATGGCTCCAAACAGAAGATTAACAGTTCCTTTGCTACGACCATGTGTATTCCTACTGCCAAAATATATTGTAGAGCCATAGTAATTATCAGTTCTGAAAATAAAAGCGTCAAAAGTAGGATAACTTTGACAAATCACCAGTGTAAATGTTGTTTGTTTGTTTGCTTGATGGTGTTTAGCGCCACTTACAACACTATTTCAGTTATATGGTGGTTGTCAGTTTTATTGGTGGAGGAAACCGAAGAAATCCACCGACCTATCGCAAGTCACTGACGACAAGCTTTATCACATAATGTTGTACTCCTTGCCCTGATCGAGATTCGAACATAAAACATAAGTGGGGATAGATACTGATTGCATAGGTAGTTGTAAATTCAATACCCATACGATGACGGTCACGACGGCCCTTGTCTGCAATACCTCTCTCGAATATTTTCACATTATAAGCAAAATATAAGATTTTCGAGACACCTCCAATGTGTTCATCGTCGCCATACGGTCACGGTTTTAATTGGTTGCAGCCTGCGATATGAGAATCCGTGTTATCCAGGTACTAGCGAAAAGCAAACAGTTCCTGCTTTTTTTGTTTTTTTGTTTTTGTTTTTTTGTTTTGTTTTGTTTTGATAAAACTGTATATGATTAAATTGTAATGTGGAAAATTTTCGTGAATAAAGGGCCTTTATGGAATATCTGTGTCACAAATGACCACGGATATGTTCCACTTATCGTAAAGACTTCTCAATCCTTTCGCCGTTCATGACTTGTCACTGGGATTGTAAGTAGATTAACACGAAGGGTGCGACTAGTGGAGCAGGAACTGATTACCCTTCCGGAGCACCTGAGTTCACCCCCGGTTGTTAGTGGGATTCGTGTTACTGGATCTTTAGTTTTATGTGTATGTTTTGTAGATCGTTGTTTGTCCTTTTGGCCATTATGTTGTTTGTTCTTCGATATACGGAGTCTGATTACCCCTTTGGTATCTTCAAACTCTTCTTACAATATTCATTCAATATTGTTCAAATATTTGGAAAGACTATTATACGCCGGTATACAATGTTACGGTTATCAAATGCCTTATATTAACATTCATTTCTCACTTGACCAAAATTATGTAATTCATGGAAAAATAACAAAATAACACATACCTTTGAGTGGTTCTTTAACAAATTGGTTTGTTTGTTTTGTTTTCAAACAAGCAATAATTTTCTATATCCTTCTTGAACGTTATATAAAAATTGGAGATTTACATTTAATACTTCCTGTATAGTTAAATGATATATTTTTTCTTTCAATTGATACTGACAAGGAAGAATTTATAATTTCTCAAAATGTGTATGAAAAGATTTTACTCTACTTAAAGTAAGTATACTCTTATATAATATTCATACCACGATTTTCCGGGTTAAGCGGTGAAACAATCGAACGCGAAGCATGCTGTCGTTTAAACGTTTAACTCGGAAAACCGTGGCGTAAGTGATTTGTAAAATGAAGCCATGCAATATCACGTCTAGGTCGTTGATTAGTGTACGGCTCTCTAGAGTAATACAATTAGAGCCCAGATTTAAAGTGTGCAATAACTCTTATCTGCGTGTATTAGTTCACGGTTCTTAGCTGTTGCTTACATTCTGGTATATAAACCATAAAACGATTAAAGGAATATCATGCAGTCATGTTACAAGATTTATTTAGACTTTTGTGTAAATCGAGTTTAGACATGTGCTTTAGATTACAAAAGGAGCCGAAATGTACGGTTGGTATTGTTTTTTTTATCATAAATGTTGATACTTATATATTAATGCATGCCCTTTTTCATTTCAGTACTGTGATCATCCGGAGAGATCGATATCGGCCAGATGGCTTTAACCCGAGGGTCGATATGGGCCGAGGGATTATAACAGTCCTGAAATGGAAAAAGGCAAGCATTAATCTATTTATCACATATTTCAACGTTGAATTAAAAAGAACAAAATTAACTTCCCACACAGACACCGAACTTATATGGATATGAGTGATCGATATCGGTTGAGGGATGATAACAGTCCTGTTATGGAAAAAGTCATGCATTGATCTATTTATAGGAAGGTTTGATATCATATTTTCAGATTTTTGCCACGATATCTGCCCATGGGTTGATATCGCTATGGCACTTCCGGTGTTCACGTATGGGCAAAATTGACGTTATTACTTATAAATATGTGAAAAGACATTGTATATACTTGTAACATGAATGCATTTTTTTCCATTTATGTTACTCCTTTGGTATCTTGATTTTTGTCTTTCTTTTCTAATCACAAATAATAAATAAACATAGGTTAATGAATAATATATCTTGCAGTGTTTACGTTTTATGGATAAAAAATCATTTAAATAAAATTTCAATGAATTAATTTACGTATGATTTTTAATATCCGGGCTTTTAATAACACTTTTCTTTCCCAATCATGTTGACCATTTCCGTTCCAGTTTATTTTTGGATCGACAATGGAAATTGTGGATATCCATCGTATCCTTTATTATCTTGGTCTAAAAAGGAACTTTCTATATTTCCGTCCTCGTTCCGTGATAACGTTATATTTCTTAATCATGTGCAACATTATACAATTAATGACTTTGGATGAGGTTAATATCACGATTTATCAACCCCAGAGATCTGATTATCACAGAGGCCATACTTGAGGGTGCCTCTTATCCACCTGTGACTTTCACCGGATGATGAATAAAATTCAAAACAAACAAAATGACGCGAAAAGGAAAACAACGTGGGGTAGACATAAAACAAGAAGATGTATTAGAAGCTGTTGTTAGGAAAACGCTGATTGGATAGCAAATTCGCTTCTTTAAATATCGAACAATCAGAGAATACATTTTCAAAATAAGCAACCTGGACTTTCTCTGTTACTATTTTTAGGTACACGTTACAGTGTTCATAAGTAATGTTAACCTCGTGTGCACTTTTGAGCGGTGATCTATCATCATCACATTTTGAAATGGAGAGTGAAGTAGTGATTTGTCAAATCAGAATCTAGGATATTTATAGGCATATAATAATTTCACATAATGTAGAAATATTTCTAAAAATAGGGACATGGTGTATAACTCTGCATTGACATTAACATCATGGCACTGTGTAGATATATATTTCAAGGTTGCAGTAGTTCAGTTGTTAAGTAATATTTAGAGTAGTTTTAATTTCCTGTATGTGCTGATAAACTGATCGAGGGCATGCCCGAGATAAGTTTATCTGCGCATGCAAGAAATTAAAAGCATTCTAAATGTTTTGTATCATAACCAATGAAACGGAAGCAAATCTGTGATTGACGTCTGTCGCACTTGAGCAACTGTTGAGAAGATTGATCTTGGTCACGTACGCCTATATTCAGTGACGTGGGGAAAAGTGTTTAATAGAACATATGTCAGCGAACATGACGGACAATATTTTAAACGATGATATGGATTTTATGCTTTCACAGGCGGCAGAGAACATGACGGACGATATTTTAAATGATGGTTTGGTGCGTACCAATATTCATCTTTTGAACGTGGTGTGACTCAAATATGATCACTTTTTTATTGCAAAGCTGATAATTTTTGTTGCGTACGTGAATTGGGCATTATTTTTTTCTATAGGCCCACATGCGTACCGGTATTCATCTTTTGAACTTGGTGTGACTCAAATATGATCACTTTTTTATTGCAAAACTGACAATTTTCGTTGCGTACGTGAATTGGGTATTATTATTTTCTATAGCCCATAGTATAGGCCTACAGTGCATACATGTGCATTGAACAAGTCAAAACGGAGACTAATTTGTCTTATTTGAATAAAAAAAATTGCTTAGTAAAGTTAAAGAATTTGTCATTTGTTTTTATGTCATCTGCATGAACAAACACGTGGGGGTCACTTTGTCAGTCTTTTTGTTTGTTTTATGGTTTTTTCCAGTGTCAGATTTAAGAAAGCTTGCACTTAGTACCACTTTGCACCGAAAATCAATTGTCAAAAAATTACAGTGTGTACCAATTGTCAAAAAAAAGTTGCAATGTGTTTATTTCTGTGTTCTATCAAAATTAGGTCACAGTTAAAGCACGCTAAATAAAAAATGCTTTTCCCAAAAATAGCTATCTTGACTCCACCTCTTGTATGGTTATCGTCATTTAGAAAATACTAAAGATCAAAGGAAAACACACTGGGTTGTGATACAAGTCCGCACGGTATGACATCTACAATAAGCAATAAATCGCAAGTATTATTATAACATATACGAGTGCTGGCCTTAAACTAATTGGACCCCGTGCTGGAGTTATCTACTCTTGAATGTTCAAGTACATACAACAATACACTGCATGTTTTACAGAGAACAACACTAGGCCCGCAACTTCTTAAGGCCGGCCCTGATATATACAGTAGTATTGGTAAAAAATAGACATATTGTAGGCGTATTATTTTATATTAGATAGACTAGTGGAGTATAATAATAAAATATTTCGGACGATGAATAGTTTATATTCATTATTGATAGTTTATGTTGTGCATTGCTTTTTTCATTCTTCAGTGATTTTGCTTCCAATGTATTTGTTTCCTTTACATGCGTTTTACCTGCTGGGTATAGGAGTACGTCATGTATTTTAATATTTATATAAAGATGAAACTATTATATTATATAAGTGATCTTACGTGCAATTCAAATCTGAGAATTCAATAGATTAGTCATATTTGATAATACTCATTATTTTCCTTTTTTAATAACTTCACAACAATTGACGAACAAACACTATCCCAACGCCCAACGTAATTCCAACATTGAACCAAGATCCAACGTAGTCAAAATGTTATATCGACATAAAAAGACCGCCAATAGAATTTCAACGACAACCCAACATCAAGGGTAGGCAAACCCACCAAAGAGGGAAAAAGTAAATACTTTGAAAATATTGGTTGTGGATTACTTTTTTATTCTACACAACCTACGGTGGTTGGATGCACGCTGAACGTAGCAGAAGGTAGCCGGCTGTATGTCATTCTTGCGGTTTTGACCACGAATAACATCTGATATGGAAATCGTGTTGGATACCAGCATACCCAAATCAATACAAATAACATTAATAAGACATGTACTCCTGACAAAACACAATACATTAATCGTTGTGGTTTTTTTTATCCCCTCGCCAACGAAGTTGCGAAGGGATATAGTAACGCTACCATCCGTCCGTCCGTCCTTCCGTAACATTCTTGTGAACACTCTAGAATCAACATTCTTCAATGGATTTTGACCAAACTTGGTACATAGTTAGTCCTGAAGAGAATCCGGAATTCTCTTTATTTTCAAGGTCATAGGTCAAAGGTTAAGGTCACCGGGTCAATTTTTTAGGCGAGGGGATACGCCACGCTTTGCGCTGCCCTTGTGTTTTTTTATTTGTTTGCATGGTTTCGTTTTCTACTCTATCGACATCAATACAAATTTATGAAATGAGATATTCCCACAATTGTACAGAATATGCTTGTCCTTCCGGAACACCTGTTCTAACTTCTGGTTTTGTGGGAGTTTGTCTTGTCCAACAGTTTGCTCTGTTGTTTTGCTTTGTCTTCATGTCTATGCAATTTCTCAACCAGATATTTCCTTTACTGGAATATCCATTGGATATTTTGTGTTCTTCTTGATATTGTACAAATGTGAATAGTCAGACGGGAATGGGAGACAACTAATTATTTCTTTTAAGTCTACAGCAATTTACTATATAGGATGATATGCTAATCACTATAATTAAAAGAGCGACCGTATTTCATGTGACTGACAGGACTAATTGTGATATATTACTATTATGACGACATTTCATTTCATTTCTAATGATAAAAATAATTATAAAATGCAAATAAATAAATAAATATTAACATAAAAAGGAAGAAAGACTGAAAGAGTCACAACTTAAAAAATGCAAAACAATTGAATGAGTTATGACATATTTGCGTTCAGATCTAGCTGGAGACAAACAGAAACAGTTTAAAGATATTGAATCGGTGGTTATAGAATAAAATCTCGTAGACATAAATACCAAAATACTATTGTGTAAAGAAACGCCAGAGAAAACCGGACGGGCAAATAACAATTGACAATCCAGAGAAACTGACAACATTGGGAACACAAGACACAAGACGAAGAGAAACAAAACGAAAACCACAGCACAATATGTGTTGGACACCACTATGCGCAAATAACACAAATAACGTAAATAAAATATGAGCCCTTCTACAAAAAACTGGAGGTAAACATGAACCAAACATCGTTTTTATGCGGACATGACAACACTGAACTGAGAGCGTAAATACATTTGATAGAACAAAATGTTGGACACCACTATAGTCAAACATACACATAAAAAGATAATACGACATGCACCCTCCTACAAACAACTGGAGGTAAATATGAACCGAACATTCTTTTTAGGCAGAAGTGGTAAAGAACATCCCAACAGAGAACTAAGAACGTAAAGACACATAATAGGACAACACACAAAAAAAAAGAAGACCAATAAGAAGGGTAAGCAGTGAGTTGACGGTGTTGTTCTTAATATAACAGCCGTATTTAGCATTATGCATATGCATATAGGAACATTGTTAATATATTTAATATACTTATGGCTACAAAAAATGCAAAAGTCAAATAATCTCTAAAACAAACAAACAATGCATGAACATATATATCTACGATCTACAAAACAGTACATTAAATGAATAGTTTAACTCCGCCACTTTCAATTTAAGTGTCTGTACCGAGCAGGAGAAGTGAGCGTCGTGTATTTACTTTGTGTGTAAAGGGTACAGATTTTGCATCCTTCCATAATTTGCAATTTGAGCTTGCAGCTGTAGTCATATACTGATTGAAATCAACATCAAGTCAAATAGCCATAGGTGGTACACCTAGTGGTTGCTGAAGAGTATTTGCCACTGCTTGCCAAAATAGTTCCTCGCCAATTCCTTTTCTATAACGCAAATATGATGTTGTATGTAGTAACGTTCTTATGGCGCTTGTCATATGATCAGCGTCAATTGCTTTGAACATAATTAAGACAGAGACACCCTTTCCTTGTCGGCGCCTGCGTTCTTGTACAACGTCTACCTCCCATTGGCACCACTCACTACTGGCAAATGAGTTACTCATAATAACGACAACTTTCCAAGACTTATTCATATATTTGTCGATATTTTCAGTTATTGGTGTACCAGGGTCGAACTCTCTGTGATGAATGCAGAGCTTCATACCCTTTTCTTCAAGTCGTTTAACAAACACATTGTGGACCCATTGTCTGTCATCATCACAATACACTACAAAAGCATGGAACTCAAAATCCTGACTGTTATCAAGGCGTAGATATCCTTCTTTTCTAAGTCGACGCAGTCGTAGAAGATAAAAGTAGTTCCGTATGTTGGCATGGCACTTATAAACTGTAAATATCACGACAAGAACTAAAAATCCGAATGTTGAAATGATTATTGCCATAGTAAAGAGTGGATTCCATTCGGTGCAGCTTTTCTGTGTGGGATTGTAATCTATTAGACGTTGGCCTTGCATAATGATTGGAAATGTACATTTATATTCTGCCGGGAAAGAAGACAGGGATGTGTTAGCTGTTTTTATCCAATCACGGAACCACATAAGATCGCATGTGCAAGTAAATGGATTTCTGGAAAGGTCTAGTTTTTGTAGTCCATTTAAGACGTTGGCCGATATTGAAGTTTCGTTCAGCAAATGAATACGATTCTCTTGGAGGTTTAAATATTGTAGACTTTTTAACCCATCAAATGTCCCATCTGGCCAAAACTCTATAAAATTTCCTTGTAGTATTAATTTCCGAAGAGACTTCAAGTACTGAAATACGCGGCAGTGCAGTTCATGTACATTGTCAGCTTGAAGGATTAAATTTTCAAGATTACTTAAATACTGGAACATTAAACTAAGGGTGTTGTTGTGTGATGGTAGATAGTTGTTTGTTAAATCCAGATATTGTAGTCTTGGCAAATGCTTAAATATATTGTAGGGATCAAAACGGCTTTCCCTTCCACTTTTATCGAAGCGAAAATTATTGTATCCAAAATATAATTTTATTAACGATGAAATATTAAATGCAAATTTTTCAATAATTTTGAGTTCAAAATTTTGCTGTATGAATAATACTCGAAGATTTGGAACTCCTCTAAATAGGTTGTTGCATAATGTATTAAATCGATTTGAATTTAGTCTAAGAGTTTCTAATGATGGCAGACATTTAAACATTGATGGAAACAAAAATGATAGAGCATTTCTTGATAAATCCAGAATTTTCAGTTTCGGAACGTAGCTATTGTATGGATGCGACACGCTACAGAATTTAGGAAGTCGAACGATGTCATTCTCTGCAAGAATCAACGACTCCATGCTTACAATATTTGTAACACTAAATTCAATCAATATATTCATAGATAATTGTAGATTATGTAGACCTGCAAATGGTGTGAGAGATAGGTTTGAAATGTAATTTTTCGCTAATGATATATTTCTGATATTATTAAGGCTTGGCGCACTAAATATATTATACGGTAGATAATGCCAAGAGTTGTCTTCTAATTTCATCGATTTCAGGGTTGTGTTTAAACCATATAAGGCATTTTTCAAAGACTGTATGTTTAAGATAATCTCTCCCGATATCGTTAGTGATGTTAATGATGTCAGATCAACGAACACATCATTGTTAAACCGTGGGATCGAATTGCTAATAAAAGTCAGCGATTTTAGATCATTTTCGGTGGCGTTTGATAAAAACTGCCGTGATACATTTACTTCGCTAAAGTTATTATAAGTCAAGATAAGATTGTGCACAAAATCCGGTATTTTAGGAACAAAATCTAGTCCTGAGCATGTAGCATATTCACTTACAGGGTCACACTTGCAATATGGCTCAAAACAGAAGGTGAACAGTTCCTTTGCTACGGCCATGTGCATTCCTACTGCCAAAATATATTGTAGAGCCATAGTAATTATCAGCTCTGAAAATAAAAGCGTGAAAAAAGGATAAATTTGACAAATGACCAATGTAAATGTTGTTTGTTTGTTTGATGGTGCTTAGCGACACTTTCAACAATATTTCAATTATATCGTGGCTGTCATTTTATTGGTGGAGTAAACTGGAGAACCCGGAGAAAACGACCGACCTGTCGCAAGTCACTGACAAACTTGATCACATAATGTTGCACACCTCGCTCTGATTGAGATTCGACCTTACAACATCAGTGTTGATAGACACTGACTGCATAGGTAGTTGTAAATCCAATAACCATACGACCACGGTCACGACGGTCCCTGTCTGCAATACCTCTTTCGAATATTTTCACATTATAGTCCCATTCTCAATGACATAGGACATTTGAGCCTACAGAAAACGTAAAAATGAAATTGGTATTTTCCTGTCCATATTTTACTATTTCGATGCCCAATAAACATGGGAGTGTTCCAAATTTATTTCAAGAAACTTTTGTAGTTTTTGAAATATTGACCTGAATATAATGGTACATATTTAAAAGTTTTACCGTAATGTAACATACGTGAAAACTGCAACATGCTTGTTTAAGCATATGAAAGACCACAATATCAAAATTAAGGTCTCATGATGTGTTATTCTGGAAATATGAATATACAAGTGACCATATTTACCATGAGAAAGGAGACGTGAGACACCAAATCATTTGTTTATCCAATTATCAAAACCAACGTTGTTTGTTGTTATCAACACCTTAAGAGTTACGCTCAAGCAATATATTCCAGTTTATCCACACTACAGGAAAAAAAATAAATGTTAAAGTTTTTATCTTGATACTATAAAGTATTGCAATAGATTTTACTCGTAATTGTTATAATGAGTCATTGACAGACAATTTTTCGAGAAATGTCATCTTAAGATACAAAATTGTAACGTGCAATTTCTACAAATACGGAACAACTACGATTTTCGAGACACCTCCAATGTGTTCCACGTCACCATACGGTGACGGTTTTAATTGGATACAGCCTGCGATAATCAATGAGAATCCGTGTTATCCAGGTACTAACGAAATGCAAACAGTTCCTGTGTTTTTTTGTTTTTTTTGATAAAATTGTATTTGATTAAATTGTAATTCGTAAAATTTTCCTGAATACAGGGCCGTTATGGAATATCTGTCACAAATGACCACGGATATGTTCCACTTGTCGTAAAGACTTCCCGGTCCTTTCGTCGTTCATGACTTGCCACCGGGTTTGTAAGTAGATTAACACGAAGGGTGCGATTAGTGGAGCAGGAACTGCTTACCTTTCGTGAGCACCTGAGTTCACCCACGGTTGTTAGTGGGATTCGTGTTACTGGATCTTTAGCTTTATGTGTATGTTTTGTAGATCGTTGCTTGTCCTTTTGGCCATTATGTTGTTTGTTCTTCGATATACGGAGTCTGATTACCCCTTTGGTATCTTCAAACTCTTCTTACAATATTCATTCAATATTGTTCAAATATTTGGAAAGACTATTATACGCCGGTATACAATGTTACGGTTATCAAATGCCTTATATTAACATTCATTGCTCACTTGACCAAAATTATGTAATTCATGGAAAGATACCAAAATAACACATACCTTTGAGCGGTTCTTTAACAAATTGGCTTGTTTGTTTTGTTTTCAATCAAGCAAGAATGTTCTGTATCCTTCTTGAACGTTATATTACAATTGGATTAACATTACATTTAATACTTCCTATGCAGCTAAATGATATATTTTGTACTTTCAATCGATACCGACAATACAAGGAAGAATTTAGGATTTTTGAAAATTTGCATAAATTGTGTTTTTTGTTTGTTTGTTTGTTTGTTTTTTTTTTAACGAAAATTGCTACTGCATCACTCTACTTAAAGTAAGCATACTATTATATAATATTTATACCACAAGATCTGATTACCCATTTGGTATCTTCAAACTCTTCTTACAATAGTCATTCAATATTGTTCAAATATTTTGAAAGACTATTATACGCCGGTATACAATGTTACGGTTATCAAATGCCTTATATTAACATTCATTTCTCACTTGACCAAAATTATGTAATTCATGAAAAAATAACAAAATAACACATACCTTTCAGCGGTTCTTTAACAAATTGGTTTGTTTGTTTTGTTTTTAAACAAGGAAGAATTTTCTATATCCTTCTTGAACGTTATATAAAAATTGGAGATTTACATTTAATACTTCATGTATAGTTAAATGATATATTTTTTCTTTCAATTGCTACTGACAAGGAAGAATTTATAATTTCTCAAAATGTGTATGAAAAGATTTTACTCTACTTAAAGTAAGTATACTCTTATATAATATTCATACCACGATTTTCCGAGTTAAGCGGTGAAACAATTGAACGAGAAGCATGTTGTCGTTTAACCGTTTAACTCTGAAAACCGTGGCGTAAGTGATTTGTAAAATGAAGCCATGCAATATCACGTCTAGGTCGTTGATTAGTGTACGGCTCTCTAGAGAAATAAAATTACAGCCCAGATTTAAAGTGTGCAATAACTCTTATCTGCGTGTATTAGTTCACGGTTCTTAGCTGTTGCTTACATTCTGGTATATAAACCATAAAACGATTAAAGGAATATCATGCAGTCATGTTACAAGATTTATTTAGACTTTTGTGTAAATCGAGTTTAGACATGTGCTTTAGATTACAAAAGGAGCCGAAATGTACGGTTGGTATTGTTTTTTTT
>MJUT01054338.1:248739-270365 GCA_002080005.1 Gigantidas platifrons | reverse complement strand
ACATTAATTCATGGTGAAACTTTGTTCAGGACCTTCCATTCATCATTTCTGCAAAGTCACAGTTCATTTGGGAAAATAGTTTCAGAAAAGAGGATTTATTTTTTAATTTCCACCAATCAGAAATTAGTATTATCCATGGCGGTCATGTTGAATGTCAGATCACACTTTATAGAGGACCTCTCATAGATCGTTGTCGTCAAAGTTTGGATTCAATAGGCCCAGTAGTTTAAGAGAAGAAGATTGAAAAGTGAAAGCTAATGACGACGGACAGACGGACGCATAGGTGTGACAAAATCGCATATGACCATAGGCCAGGTGAGCTGAAAACGACACATAATGCACAGCTGCATACGTTGTTGTTAATTGTGCTCAGTTCCTATCCCATCGCAACGAAACTGTAAGAGAATTTGCACTGTCAAGCCGTATACCCTATATAGTGTACATTTTTAAACAATAAGTTAAAAATCAAATATTTTTACAATATTATAACGGTGATAACCTTGGTAAGAATCACTAAAAAGTCAACAAAGTTATCAAACTGTAAGATACCACACCGACTTTTCGTTCACAAATTATCATCTCAAAACCAATTCTGGACACACGGACAGACGGACGACACCCATTTCTAGAGTTCCCTTCGACGAAGCGTCAACGGTCGGGGTACGACAAATTTCATTGCAATCAATAGTAAAGGAGAATTCGAGCTAACAAAAAATAGTAGAAAACGGACGGACGGACAAAGTGAACTATAGTGCAACCTTGATGCAGGGCTCTGGTATTTATAAACTATTGTCAATGACTTTTAGATATTTGGACACGTCAGGCTCAGGTATGCTTGCACTCAGTGTCATACAAGAAACAAACAAGAACAAACGAATGTATTCCAACTAAAATAAAATAGAGTTACCTGATAAAAGAAATAAGGGTTTTACATTCTTTAGGAAAAATATTAAAAAAGTCGTCTAATGTTTTCGAATTCTAGAATTTATAACAACAAATATTATTTTACCATTTTTTTTAAATTTTTATAAATCGGCGAAATTTACCGCGCAGCCGCTGCTTCCGTTTCTCCCCCCTCCCCCCCAATTTTTAAATCTGGATCCGTTGTGCCTTCATCTACTCATATGATACATAAAACCCAGACTTTGTATGTATGAAGGTTGTTAATTGAGGCAGAGCAAATATTTCGCATGGACTATTCATTACAGGGTCTGTTGAAATGGGAAATGAATTGATTGTTATTTGACGGTCACATTATTTTTTTTTTCAATTTATGTTTTTAATTGTTTATTTGAGGGGGAGGGCGGAGAGGGGTCGTATATAATTTTTTTTCATGTCAGTATCAATGATCAAAGAAATAAAGTGCGCGACATCGTATATATTACTACTTTACTACTATCATTATTGTTCGGAAGTGTTTTCCCTTTCTTCTTCTTCTTCTTCTAAAAAAAAAAAAAAAAAAAAAAAAAAAAATTGCCAAAACAAAAGGGGGGGTTCCAACCCCCGGAACCCCCCCTTGGATCCGCCAATGCGTTGTATTATGGGAAGATGATATCGGCGTCGTCATCATTCGTGATATCTACAGTAATATTATGTTCCTGCAGCGAACATTAGTCCTTGCTAATGGAATATTCAATGGAAAATTAACATGATGTTGACCCTAATGGTTGGGTAGGCGAAGGATGTTCTGGCTCCTATAGTTCTACAAAGAAGACCAAAGCCGCCATATATATATAGCGATGTTACTGTTCATCTGCTTATGAGGAGGTTGTTTGATGAATATTTGATAATAATAAAAGAAAACCTTTTAGCATGAAAGTATATGTTATCATGTACAACATGTATCTAATACGTTTTTTTTTTGGTTATGTTTTTTTTGTCTGTTTGTTATGTGTGCAGAAAGAAAATTATCAGTTTTATTTGGGAAAGGTGGTTCGAAATCCTAAATTTCATATTTGAAAAGCTTTCAGAATTTGTATTCTGTCGCTTTATTATTATGCTGAGAGCTTCAGGTAATATACATTCAGCTATTAAACTTGATAAGTAAGATTTTTGTACTCATAGTTTGGACATAACAGCCACCCAGAACCCACAGGAACCTGAAAAACGTGTTCAGATTGGACAACTGTTGAGTACGAGCACACAAACATTTTATATCTATATTGTCAACGCACTTTGATCTCGAATATATACAGAATATTAGGCATTTTGTTTTTGGGACTGAGTTTATCACGGGGTATATCAGGTGAGCCGGAACGGCGAGCCTGATATACACCGTGATAAAGTCAGTCCCAAAAACAAAATGCCTAATATTCTGTTTATCGGTAATTTATAATTAACTTTCAAAAAAATAATCAAATAAATTCTTTAAAATGATATTTTGATGGGATTATTTTATTTGCGGATGGATCTTGTTTTTTTAAATGTGATTCGGTACTGGCGTGCGAGGTTCATTCAAAAACTAGTTAACGAGGCGACAAGATGTGTTTTTTTACCATTTGACGTGTGTAAAACATTATGATGGTTTTGTTGGATTGAAGTGTGTTTTTGAAATTATAATGTTCGAATATGCTTCCGGTAAGTAATTTTTGTCATAAAAACTTGTGCTAAAACCGTATCGAATACGTTTCACTGAAATATTCTGAATGTAGGTCAAATCAATAAACATCCATAGTAATCCCACTCGGAAGGCATTTAGATTTTATGTTATTAATATTAATTTTAGAAAGTTAATTACAGACTGAGACACCGACACAAAGTCTTCTTTTTACTAAGAATGGCAGATATGCATGTATAATTATATATAGACGAATTTAGATGTATCGACCAGATGATTTGGGGGGGGGGGGTATATGAAATTATGTACAAGAAGCTTTAGTTGAGTCTCCCTGTTACTAATCAGTGCTATGTTGTATTAAATTTTAGCTCTTTTCTGTAATTGGATTGATTTCAATTTTAAATCATCATTAGATATTGCAGTGTTTTTATATAACAAACAAACAAACAAAACGATATGTATCGCATAAGTCTAAGGATGTTCAATCTTTACAAAGTAGTTATTTGTTGGTTTTGAGGGATGTTGATTATTGAAATAATATGGCCAAACGTTAAATGTTTTGTTTAAGATAGTAACGAAAATGACGTTGACCTTTTCCCGTATTATTGATTTTGACGACGCAACCATTCTTGTTTTTTTAAAAACAAGTATATTCACGCGCGGTAGTTGACGCATGCCTAATTGTGGACTGACCTAATAATTTTGATATCACGTCCAGTACGTTGAGATAATCTTTATCAATCGACACACTCCACAGGAAAACTACATAAATTGCCGATAAGTAGATGTATTGTCACATTGGCTCGGAATCAGGATAATGTGTGCAAGTGGGATCATATGTCTATCCGCGGACTGTTGTTGCAAAGGTACACACTATGAAAATCCAACAAAAATGTGTTTAATGTGGAAAACTTTCGTGAACACAGGGGCGTTATGGAATATCTGTGTCACAAATGACCCACTTGTCGTAAAGACTTCTCCGGCCTTTCCTCTTTCTTGACTTATCATCGGGTTTGTAACTAGATTAACAACCACGAGTGTCACTAGTGGAGCAGGAACTGCTTATCCTTCCGGAGGACACGAGTTCATCCCGGTTTTTAGTGGGGTTCGTGTTACTCGATTCAATATTGTTCAAACATTCGGAAAGAGTATTACTATTATACATTGGGATAAAATGTTATGCTCCACTTGTCGTAAGTACTTCCCGAACCTTTCTTCATTCATTACCCATCACCAGGTTTGTAACTAGATTAACACGACGGGCGCCACTAGTGGAGCATCAGAATTCACCTCCAGATTTTAGTGGGGTTCGTGTTACTCGATCTTTAGTTTTATTTGTATGCCATGTAGATCGTTGTTTGTCCTTTTTCTTATGGCTATTGTGTGGTCTGTCCTTCCATTTACGGATTCTGATTTCCCCTTCGGTATCTTCAAACTCTTCTTGCGGTTACCAAGTACCTTATATTAGCATTAAATGTTCACTTTACCAACATTATGTAAATAATGGAAAGATAACAATAACACATACCTTTTAAGTGTTTTTTTTTTGTTTTTTTTTAACAGATTGGTTTGTTTGTTTTCAAACAAACAAGACTTTTCTGTATCCTTGTTGAACGTTATATTACAATTAAAATTTTACCTTTAATACTTCCTGTATATTTTAATATTACATTTTACAAATTCAATTGATGCTGACAAGGCAGCATTCAGGATTTTTCAAAATTTGTATACAAGCTTTTTGTTTTACAAAAGTTGCAATTGTTTCCCTTTATTTAAAATAAGTAATATTCATACCACAGAAGGACATATCAAACGACAGCCAAAAGTAGCTTATCCAAAATAAATGCACAAACATTTAGCACGGTACCTTGTAGAGTTACTGAATAAAGTACAAAACATCGCTATATTAAATTTGTAGCATAAATAATCCTTTTTTTTTCCTTCCATGTTTTTAATGCAGCTTAAAATGGTGTTAGCTAGTAGAAAGCCATCGTCTAATATCTGGAATTGATATTGTACCATATCAAATTAACCAGATATCAAAACTTTATTAAATTCAAATGGGCTTATATTATGGAACGACATGCAGGTCATGATTGTTGTACATCAACGTTAGAGCGAAGGGACAATACAAAAAAGGACTATCTAGAGAAACTCGCAAAATTGGGTACACAAGACGACGAAAAACAAAGCAAAAACACAACGCAATATGTGTTGGACACCACTCTGCGCAAACAAACATAAATAACGTAAATAAGACAGAAGTCCTCCTACAAACAACTGGAGGTAATATATAAACTAAAACTCCTAACGGATATCACAAGACGGAACTCAGAACGTAAAGACACAAAATAGGACGACACAAAAATAGTTCGATTGTTTAACTCAGGAAACCGTGATATAAACATTACTTATATTTGTTGCAGTATGAATTGTATTTTGCAATAGACACTTAGAACTACATTCAAACAGGTCATTTTCACTCACCAGTGTACTAACCTTCCACAGGATAAACAATATCTAGCACACACTTACACTAATATTTATCAAATAGTTCATGGCACTAAGGGCCATATGACAGTTTATGGGCCGGGATGTTACCCACAAAATATTATATGGACCGAAGCGAAACTGATCGGTCCATATACTATTTTGTGGGTGACAGACTGGTCCATAAACCGCCATTTGGCCCGAAGTGCCATGAACTATTTGTTATATTATACTCAATACATGCAAATCTGCCAGACGACATGTTTTTGTTATAGCATATCTAAGACGAAAAACGAGTTCGGACAATATCCGGCAAAAAACATTATATTGATCGGGCCCGGTCAATATGCTAGAATATTGACCGACTGCGCTAACAAAGACAAACAGGGAAAATAAAAACGTAAAGTATAATAGTTATCAAATAGTTCATTGCACTAAGGGCAATATGGCAGTTTATGGACCGGGATGTTACCCACAAAATATTATATGGACCGAAGCGAAGCTGAGGTCTATGTACTATTTTGTGGGTGACAGACCGGTCCATAAACTGCCATTTGGCCCGAAGTGCCATGAACTATTTGTTATATTATACTCATTACATGCAAATCTGTCAGACGACATGTTTTTGTTATTATATATCTAAGACAAAAAGACGAGTTCGGGCAAAATCCGGATGAAAACATTATATTGATTGTGTCCGGTTCATATACTAAAATATTGACCGGTCCATATACGAAAATATTGACTGGCTGCGCTAACAGAGACAAATAGGGGAAATAAAAACGTAAAGTATAATATTTGGATATATATTTTGGATAAAATGCTTTTATATTACTTTGATATATTCATTTGTTTTCTTCTTTTTTTTCGAATCAGAAATAATAAATAAACATAGGTTAATGAATAATATATCTTGCAGTGTTTACGTTTTATGGGTAAACAAGTAATTTAGATAAAATTTCAATGAATTGATTTACGTATGATTTTTAATTTCAGGGTTTTTTATAACACTTTTCTTATCCAATCATGTTGATCACTTCCGTTCCAGTTTATTTTTGGATTGACAATGGAAATTGTAGATATCCATCGTATCCTTTATTATCTTGGTCTAAAAAAGAACTTTCTATATTTCCTTCCTCTTTCCGTAATAACGTTATATTTCTTAATCATGTGCAACATTATACAATTAATGACTTTGGATGAGGTTAATACCACTATTCATCAACCCCAGAGATTTGATTATCACCGAGGCCATCGGCCGAGTTGATAATCAAATCTCTGGGGTTGATAACTCGTGGTATTAACTGAAATCGAGAGTCATCAACAATTGTTTTCTTATATGAGTAAATCCAAAGTTAGTGATATTCTGTTTTTTTTCACTGTAATAGTCATCACCAAAAAAAGAAAAGAAAAAAAAGAAAATAAATGCGGTTGTGCGAGCCTCTTATCCACCTGTGACTTTCACCGGAATGAATGAAATTCAAAACAAACAAAATGACGCGAAAAGGAAAACAACGTGGGATAGACATAAAACAAGAAGATGTATTACAAGCTGTTGTTAGGACTACGCTGATTGGATAGCAAAACCGCTTCTTTAAATATCGACCAATCAGAGAATACATTTTAAAAATAAAATAAAAATCGCACGTAGGAATATTGACATGTAAACATGATGGAGGAGTCAGTCGGAAATAAAAATAAAATGAAAATAACCGACCAATCAAATCGCACGTAGGAATTCGACCTCGTATTGACATTTAAACATGATGAAGGAGTCAGTCGGAAATTGCAAATTCTGTTAAAAATTGCTTTAAAGTTGCAGATAGGTAAATATTATGACAAAAAGGAATAGGAATATAAAACAATTTATTTATTATGCTTCAAGGGTACCAATATTATGGCGAATCAGGTCAAGACACCGATACAAAACTATTTTGAAAAAGTGTTGTATGAAAATTTGGCATTTAGTATAAACATATTATATTAATAAATTCAAACATTTATAAGAACAAACATGTATATCATCTACAACATCAACCTGAATAAATCAATAGGATTCGGAAACAAGTCGTTAGACTTATATTAATCCGTCTCCCGACATTACTTTTCACAATGTATATATCCCCAGAAATAGACAACAATAATATACATATACATAGCATTAAATTTCACAATAAAAAAATATACTTTCTAATACTGAAGATATTACATAGAATATAACATATACGTACTGTAATTGTATTTTATGTGCAAAGCAGAAGTGGAAGAATAGAGAAGAAAAAAATAATAATCAGAAGTTGGTGAAGTCAGTTTTGAATCGCCTGCTACTCAAAATGTACGCTTGAACTGCCAAAAATAGTTGTTCATTTTGTTCATCGCTAAAATCTTCCGAACCATGTAGTAAAATTTCTTCAGTAAACATTGGATTTACAAAATATAAGTGTTGCTGACGGACAACCGCAAATTGATGGCAATGAAACAAATAGTGAGAGGTTGTTTCAATAGCTCCACACTGACAGTTAGGGGAATCAATTATATTTTTAACAAATAAGTGATGATTCAGTGAGCATTGCATACGCAATCGCGCATGTTGTATTTGACCGAGACGTTTCCCAGCATAAAAGTATGGCGGTTTTTTACTATTTTTATCATGGAAACAGTTTTTGAAGGCGGAAATAGATGGGCTTGTCTTCACATTGGAAGACAGCAAATTCCATGAGCGTACGATGGCAGGCAAAAAATAATTGGAAGAGAAGGCCGTTCTTGTCCTAACCGGGGGTATAATTGAAGCGTCACGCGTATTATGATCATGAATATTTCCAAGATTTTGCGGTACCATATTTTATAAGTACGAAGGTGTCAAGTGTTGAGTCATTTTATAAAAATAAGTCAATCTGTGTGTTTCTCTCCTGTCTTTCAGTTTTTCTCAACCCGTTTCATCATATAATTTCTCAATTGAGGCAAGTCTAGTTCCCCCGGTGATAATTCTGGCGGCCTCCATTTGAACACTCTACTTTATTCACAAGATATACTGTTTTATTATCCCAGATGACATCAGCATACTCGATTGGTCGAATAAATGTAAGATATATTTTCTCAAGGGTTTTTCTATCTAGAATAAATTAAAATTTCCGCATTATATTAACACGTTTATAAGATTTTTGAACAATCATGTCAATATGTTTTGACCATGAGCCTTCATTCGATATATAAAGCCCAAGATGTTTGTGGTCTTGTGTCTCTAATATAATACTATTATCCATTTGAAGACTAGGATGATATGGTTTTTGAAAATTTCTTGAAATTGTTAACATTTCTGTCTTCTGTGGATTAAAAGTTACAAGCCAGTTCCTAGACCATGTATGAATTTTATGCAAATCATCATTTAAGATACGAGCTGAATCTGATGGGTNGTGCAAAGCAGAAGTGGAAGAATAGAGAAGAAAAAAATAATAATCAGAAGTTGGTGAAGTCAGTTTTGAATCGCCTGCTACTCAAAATGTACGCTTGAACTGCCAAAAATAGTTGTTCATTTTGTTCATCGCTAAAATCTTCCGAACCATGTAGTAAAATTTCTTCAGTAAACATTGGATTTACAAAATATAAGTGTTGCTGACGGACAACCGCAAATTGATGGCAATGAAACAAATAGTGAGAGGTTGTTTCAATAGCTCCACACTGACAGTTAGGGGAATCAATTATATTTTTAACAAATAAGTGATGATTCAGTGAGCATTGCATACGCAATCGCGCATGTTGTATTTGACCGAGACGTTTCCCAGCATAAAAGTATGGCGGTTTTTTACTATTTTTATCATGGAAACAGTTTTTGAAGGCGGAAATAGATGGGCTTGTCTTCACATTGGAAGACAGCAAATTCCATGAGCGTACGGTGGCAGGCAAAAAATAATTGGAATAGAAGGCCGTTCTTGTCCTAACCGGGGGTATAATTGAAGCGTTACGCGTATTATGATCATGAATATTTCCAAGATTTTGCGGTACCATATTTTATAAGTACGAAGGTGTCAAGTGTTGGGTCATTTTATAAAAATAAGTCAATCTGTGTGTTTCTCTCCTGTCTTTCAGTTTTTCCCAACCCGTTTCATCATATAATTTCTCAATTGAGGCAAGTCTAGTTCCCCCGGTGATAATTCTGGCGGCCTCCATTTGAACACTCTACTTTATTCACAAGATATACTGTTTTATTATCCCAGATGACATCAGCATACTCTAAGATTGGTCGTATAAATGTAAGATATATTTTCTCAAGGGTTTTTCTATCTAGAATAAATTTAAATTTCCGCATTATATTAACACGTTTATAAGATTTTTGAACAATCATGTCAATATGTTTTGACCATGAGCCATCATTCGATATATAAAGCCCAAGATGTTTGTGGTCTTGTGTCTCTAATATAATACTATTATCCATTTGAAGACTAGGATGATATGGTTTTTGAACATTTCTTGAAATTGTTAACATTTCTGTCTTCTGTGGATTAAAAGTTACAAGCCTGTTCCTAGACCATGTATGAATTTTATGCAAATCATCATTTAAGATACGAGCTGAATCTGATGGGTCATCTACGATAAAAAAAAGACTGGTATCATCTGCAAACAGTTTAATTGTGGAATGAATATTCTCGACGATATCATTTATAAATATAATGAACAATAGAGGCCCCAGAATTGATTCCTGAGGTACCCCAGCCTTTATTTCACGCCACTCCGAGGAACAGCCGTTAATCACCACCCTTTGTTTTCTTTTTGATAAGTAATTAGTAGCCCAAGCCAAAAGTGGGCCCTTTATTCCTATAGATTCTAATTTTCGTAATAACCCTTTGTGCCAAACTCTGTCAAAAGCTTTACTTATGTCGCAAAATATTACTCTTATTTCTTTCCCTTGATATAATGCTTTCCCAAATTCATTAGTTATATTAATAAGTTGATTTATTGCTGAATCACCAGGAGTGAAACCAGATTGATGAGATGTAATTATAGAGTTTTCTACTAAATAGTTATGGATATGTTTGCAAACACAACGTTCCATAACTTTTCCAAGAACACTTATTAATGAAATAGGCCTGTGATTTTTACAGTCACTAGGAGAATCTTTTTTAAACACCGGAGTCACATTAGCATTTTTCCAGTCTGATGGAAATCTACCTTGTTCCAAAGATAAATTAAATAGTCTACAAAAAGGATATTTAAGTATACTGCATGCTTCCTTTAGAAGTCTGGGGTTTAATAAGTCTGAGCCAGTAGCTTTACTTGTGTCTTGTATTTTCAGAATAATTTGGCATTTGAGATTCCTCCTTTGTGTTTTTTTTTAGAGTAGTTGAGCCCCTGTGATCTATCGTCATCACATTTTGAAATGGAGAGTGATGTAGTGTTTTGTCCAATCAGAATCTAGAATATTTATAGTCATAATAATTTCACATAATGTAGAAATATTTCTAAAAATAGGGACATGGGATATAACTCTGCATTGACATTAACATCATGGCACTGTGAAAATATATGTTTCATGGTTGCAGTAGTTCAGTTGTTAAGTCGTTACGTTGCACGGTATAACGTCTACATTAAGTAATAAATGGTAAGTATAATAATAATATATACGAGTGCCGGTCTTAAACTAATTGGACCCCGCGCTGGAGTTATCTGCTCTCGAATGTTAAAGTACATACAGCACACTGCATGTTTTACAGAGAACAACACTAGGCCCGAAACTTCTTAAGGCCGGCCCTGATATATACAGTAGTATTGGTAAAAAATAGGCATATTGTAGGCGTATGATTTTCTATTAGATAGACTGGAGTATAATAATAACAGATTTCGGACAATGGATAGTTTATATTTATTATTGATAGTTTATATTATGCCTTGCTTTTTTTTTAAATTTTTCATTGATTTTTCTTCCGATACTTGTATTTGTTTCCTTTACATGCGTTTAACCCGCGGGGGATAGGAGTACGTCATGTATTTTATGATCTTACGTGCAATTCAAATCTGAGAAATCAATAGATTAGTCATATTTGATAATACTCATTATTTTCCCTTTTTAATAACTTCACAACAATTGACGGACCAACGCTATCCCAAGGCCCAACGTAATTCCAGCGTTGACCCAAGATCCAACGTAGTAAAAATGTGATATCGACATACAAAGACCGCCAATAGAATTTCAACGACAACCCAACATCAAGGGTAGGGAAACCCGCCAAAGAGGGAAAAGGTAATACTCTGAAAATATTGGTTGTGGATTACTATTTATTCTACACAACCTACGGTGGTTGGATGCACACTTAAAGTAGGAGAAGGTAGCCGGCTGTATGTCATTCTTGCGGTTTCAACGAATAACATCTGAAATGGAAATCCTGTTGGATACCAGCATACCAAAATCAATACAGATAACATTAATAAGACATGTACTCCCGACAAAACACAATACATTAATAGTTGTATGTTTTTTTATCCCCTCGCCAACGAAGTTAGGAAGGGATATAGTAACGCTACCGTCCGTCCTTCCTTCCGTCCGTCCGTCCGTCCTTCCGTAACATCATTGTAAACACCCTAGAATCAACATCCTTCAATGGATTTTGACCAAACTTGGTACATATTTATTCCTTAAGAGAATCTGGAATTCTTGATTTTCAAGGTCATAGGTCAAAGGTCAAGGTCACCGTGTCACATTTTTAGGGGAGGGGATTCGCCACGCTTTGCGTTGCCCTTGTTTCTTTTTTTGCTTGCATGGTTTCGTTTTCCACTCTATCGACATCAATACAAATTTATGAATTGAGATATTCCCAATATTGTACAGGATATGCTTGTCCTTCCGGAGCACCTGTTCGAACTTCTGGTTTTGTGGGAGTTTGTCTTGTCCAACAATTTGCTCTGTTGTTTTGCGTTATCTTCATGTCTAAGCAATTTATCAACCAGAAATGTCCTTTTCTGGAATATCCATTGGTTAATTTGTGTTCAACTTGGTATTGTACAAATGTGAAGAGTTAGACGGGAATGGGAGACAACTAATTATATAGTTTTTTTTTAAGTCAACAGTAATTTACTACATGTATATAGCATGCAATGTTAATCACGATAATTAAAAGAGCGACCGTATTTCATGTGACTGACAGGACTAATTGTAATATATTACTAGTATGACGACATTTCATTTCTAATGATAAAAAATAATTATAAATAAATAAATAATAACATAAAAAGGAAAAAAGACTGAAAGAGTCGCAACTTAAAAAATGCAAAATTACATGAGTAGGTAAAATAAATAAAAAAAGGAAAACAAATGAATGAGTTATGGCATATTTGCGTTCAGATCTAGCTGGAGAGAGAAAGAAACAGCTTAAAGATATTGAATCGGTGGTTATAGAATTAACATCTGGTAGACATCAAAGCCAAAATAGTATTGTGTAAACAAATGCCCGAGAAAACCGAAGGGGCAACATTGGGAACACAAGACACAAGACGAAGAGAAACAAAAAGAAAACCACAGCACAATATGTGTTGGACACCACTATGCGCAAATAACACAAATAACGTAAATAAAACATGAGCCCTTCTACAAAAAACTGGAGGTAAACCTGAACCAAACATCGTTTGTATGCGGACTGAGAGCGTGAATGCATTTGATGGAACAAAATGTTGGACACCACTATACGCAAACATACACAGAAAAAGACAATACGACATGCACCCTCCTACAAACAACTGGAGGTAAATATGAACCGAACATCGTTTTTAGGAAGAAGTAACAAACATCCCAACAGAGAACTAAGAACGTAAAGACACATAATAGGACAACACAAAAATTAAAAAGATGACCAACGAGAACGGTAAGCAGTGTGTTGATGATGTTGTTCTTAATATAATAGCCGTATATAGCATTATGTATATGCATAAAGGAACATTGTCAATATATTTAATATACTTCAGAAAATGCAACAGTCAAATAATCTCTAAAACAAACAATACATGAACAGACACATCTACGATCTACAAAACAGTGCATTACATAAATAGTTTAACTCCGCCACTTTTCATTTAAGTGTCTGTACCGAGCAGGAGAAGTGTGCGTCGTGTATTTTATTTAATGTGTTAAGGGTACAGATTTTGCATCCTTTCAAGATTTTGCTATTTGAGTTTGCAGCTGTAGACATATACCGATTGAAGTCAGCATCAAGTCAAATTGTCATAGGTGGTACACTTAGTGGTTTTCGAAGAGTATTTGCCACAGCTTGCCAAAATAGTTCCTCGCCAATTCCTTTTCTATAACGCAAATATGATGTTGTATGTAGTAACGTTCTTATGGCGCTTGTCATGTGATCAGCGTCAATTGCTTTGAGCATAATTAAGACAGAGGCACCCTTTCCTTGTCGGCGCCTGCGTTCTTGTACAATGTCTTCCTCCCATTGGCACCACTCACTACTGGCAAATGAATTACTCATAATAACGACAACTTTCCAAGACTTATTCATATATTTGTCAATATTTTCAGTTATTGGTCTACCAGGGTCGAACTCTCTGTGATGAATGCAGAGCTTCATACCCTTTTCTTCAAGTCGTTTAACAAACACATTGTGGACCCATTGTCTGTCATCATCACAATACACTACAAAAGCATGGAACTCAAAATCCTAACTGTTATCAAGGCGTAGATATCCTTGTTTTCTAAGTCGACGCAGTCGTATAAGATAAAAGTAGTTCCGTATGTTAGCATGGCACTTATAAACTGTAAATATCACGACAAGAACTAAAAATCCGAATGTTGAAATGATTATTGCCATAGTAAAGAGTGGATTCCATTCGGTGCAGCTTTTCTTTGTGGGATTGTAATCTATTAGACGTTTGCCTTGCATAATGATTGGAAATGTACATTTATATTCTGCCGGGAAATTTGAAGACAGGGATGTGTTAGTTGTTTTTATCCAATCACGGAACCACATAAGATCGCATGTGCAAGTAAATGGATTTCTGGAAAGGTATAGTTTTTGTAGTCCATTTAAGACGTTGGCCGATATTGAAGTTTCGTTGAGCAAATGAATACGATTATCTTGGAGGTTTAAATATTGTAGACTTTTTAACCCATCAAATGTCCCATCTGGCCAAAACTCTATAAAATTTCCTTGTAGTATTAATTTCCGGAGAGACTTCAAGGGTTGAAATACGCGGCAGTGCAGTTCATGTACATTGGCAGCTTGAAGGATTAAATTTTCAAGATTACTTAAATATTGGAACATTAAACTAAGGGTGTTGTTGTCTGATGGTAGATAGTTGTTTGTTAAATCCAGATATTGTAGTCTTGGTAAATGCTTAAAGATATTGTAGGGATCAAAACGGATTTTCTTTCCACTTTTATCGAAGCGAAAATTATTGTATCCAAAATATAATTTTTTTAACGATGAAATATTAAATGGAAATTTTTCAATAATTTTGTGTTCAAAATTTTGCTGTATGGATAATACTCGAAGATTTGGAACTCCTCTAAATAGGTTGTTCCATAATGTATTAAATCGATTTGAATTTAGTCTAAGAGTTTCTAATGATGGCAGACATTTAAACATTGATGGAAACAAAAATGATAGAGCATTTCTTGATAAATCCAAAATGTTCAGTTTCGGAACGTAGCTATTGTATGGATGCGACACACTACAGAATTTAGGAAGTCGAAAGATGTCATTCTTTGCAAGAATCAACGACTCCATGCTTACAATACTTGTAACACTAAATTCAATCAATATATTCATAGATAATTGTAGATTATGTAGATCTGGAAATGGTGTGAGAGATAGGTTTGAAATGGCATTTTTCGCTAATGATATATTTCTGATATTATTAAGGCTTGGCGCACTAAATATGTTATACGGTAGATAATGCCAAGAGTTGTCTTCTAATTTTATCGATTTCAGGGTTGTGTTTAAACCATATAAGGCATTTTGCAAAGACTGTACGCTTGAGATAATCTCTTCTGATATCGTAAGTGATGATAATGATGTTAGATCAACGAAAACATCATTGGTAAACCGTGGAATCGAATTGCTAATAAAAGTCAGCGATTTTAGATCATTTTCGGTGGCGTTTGATAAAAACTGTCGTGATACATTTACTTCGCTAAAGTTATTATAAGTCAAGATAAGATTGCGCACGAAATCCGGTATTTTAGGAACAAAATCTAGTCCTGAGCATGTCGCATATTCATTTACAGGGTCACACTTGCAATATGGCTCAAAACAGAAGGTGAACAGTTCCTTTGCTACGGCCATGTGCATTCCTACTGCCAAAATATATTGTAGAGCCATAGTAATTATCAGCTCTGAAAATAAAAGCGTGAAAAAAGGATAAATTTGACAAATGACCAATGTAAATGTTGTTTGTTTTTTTGATGGTGCTTAGCGACACTTTCAACAATATTTCAATTATATCGTGGCTGTCATTTTATTGGTGGAGTAAACTGGAGAACCCGGAGAAAACGACGTCCTGTCGCAAGTCACTGACAAACTTTATCACATAATGTTGTACACCTCGCTCTGATTGAGATTCGACCTTACAACATCAGTGTTGATAGACACTGACTGCATAGGTAGTTGTAAATCCAATAACCATACGACCACGGTCACGACGGTACCTGTCTGCAATACCTCTTTCGAATATTTTCACATTATAGTCCCATTCTCAATGACATAGGACATTTGAGCCTACAGAAAACGTAAAAATGAAATTGGTATTTTCCTGTCCATATTTTACTATTTCGATGCCCAATAAACATGGGAAAGTGTTCCAAATTTATTTCAAGAAACTTTTGTAGTTTTTGAGATATTGACCTGAATATAATGGTACATATTTAAAAGTTTTACCGTAATGTAACATACGTGAAAACCGCAACATGCTTGTTTAAGCATATGAAAGACTACAATATCAAAATTAAGGTCTCATGATGTGTTATTCTGGAAATATGAATATACAAGTGACCATATTTACCATGAGAAAGGAGACGTGAGACACCAAAAACATTTGTTTATCCAATTATCAAAACCAACGTTGTTTGTTGTTATCAACACCTTAAGAGTGTACGCTCAAGCAATATATTCCAGTTTATCCACACTACAGGAAAAAAAATAAAGGTTAAAGTTTTTATCTTGATACTATAAAGTATTGCAATAGATTTTACTCGTAATTGTTATAATGAATCATTGACAGACAATTTTTCGAGAAATGTCATCTTAAGATACAACATTGTAACGTATGTTACAAACATGGTACAATTTCTACAAATACGGAACAACTACGATTTTCGAGACACCTCCAATGTGTTCCACGTCACCATACGGTGACGGTTTTAATTCGATACAGCCTGCGATAATCAATGAGAATCCGTGTTATCCAGGTACTAGCGAAATGCAAACAGTTCCTGTGTTTTTTATTTTTTTTTATAAAATTGTATTTGATTTAATTGTAATTCGTAAAATTTTCGTGAATACAGGGCCGTTATGGAATATCTGTCACAAATGACCACGGATATGTTCCACTTGTCGTAAAGACTTCCCGGTCCTTTCGTCGTTCATGACTTGCCACCGGATTTGTAAGTAGATTAACACGAAGGGTGCGATTAGTGGAGCAGGAACTGCTTACCTTTCGTGAGCACCCGAGTTCACCCACGGTTGTTAGTGGGATTCGTGTTACTGGATCTTTAGTTTTATGTGTATGTTTTGTAGATCGTTTTTTGTCCTTTTGGCCATTATGTTGTTTGTTCTTCGATATACGGAGTCTGATTACCCCTTTGGTATCTTCAAACTCTTCTTACAATATTCATTCAATATTGTTCAAATATTTGGAAAGACTATTATACGCCGGTATACAGTGTTACGGTTATCAAATGCCTTATATTAACATTCATTGCTCACTTGACCAAAATTATGTCATTCATGGAAAGATAACAAAATAACACATACCTTTGAGCGGTTCTTTAACAAATTGGTTTGTTTTGTTTTCAATCAAGTAAGAATGTTCTGTATCCTTGTTGAACGTTATATTACAATTGGATTACAATTACATTTAATACTTCCTATGCAGCTAAATGATATATTTTGTACTTTCAATCGATACTGACAATACAAGGAAGAATTTAGGATTTTTGAAAATTTGCATAAATTGTGTTTTTTGTTTGTTTTGTTTTGTTTTTCTTTTCTTTTTTTTTACGAAAATTGCAACTGTATCACTCTAATTAAAGTAAGCATACTATTATATAATATTTATACCACAAGATTCCGAGTTAAACGGTGGAACAATCGAACGCGAAGCATGATGTTGCTTAAACGTTTAACTCGGAAAACAGTGGCGTAAGTGATGATTTGTAACATGAAGCCATGCAATTTCATGTGTAGGTCGTTGATTAGTGTACGGCTCGCTAGAATAATAAAATTACAGCCCAGATTTAAAGTGTACAATAACTCTTATCTGCGTGTATTGGTTCACGTTCATAGCTGTTATTTACATTCTGGTATATAAACCATAAAACAATTAAAGGAATATAATGCAGTCATGTTACACGATTTATTTAGACTTTTGTCTAAATCGAGTTTAGACATGTGTTTTAGATTACAAAAGCAGCCTAAATGTAAGGTTTGTATTTTTTTTATTATAAATGTTGATACTTATAGATTAATGCATGCCCTTTTTCATATCAGGACTGTTATCATCCCGAGAGATCGATATCGACCAGACTGCTTTAGACCGAGGGTCGATATCGGCCAAGAGATAATAACATTCCTGAAATGGAAACAGGCATGCATTAATCTATTTATCACATATTTCAACATTGAACTAAAAAGAACAAAATTAACTTCCCACACAGACACCGAACTTAAATGGATATAAGTGATCAATATCAGTTGAGGGATGATAACAGCCCTGTAATGGAAAAAGTCATGCATTGATCTATTTATAGAAAGGATGATATCATGTTATCAGATTTTTGCCCCGATTTCTGCCCATGGGTTGATATCATTGTGGCACTTCCGGTGTTCACGTATGGGCAAAATTTACGTTATTACTTATAAATATGTGATAAAGACATTTTAATGATAAAGTTTTATTTAAATTCAATATTAATTAAACATATTACAACACAAGCTCTAATGAACTTTTCAAATCGACTACATACAAAATACACCCATTCACCCTACAATCATGCACAAACACACCAATTTAATAAAAACAAGATTGGAACACGTAGCCATGTGTCCCCCGCGCAATAGAAAGAGGTGTAATGTGAGTGTAATGTTATCCATGTGATATATTTATAAAATCGAGAAAGCATCCGAGATGCAACAGCCGAGTTGGAAGTAAAAATCTTTGGGCATTTACATTTAATTAGTCTATTCACCCTGATCATAAATGTATATGGCTTTGGGGTGGGGATCTCAGCCATTAAAAAGTTCACTTCATGTAGGGGGTGGGGTATGACCCCCCAGTGCCTGAGATATATGGGATTTAATTTGCCTATTCACCCTGATCATAAATATATATGGTTTAGAGGTGGGGATCTCAACCATTAAAAAGTTCACTTCAGGTAGGGGTGGGGTATGACCTCCCAGGACCAAAGATATAAGGCATTTAATTTGTCTAGTCACCCTGATCATAAATATATATGGTTTAGGGGTGGGGATCTCAACCATTAAAAAGTTCACTTCAGGTAGAGTGTGAGGTATGACCTCTGGAGGCCATAGCTATAAGGCATTTAATTTGCCTAGTCACCCTGATCATAAATATATATGGTTTAGGGGTGGGGATCTCATACATTAAAAAGTTCACTTCAGGTAGGGGGTGGGATAAGACCCCCAGGGCCTGAGAGATAAGGCATTTAATTTGCCTAGTCACCCTGATCATAAATATATATGGTTTAGGGGTGGGGATCTCAAACATTAAAAAGTTCACTTCAGGTAGGGGGTGGGGTATGACACCCAGGGCCTGAGATATAAGGCATTTAATTTGCCTAGTCACCCTGATCATAAATATACATGGTCTAGGTGTGAAGTTCTCAACCATTAAAAAGTTCACTTCAGGTAGGGGGTGGGGTGTGACCCCTGGGACCTGACCTATAAGGCATTTAATTTGCCTGGTCACCCTGATCATAAATATATATGGTTTAGTGGTGGGGATCTCAATCATTAAAAAGTTCACTTCAGGTAGGGGGTGGGATATGACCCCTGGGACCTGATCTATAAGGCATTTAATTTGCCTAGTCACCCTAATCATAAATATATATGGTTTAGGGGTAGGGATCTCAACCATTAAACAAATTCACTTCAGGTAGGGGTGGTGTATGACCCCTGGGGCCTGAGATATAAGGCATCTAATTTGCCTAGTCACCCTGATCATAAATATATATGGTTTAGGGTGGGGATTTCGGTCACATTTTTTATACAGATTCCTGAGAGGGGTGGGGCTGAGCTGGGGGGAGGGGGGAATGTTGCATCCTAACCTTCACATTGGCATCTCCACCCATACCAACTATTAAGTTGCTATCTTTTGTAGTTTCAGAGAAATGTGTAATTCTCAAAATATGTACTTTTTCTATAAAAAAACATGATTTTACAAGAATTTTATTTTTGAATTTTGCACAGTTTCGAACTTAAGCTAGAGATTCTTAATATAATTCATGTGTGTAAGTTTGAAATCAATTGGTCAACAAATACAAATCTGAGAGCGCTTACAATGTAATTCTCAAACTATGTACTTTTTCTATAAAAAAAACATGATTTTACAAGAATTTTATTTTCGAATTTTGCCCAGTTTCGAACTTAAGCTAGAGATTCTTAATATAATGCCTGTGTGTAAGTTTGAAATCAATTGGTCAACAAATACAAATCTGAGAGCGCTTACAATATATCCTGACGGACGGACGGACGGACGCCAGGCATTTCTATATCCCCCGCTCCGCTTGGGAGGCGGGGGACAATAATGCACGGTAATATTAAAACAGAATGCATATGGTGACTTAAAAACAACATAAATGCTTGTTAAGATAGAACCTAAAAATGCATGGCAAAATAAAACATATAAAGCATGGTAAGATAATAAAAGTCAAAATAAAAAATAAAGTTTATAAATCAGTTTTGAACAAGCATACACTAAAAGTAGCAATGATAATACATGCAAAATAAAACAAAATAATAATAAAAAGTCTATAAACATATCAATAGAAACAGCAAAATGTCACTGCATCATATTTCAACTAAAAATGGCAAGAAAATAATAAAAAAGCATAAGCTACGAAGCACTATATGCATGCACTGCACTGGCATGAGCTGTTCATTGGATCCCATGTTTGTGTTAAATACTTATATTTAATTTACTTATTTGTTTATTCACAAACTCTTCTGTCACAGGTTTAAAGCTTAATTCAGTATCATCAGTTTTATTTTCTTCAATTTTTATTATACTTGGATGACTTTTGTCTATATTTATATTTTCATCGCCTATGTCTTTAGCCACATTAATAACAAAAATTATTAAAAATGTCTGATACTTCTTTTGGGTCGTTTACAATGTTTTCGTTTTCATATAAAATAATGTTATTGTTTGATTGAATACCTTTGTTTGACAAAAATGGTCGTAACATGAATGCATTCTTTTCCTTTTATATAATAACTCCTTTGGTATCTGGATGTTTTTCTTCTTTTCGTTCTAATCACAAATAATAAATAAACATAGGCTAATGAATAATATGTCTTGTAGTATTTTTTTTTTTACTTATGAAAAAATCATTAAATAAAATTTCAATGAATTGATTTACGTATGATTTTTAATTTCCGGGTTTTTAATAATACTTTTCGTTCCCAATCATGTGGATCACTTCATTTGTAGATTGACATTTAAAATAGTGCACATCCTGTATTATCTTGGTCGAAAAGGACTTTCTATATTTCCTTCCTTTTTCCGTAATAACATTATATTTCTTAATCATGTGCAACATTTTTACATAATGTAGAAATATTTTTAAAAATAGGGACATGGGACATAACTCTACATTGATATTAAAGTCATGGCACTGTGTACATGTAGATATATGTTTCATAATTACATTAGTTCAATTGTTAAGTGTTTACGTTGCCACGCATAACTTCTATAATGAGAAGTAAATCGCAAAAAAAGTAGCCGTGAATAATTATAATATATACTAGGCCAATTGGGCTCCTTTCATAAAAGGCCCCGCGCTGAAGTTATCAACTATCGGGTGTTCAAGTTTACACAACAATACACTGCATGCTTTACAGAGAACATAATAGGACCAGCACCTCTTAAGGACGGCCCTGATACAGTTGTATTGTCAAAAAAAACCCAAATATATTGCAGGCCTATTATTTTATATTAGAAAGGCTGGAGTATTATATATAATGAAAGTGCTATAGATAATTTTCGAAGCTAGATAGCTTTACATTTATCATTGATAGCGTATGTTTTGCATTGCAATTTTTCATTGTTTTTGTTTCTGATCTTTGTATATTTGTTTCCGTTACACGTGTTTATCCTGCTAGGGATAGGGCTACGTAATGCATAACGTAAT
>MJUT01054338.1:235516-248652 GCA_002080005.1 Gigantidas platifrons | reverse complement strand
TCCAACGCCCACCGTAATTCCAGCGCTTGCGTTGTGTTTTTTCCTGTGCTTTCCGTCGTCTTGTGTACCCTATGTTGCCAGTTTCTCTGGATTGTCCGTTTGTTGTTGTCCTTTCGGTATTCTCTAACGTTTATGCACAACAATCATGACCGGCATATCGTACCATAGTATGAGCCCCACTCATTTGCATTTGGATATAAGCTTTGATATATGACTAATTTTATATAGTACAATATCAATTTCACATAATAGACAATGATTTTCTACAAACAAATTTTTAAAGTGAATAATTCATTTAAACATCAAAGGAAATAAAAAGGATTATTTATGCTACAAATTTAATAGTGATGTTTTGTACTATATCCAGTAACTCTACTTGTGCATTTATATCTAATAAACTAGATTTGGCTATCGATTTACGGATTCTGATTACCCTTTTGGTATCTTCAAACTCTTCTTATCGTAAGTCGTCAAATGTCCATCATCGTGGTCGTGATTGTAAGGTAGTTGGATCTACAACTACCTATGCAATCAGTGCCTATCACCACTAAAGTTGTGAGTTCTAATCTCGATCAGGGCGATGTGTACAACACTATGTGATAAAGTTTGTCAGTGACTTGCGACAGGTCAGTGGTTTTCTCCTGGTGATTCGGTCCCCCCACCAATAAGACTGACCGCCACGATATAATTGAAATATTGTTGGAAGTAGGGTTAAGCACCATCAAACAAACAAACATAGAGCTTCATTAAAGTCAAGCATTGCCATTTTGCACACGTTATCGTCGTGGTCAATGTAATATTTATACCACGGGTTTCCGTGTAAAGCAGTTAGACAATCGAACGCCTTCAATTGTTTAACAGGTTAACACAGAAAATCGTGGTAAAATATTACTCAGTTTAGGTAGAGAGAAACAATTGCAATTTTTGTAAACAAAAATACGTTTTTGTACAATTTTTTCAAAATCATCAATTCTTCCTTGTCAATATCAACGTATTGTATAAAATGTATTATTCAAATATACAGGAAATATTAAATGTCAAATTCTAATTGTAATATAACTGTCAACAAGGACACAGTAAATTGTCACTTGTTTGAAAAGAAAACAAACAAATCAATGTGTTAAAGAACCGCTCAAAGGTATGTGTTATTTTGTTCTCTTTCAATGATTTACATAATGCTGGTCAAGTGAACATTAAATGATAATATAATGTACTTATACGAGTTTGAAGATACCTAAGGGGTAATCGGAATCCCTAAATCGACGAATGACAGACACCACAATTGCCAAAAGAAAAAGTACAATAGGACAAGCATCGATCTACAAACCATATACATTAAACTAAAAATCGAGTAACACGAACCCTACTGAAAACCAGGGGTGAACTCTGGTGCTCCGAAAGGGTATATAGTTCCTGTTCCACTATTGGCACCCGTCGTGGTAATATAGTCATACACCCGGTGATAAGTATTGAATGAGGAAAGGACCGGGAAGTGTTTACGACAAGTGTAGCTTAACAAAATTCCCTAATGTATAAATTGTAAAATGACCCTGTATTCACGAACCTTTTCGACGTTGCAATTTGAAAAAAATACAATTTCAAAAGAAACAGGAACTGTTTATCTTTCGCTAGTAGGACCTTGATAACACGAACTCTGGTTGATTGAAGCTATCGGTGGCTGCATCTAATTAAATCCGTCACCATGTGGCGACGATAAACACGATGAAGGTGTCTCGAAAATCTTAGATTTTTTATTATAATGTCAAACTATTCGAAAGAGGTATTGCAGACAGGGGCCGTCGTGACCATCATCGTATGGGTATTGCATTTACAACTACCTATGCAATCAGTATCTATCCCCACTTATGTTGTAAGTTCGAATCTCGATCAGGGCGAGGAGTACAACATTATGTGATAAAGCTTGTCGTCAGTCGCCGGTTTCCTCCACCAATAAAACTGACAGCCATGATATAACTGAAATAGTGTTGTAAGTGGCGCTAAACACCATCAACCAAACAACCAAACAACATTTGCACTGGTGATTTGTCAAAGTTATTCTATTTTTGACGCTTTTATTTTCAGAGCTGATAATTACTATGGCTCTACAATATATTTTGGCAGTAGGAATGCACATGGTCGTAGCAAAGGAACTGTTAATCTTCTGTTTGGAGCCATATTGCGAGTGTGACCCCGTAATTAAAAAAGCTACATGCTCAGGACTAGATTTTGTTCCTAAAATACCGGATTTTGTACATAATCTTGTTTTAGCCTATAATAACTTTAGCGAAGTAAATGTATCACGGCAGTTTTTATCAAACGCCACCGAAAATGATCTAAAATCGCTGACTTTTATTAACAATTCGATCCCACGATTTACCAATGATGTTTTCGTTGATCTAACATCATTATCATCACTTACAATATCAAGAGAGATGATCTTAAACGTTCAATCTTTGGGCAATGCCTTATATGGTTTAAACACAACACTGAAAGCGATGAAATTAGAAGAAAACTATTGGCATTATCTACCATATAACATATTTAGTTCGCCAAGCCTTAATGATATCACAAATATATCACTTACGAAAAATGCAATTTCAAACCTATCTCTCACAGCTTTTGCAGGTCTACATAGTCTACAAATAATCGATCTATCCATAAATATATTGATTGAATTTAGTGTTACAAGTATTGTAAGCATAAAGTCGTTGATTCTTGCAAAGAATGACATCGTTCGACTTCCTAAATTCTGTAGCGTGTCGCATCCATACAATAGCTACTTTCCGAAATTGAAAATTCTGGATTTATCAAGAAATGCTCTATCATTTTTGCTTCCATCAATGTTTAAGTGCCTGCCACTATTAGAAACTCTTAGACTAAATTTAAATCGATTTGATACATTATGCAACGATCTATTCCAAGGAGTTCCAAAACTTAAAATTTTATTTATACAGCAAAATCCTGAAATTAAGAATATTGAAAAATTTGCATTTAATATTCCATCGTTACAAAAATTATATTTTGGATACAATAATTTTCGCTTCGATAAAAGTGGAAAGAAAAGCCGTTTTGATCCCTACAATATCTTTAAGCATTTGCCAAGACTGAAATTTCTGGATTTAACAAACAACTATCTACCATCAGACAACAACACTCTTAGTTTAATGTTCCAATATTTAAGTAATCTTGAAAATTTAATCCTTCAAGCTGCCAATGTACATGAACTGCACTGCCGCGTATTTCAGTCCTTGAAGTCTCTCCGGAAATTAATACTACAAGGAAATTTTATAGAGTTTTGGCCAGATGGGACATTTGATGGGTTGAAAAGTCTACAATATTTAAACCTCCAAGAGAATCGTATTCATTTGCTGAACGAAACTTCAATATCGGCCAACGTCTTAAATGGACTACAAAAACTGGACCTTTCCAGAAATCCATTTACTTGCACATGCGATCTTATGTGGTTCCGTGATTGGATAAACACAACTAACACATCCCTGTCTTCACATTTCCCGGCAGAATATAAATGTACATTTCCAATCATTATGCAAGGCAAACGTCTAATAGATTACAATCCCACAAAGAAAAGCTGCACCGAATGGAATCCACTCTTTACTATGGCAATAATCATTTCAACATTCGGATTTTTAGTTCTTGTCGTGATATTTACAGTTTATAAGTGCCATGCCAACATACGGAACTACTTTTATCTTCTACGACTGCGTCGACTTAGAAAAGAAGGATATCTACGCCTTGATAACAGTCAGGATTTTGAGTTCCATGCTTTTGTAGTGTATTGTGATGATGACAGACAATGGGTCCACAATGTGTTTGTTAAGCGACTTGAAGAAAAGGGTATGCAACTCTGCATTCATCACAGAGAGTTCAACCCTGGTACACCAATAACTGAAAATATTGACAAATACATGAATAAGTCTTGGAAAGTTGTCGTTATTATGAGTAATTCATTTGCCAGTAGTGAGTGGTGCCAGTGGGAGGTAGACGTTGTACAAGAACGCAGGCGCCGTCAAGGAAAGGGTGCCTCTGTCTTAATTATGCTCAAAGCAATTGACGCTGATCATATGACAAGCGCCATAAGAACGTTACTACATACAACACCTTATTTGCGTTATAGAAAAGGAATTGGTGAAGAACTATTTTGGCAAGCTGTGGAAAATACTCTTCGGAAACCACTAAGTGTACCACCTATGGCAATTTGACTTTATGTTGATTTCAATCAGTATATGTCTATGGTATAAAAAAACAAAACACCACATTGTCGGAACAGTAAATTCGATATCCTTGGCACACAAATACACGACGCTCATTTTTCCTGCTTGGTACAGACACTTAAATGAAAAGTGGCGGAATTCAACTAGTTTATTGAATGTACTATTTTGTAGATCGTAGATAAATTTGTATATGCGTAGGTCTTTTTTGCATGATTTAGAGATTATATGACTTTTGCATTATCTGTAGCCGTAAGTATATTTAATATCTTGACAATGTCCTTATATGCATATACGTAAAGCTAAGTACGGCTATTGCATCACGAGCAACAACACCAACACACTGCTTACCCTTCGCTAACCTGAATTCACCCCTGTCTTTAGTGGCGTCCGTGTTGCTCATATTTTTAGTTTTATTGTGTTGTCCCATTATGTGTCTATACATTCTTCCGTTTTGGGGTATCAGTTTCGATTTCCGCATAAAAACGATGTTCGGTTCGTATTTACCTCCAGTCTTTTGTAGGAGGGATCATGTCTTATTTACGTTATTTGTGGTATTTGCCTATAGTGGTGTCCAATATACGTTATGTTGTGTCTTTTGTTTTCTTGTCATCTTGTGTTCTCAATGTTGCCAGTTTGTCTGGATTGTCAATTTTTAGTTGCCGCTTCGATTTTCTCTGGCGTTTGTTTACACAATACTATTTTTGTATTTCTGTTCACCAGATGCTATTTAAATAACACCGATTCAATATCTTTGAATTCAAACTGTTTCGTTCTGTCCCCAGTTATATCTGAACGCTCATTCAATTGTTTTCTTTTTTAATTTTATTTTTTCTATGCATGTCATTTTGCATGTTTTAAGCTGTGAGTTTTTCAGTCTTTTTTCCCTTATATGCTATTTTTTATTTATTTATTTGTTTTTTTATACTTATTTTCATTAGATATTAAATGCTGTTTATAATGATAATTTATCACAATTATTGTCAATCCATTGCAATACGTTCGCACTGTTAATTATCGTGATTAACATTGCATGATATATAGTAAATTGCTGTTGTCTTGAACATAGAGTGAGTTATCTTCCATTACTGTCCGCCGATTTAAATTTGTACAATACTCAGAAGAACACAAAGTAGCCAATGAATATTCCAGTAAAGGAACGATCAGGATAAATAAACAACATAGTTATAAAAATGAAAGAAGACAACAGAGGCAACTGTTAGACAAGACAAACTCCCACACAACTGGAAGTGAGAACATGTGCTCCGGAGGGACAAGCATGTCCTGTTCAAGTGATGGCTACTGTGGGAATGTCCTAATTCATAAATGTGTATTAATGTCAATAGGGTGGGAAACGAAAACGTTCAAGATTTCTGAAAGCACAAAACCCTCAGCGATAAAAGGATTATGATTTGTCGGGATTTCATGTCTTATTAATGTGATTTGTATTGTACACTGCTATCCAACACGATTTCCATATCAGATGTTAATTGTTGTAACCACAGAAATGACATATAGTATACCTGCTCCAACTTCCAGTGTACATCTAATCGAAGGTTTTGTAGGATAAAAGGTAATAATTATACAGCCAATATTTGCAGAGAGGGGGGGGTAATACCTTTTCCATCGCTGGCATGTTTGCCTACCTTTGCTGTTGGATTGTCGTTGAAATTTCTATTGACGATCTTTGTAAGTTGATTTGTATTACCACATTTTGCCTACGTTTGATGTTGGGAAAGGTTGTAAGTACAATGAGATAGCGTTGGCTCGTCAAATGTTGCGAAGTTATTGAAAACAGGAAAATAATTAGTATTGTCAAATATGACTAATCTATTGAATTCTCAGATTTGAATTGCACGCATGTAAGACCATTTATAATAGTTTTATCTTTATCAAAATATTAAAGTGCATGATGCATGACGTAACCTTATACCTTAGCATGTAAAGGAAACAAATACAAGGATCGGAAACAAAAGCAATACAATGCAAACATGCAATGCATAACATTAACTATCAATGATAAATGTAAAACTATCCAGCTTCGGATATTATATATAGCACTTTTAGTATTATACTTCAGTCTTTATAATGTAAAAAAAAAGTAAAATAGAAAAAAAAATAGGCGTGCAATATATTTGTTTTTTGACATTACAACTGTATCAGTGCGTTTTGGGCAATTTACAAGTTGTCAGGCAATGTTGATGGCGATAATTAAAAGAGCAAATAAATGAAAATAATTGTGATAAATTACCATTATGATGACATTTTATTTCTAATGGACAGAAGAACACAAATATAATGACAATAATTATAAAACTAGATAAAAAAGAATTAATAGAAATAACACAAAAGGACAAAATGTTGAATGAAAATGTTTTAAAACATGAACAATTACACGAATATGTAAAATAAAATAACAAAAGGAGACAAAAGATTGAATAACACAAAGTTCTACAAAATGTTAAATTACGTGCATAAAACAGTAAACAAGTGTGGCACCAGATGCAAGTTCACTAACCATGATACCCCTTACAACACACATATTGGTAACAAAATACATTATATACAATTAAATAAACATGATCTTGGAGTCACAATATTGATTCTAATGGCACGACCAACTTGTATTTTCTGTTCATAAATGGGATCAATGAATGGTTTTAAAACCATCTGAGTTAAAATGGTACAAAACAAAATATAGATATATACTGCATAAATATTTATCTTCAAACACAACATTTCTAAAAAGTGGAATACATAATATGTAGACGTTTAATATTTTATGTACTTATTGTATAATTTATGTAAAATCCATTACTGACTTCATGGAATAATAATCATCGGCAATGTTTTAAGATAACAGTCATGTCCTTTAGATATCATGATGTTATTCCACAGACGCTTAGAAAACATGAAATTCAGAATGGCACAACCATCTAAAAATGATTAACTTGTACATTAAATTGAGGTAAGTCTTTTTCATGTTTCATACTAAATGAGTTTGATATTATGTTTACAAGAGGGGAGATTTGGGTCCATACAACTAGCTTAACACTGACAGTTTTTATTGAAGTGGCTGTTCCAAGCCAGGAAAGTGAGAGGTTATGCATTTGTGATATTTTTGTTGAATTTCCTGTTATCTGATTTGATTTCTTTAAGAAATAAGTTACGTTTGCTTGATTTGTTCGGTAGGGTACTTATTATTAAGAGTGTTTTACAATGACTTTTCATTCTTGTAAATAAAACTGTAAATTGTAAACAGGCTATATGTATTACCATGGACAGGAAACGTCCACCAATACAATACTATTTTGGCAATCCAATATAGATGAGGCATGGAATCACACTTGCTTGAGTGCCACCTTCTATTGAGTTACCATCGTTCATCAACGACTGACCACACTCCGATAATCTCCGATCATCACGCGTAGCTCAATTTAAAATAACATATTATAATGATACAAAGTGACTTGTTTTATATCTGATAACAGGTCTTAAAACCGACAATGATGGTTTTAATTTTTTCCATTGTGAAAAGGTTTCTAAAGACTTATTTAGTAGCAACATCCATACATTCACTAATTGGGTAATATCATATCTTTTCTAGCATTTAAATATCATAATGGCTTTTGGAAATTGGGCGTTGCCAAATTGGCTTACCATTATAACGTTTTTCGAAAACCCAATCTCATTTGCGATGTGCAGTTATTGTTGAAGATTTGTAAGATATTTCAGCAACTATTAGGCATTCAAAAGAACAGATAGATAGGAAAACATATGCCAACATTAATATTCCGGATAGAAACCTCATATAATTCATATGGCTTTATAAATGTCAGAAAGTACCGAAGGGGGAATCAAAAATGGACAATCCAGGGAAAGTAACGACATCGGGTACACAAGACGAAGACAAACAAACAAAGCAAAGACACAAACCAAAATGTGTTGGACACCACTATGAATACGCAAGCAAAAACAAATAACGTAGATAAGCCATGAGCCCTCTCACAAACAACTGGGGGTAAAACTTTAGAAACCGATGCCGCAAATTATTGACGATATATCAATATCATGCAGACACACGAGACATTGTGTTAGTTAATTTCTATCATAAAACTCAAATGGATAGGGACGTACATGGCACAAAAGGTATATTTATTATACATGTAAAGACAAACAGTTCCATATTCATATACCAGTCGAGATGTACTCGATAAAACATTATATGATAAAGTTTGTCAGTGACTCACGACAGGTTAGTGATTTTCTCAGAACTCTCCGGTTTTCGCCACCAAAAAACCTGATCGCCACGACATAGCTGAAATATTGTTGAAAGAGGCGTTAACCACCATACACACATATCATATACCAGGTATGTACCAACTACGTATGTTCTGTACCGGTAGAAGTACATTGAAGTGAAATAAATTAATACACAACACAGAAATATCATAAAAGATCAACATGGACACCACCAAAATAACCGGGGATGGACACAGGTGCTCCCGTAGGACAAGCAGTTCTTGTTTCTTATAAGAAAAGCTTAGAAGTAATCATATTCCGTAAATCGAAGGCCAAAAAATACAATGGCCAAAGGAAAAAGGACAAAATGATCTACAAAACCCTACGCAGAAAACTAAAGATTGAGCAACAATAACCCTTAAGAAATCGGGGTAGACCCATGTGATATGGATGGGTAAGCAATTCCTGCTCCATTAGAGGGACCCGTCGTGATTGTTGAGCGCAATTTTGTATGTTAATGGTTTTGTATTAAACCAATTTATGTTAATTTCAGGGTTAACTATGGATTATGCGATAGCAATAGGGATTGTGTCAGCACTGCTAGTTGTGGTAATTATACTTGTAGTATTTGCTGCTCTCTGTAGAAAAAAGAACAAATGTAAGACTAACGTTAATAGCAAGGATGGCCTGGAATACATGACACCTGATAATAAACTACTATTTTGGAAACGTTTTATTTCAAAACCAACTATTATTCATGTGAAGGAAAGCAATACGAGTCGTAATAAAGGACTAGATCACAGGTCCGGTCCTAGTGGTGTTACATTATCATCTGGGATAGGTGGAATGGCGGAAGTACATTGAAGCTAAACTATTTATAGCAATTTGAATTGTATTTTAATAATGTTTTTGTTTCAGGAAAATGGTTTATCGACCCTCTTTAAAACTCTGACTGAAATTGTGAATTCGAATCCCGCTCAGGCGAGATGTATTCAATACAACATTATGTGATAAAGTATATCAGTGACTAACGACGGAATGGTGGTTTTCTCTGGTTACTCAGGTTTGCTCCACCAATAAAACTGACCACCACGATATAACTAAGTGGGGTTAAATATCATAACCAAAATCATCACCCTAAAACCCTGACAAATATGATACGTAATTTGTTCACTATTGAATTAAGCGTATAGACAAAAAATACTGATAATCAATAATACTTTTCAAATCAACACAAACATTGATAACATCTACCGATCTCTTTGAAGATAATGCAATCACCCTGCCAGCATTCACACATTTATGCTAAGGGAGTTGTCGAGAGCCTACAATAATACTGTTCTATGCTATTGGCAAAAGAATACATCAATAACCACACCCACTCCAATCTTTAAATATTTTATTTTAAGAAGAATTCTCATATATTATATTAGTCGTAATGTGCTTTTTAACCCATGGGTTAGGGTTATGATGTTAAACTTTATCACACAAATGTCAACCCATGCTTTTCTTAAAACAACAACAACAATTTAAAAGCCACTTATACATGATTTGAAATAAAAATTCAATTTAAATGGTGATAGCAATATTTCTAAAATAAAAACCTTTCCCCCAAAAACTGATGTGTGACCATAAATGTTTGATTATTTGTTTGTTTGATGGTGTTTAACGCCACGTTCAACAATATTTCAGTTTATACATCAGTGGTGATAGGCACTGATTGCATAGGTAAATCCAACTACCATACGATCACGACCACGACGGCCCCACGTGTGGTCATAGACACATTAATGCAGGCATCATGTGTAATTTGCCTAATCTCAAATATCTTGTTTAATATTGATTTTCCCAAGGATTGGCATACGTATTCTATTTTGAAAATTGCTTCAATTATCTATGCATTGCTTCTTGGTTATTGATATACATAATTTAAGCGCTGAATATCTTTCACAAATTACAACTGTTAAATAGTAGGTACAAAACATAGATATCTAATATAGTGCTCACGACGGGTTACTGAAATAACCTATATAATTTACTCTTTTGAAAATGTTTCTCATTGACAATTTCAGAAAACAAACAAGAATGGGCAAATGTTCATATACTTATGTGGTTAAACAGCGATTTAAATGCTGACCATACTGAGGTTAATTTTTCATTGATTTAGTGACCCCCCCCCCCATCCATTACCCCCTCTATTTCAGTTAATCTATGATAAAAAAGAGCCGAACTGTGAACAAATTGCAAAAATGATTTAATCTGTGTTTTAACAACTTTACTGCATTCCCTTTAAAAAACCAGTCACCCTGGATATATTGATAATTAAGTATAGTTTATGGCCTTGATAATACTCCATTTGCTAATTCCCGACTTGATTATAAAATTATGCACTTTTAGCATTTTATTATTTGAGTTATTTCCCTTACAGAGGACAACAGTGTCAATATTTCATGCAATATTCAACCAAAATAACATATATTTTTTTCATACTCTGTATAAAATTTAAATGCTGTAACAACTTGTGATTTTTTTATTTGCTATAAAGTTAAGTTCTATTATTCTACAAGGTTCAATTATCTATAAATTTTAAGAAAATTATACTCAAATTCTTAATCCTTTCTGTTGCTCTTGTCCTCTGTAAGTGAAATAACTCAAATAATAAAATGTTAAAAGTGTTAGAATCATGTCGGGAATTGGCAAATGGCATAATAGGTACATTTTTTTTTTACCATTTAAGGGGAGACAACTTCTTCAGTTTTGTAGTATAAATTGGTATATTTTGGTATGGGAGATACACGTTTTGTGCAATGATTTATGTCGACCGCTCAAATGATTTTGTATTGTTTTCCTTATTAGAAATAAACAATTGTACAGAATTCATATAGTATACAAATTAAATTGAGTAACATACATTTAAAATTGTTTATTCTTTTTAAAATAATATAGACTTATATAGTAAAATTTATTTTGTTAGAAGGGGTCTTCGTGGTCGAGATTGTATGGCAGTTGGTTTTACAACTACCTGTGGAATCAGTGCATATCGTCACTGACGTTGTGAGTTCGAACCCCGTTCATTGCGAGTTGTACTCAATACAGCATTATGTGATAAAGTTTGTCGGTGACTTGCGACAGGTCGGTGGTTTTCTCAGTGTACTCCGGTTTACTCCACCAATAAAACTGATCGCAACAATAATCTAAAATATTGTTGAAAATGGCGTTAGACACCATAACCACAACCTCAACCCCTATCCCTTAATAATAATTATTGTTATTCTGACTTAAGTAAAATTTGGTTAAACTTACTTTTAAAACAAGTAACGATATCTTACTGTATTTTGAATTAAAAATGCAAATATAATAACCACTCATTTGGTTCAAGATTCTATTCAAAGGTTTCCTGGTTGCCTTGGTTATTAACCGTTATGCACACATCACCAATATGTTTCGGTCATTGTAGTCACAATCACATCCTTCTTCATTCGTTCGTGATACGTCGGTCTGTTGTCACAAGTGAAGCAGGAATTTTAGACCCTGCAGGAAGACTTGAGATCACCATGCTTATTAGTGGGATTCGCTATGCTTGAGACATTTGTTTTTATGATGGATAATGAAACAACAAAATGTGTTGAAATGAATAGGAGGAAAAAGACACATACATTTTGCCAAATGAAAGACATCATTAACAAGTAGGCCTAAAACCTTGTTTAGTTCCGCTATTTGTGTTATTGAAAGGCCTCTTTCCATCCGGGAATGCCAACGGTCATATAAATATGTGTTAGAGGTATCAATTTATTATTTTTCTACAATTTTCCGATTGGATATTGGAATTGTTCCGACAGGAGTGGCATTTTGTTTTTCATTGTATATTATGAAATAAATTGAAATCACCTGTATGAAGGACGTGTTATTAATGGATGGGGTTGTTTTATACTTCTAAAATTCAGAGAGTTGTTTTTTTTAACCCAAAATCCCGAAATAGTTAAATGGGTTATGCCAACTGTATTATTGTAACTTTATCGGGATGATAAAAGTTAATGGTAGTCAGATATGTATTAACCTTCTTAACATCCCCATTGTTAATACACAGCAATGCCATTCTCCGTGACCCAATACCCTATATCCATTTCTCAAATAACAATACATCATTTCCTTTTACGTAGGTTGTTTCTTACCTATATCACTGAGAAGGATTTTAGCGACTTGACTATATCAGTAACACTGCAGGTATCTTATAATAATCATAAACTGCTTACCCTTCGCCAATTCCTGAGTTCATCCCCAGTGTGTTTGGTAGGGTTTTTATTGCGCATAATTTCAGTTTCTGTGTTGTGTTTTATGTATGTATTTTCTTCGTTCTGTGTATTGTTCTCACGGACCCCTGTTTCTCTGTCCATTCTTGATTGTACCTTCGAGTTTCTTTAGCGTTTATTGGTGATAGGACAATAGTCTGTTAAGTCGGTCGATCACCTCAGATCTCTTATACGACTATCCAATTATTATTATGTTTTCATTCGATATCCCTGCCTGCAGGTGAGTGTCTTGGTGAATGACACGAGAACAATGATATAGCGTCTGAAACAAATACGATTTGTACAACGTCATACTATAATATTGGTACAACGATTTTATCTGCAATCGGATGCCATTAACACAAACTAAAAAAAA
>MJUT01054338.1:218997-235489 GCA_002080005.1 Gigantidas platifrons | reverse complement strand
AAAAAAAATAAAAAAATAAATAAATAAAACAAAACAAAAACAAAAAAGCAACAAACAAACAATGTAGATTAACATAGATACACATACGCTTAAAGATATCACATTTCTATGGCGTACAATGTTCATGAATATTAATGTGTTTTCACTTGAATACTTGCTTCATCAACTGTAAATGCATGATTGGTTTCTCATAATGTGCTATCAATAATTAATACACATTTATATTGTCTTACTTATGTTGTTTTACGTAGGATTATCATACCATATTGTTTCCCAGAATTTAAACTGCAAAGTTTAACATATAGAAATTCCATATTTAAAAAATTATCTGCATGGCATGGTCAATACGTATGATCTCCAATAAAAAAAGACAGGAGCAAAATTAAAACATATCCATTACATGTGTTTCTATGTGGAGGATTAACATAATTTCCAAGAATGTAATCTTCCAAGTATAACATATTGAAATTCCATATTTTTATGATTCTGTGCATTTGTCATAAGAACTGCAGTCCCCAATTATAAAGATGGGAACGTCGATATCGACATTTAAATTGAATTAATAAACCAGGCCTACTTGTGTACAAGTTAGCATGGTAAAATAAACCACGCCTACGTTTTGAACAAGTAAGCATGGTGAAATAAACCATGCCTACGTTTTGTACAAGTAAGCATGGTGAAATAAATCGCGCCAATGTTTTGTACAAGTAGACAAGTTGAAATAAACCACACTTAAGGATTGTACCAATAGTCATGGTTGTATAAACCACACATACATTTTGCACAAGTAGGTATTGTGAAGCAAATTGATATAATCTAGTACGCAATCTTCTATCTAGATTGCTATGTTTTATGTGTGTAAAATGTATGTGTTTTACTGTATATTTTGTTGCAAAATGATCTTTGATGAAGATCGTATTCACAAGAGAGAAGGAACAGAAGAGTTGTTCATGTATTAACTGCACTATCATGTGCCATCAACAACAAAACAACAACGGCAAACAACAAAACAAAAAACCATCAACAACAACAACAAAGCACAAAACAAAGCAAAAACACAACAGGAAAGATCAACAAATAAAACAGAAAACAAGACAAAAAAGACAAAAATAAAATAAAATAAAATAAAATAAACTAAAACAAAAGTAAAAAAGGAACCAACAAGGCCATATATAACATATAACTAGTGCGAGTAGCTTAAGCTCATTGTGATTTTAGAAAGAAAAACAAACCTATTTGCAGTAATGAATAAATGCAGCAGTTAATTTTAGATGCATTTTAATTTTAATGTAAATTATCTCAATTTATTTCTTGTTAACATTAAATTTTGCTTTCGATTTCTCTATAATCATAATTGAGATTATTATGTCTGCATTCATGTTTTTAATTGAGCATAAATGTCTTAGGTGAGAATAATCGAACCCAATGCCATGAGCAAGCTATCTCTCAATTATAAATGTATATTATCCTCATTTGATGGTGACTACATTATATGTCATCTATAGATGGTGACATACAGTACCACCAACATCTAATTGCTCTTTATGTTCATATGATTAATAATAGAAGACATAGTCCTGCAGCAGCCATTAATTCTTACTTTAATATAGCCAAAGGTGTTTTAGCAACCAACGGCTTTGACAACTAAAAGTCAACTACACAAATGTGTATGACAACCACGTATATGCGTTTTAATTGTATTCCTGGCAAACTTTAACAGAAATAATAAAAAAAAAAAAAGGAGACAAAATGGAAATTAACATGTTTAATGCTCTCATGTATGCCAGCATATATCCTGGTTTTTGTAAGTATTAATTCTATGGTAAAAGGCAAATTATTTTGCATGAAGATTGCATCTAAGTGTTTATTATGGAGAATACACCAACGTAACACAAGCGAGACATTGCTTTCTGTATGATATATTATTACCTTACAATGGCTGTGCAACAACCATGCGACACTTATTTGACAGTATATTATACAAAGTTTGTATATACCAAAGGAATTATCAGAAGCTGTAAATCGATGAAGGACAGATAATACATTGAATAAAAGAAAGAGGACAAAAGGACAAACAGTCATCTACAAAGCACTCAATAAAAACCTAGATTGAGTAACACGACCCCATAAAAGCCGGAAGTTACCCTCGGATGCTTCGGAAAGGTAAGCGGTTCCTGTTCCATTGGTAACATCATCATCGTATTACTCTTCACATTCAAACTGTAGATAAGGAAACATGGTAGTATGCCACCATTTATTGGATTCATGTGACAAGACAACATGGTATGGTCATATTTCAGTAATATATCAATTTTATATATGACGAACCAACATATTGTACATGTATGTTTCGTTACAGTTCCCTGTGTATTAGCCAACATTAATTTGACAGCTACAGCTTATACCCAGACATTTGTGTCACATGATGGTTTTGACGGAACAACTTCATATCCAAAGTAAGGGAAAAATAGATTGATAGATTGATTGGTTGTTGCTTAACGTCCGACGAACAGTATATAAACAACTACATAGTAATGAGGAAATGATGGACCAACTGCGGAAATAATGTTTAGCTGCCACTTCAAAAGATTGAGTTATAGGGCCGAAATTCTGTTTTTTCTCGAACTCTCCAGAAGTGATCTTAGATGTGCAGGGATCGCGACACTCTCCAATCACACATGTATTACCCACGGTCCGTATTATAACCTAGCGACCCCTCCACGATCAAAAGGGTTCCATGCTTCATCTCTGCTCAGTGTGTGAAATAGTAGTTCTGAGAACATATCACTTCATTCGCTTTGGTAAATTAAAAAAATCATTGCTTGCATGTACAATGAAACCATGGTGATAATTGTGACAATATTAAATAGTCATATACGGAACTCGGTTAACTACTTATCCTAACATACTTTTTAAAGACGTCTGTAACACTTTATAGCATATTTTTCGTTAAATTCAAAACATTGGCATGCATTTTATTTGGGCTTGAAACATTTCAGCTTTGTCTTTCTTTGGATAGTCAACTACATTTCAAAAACTTAAAAAAAAACATCATTGATGCCCAATACGCATACATCATTGCATGTGAATACATAAGAGTTAATTTGTTGAGATTACTATGATTAAAAGAGTAGTCGTAGTCGTGATAACCGCATCGGTAGTGTAATGGTTTGCGTGCTCGCCTCGAGTGTGGTAGATCGCGGGTTCGAGTCCTGATTGGGTCAAACCAAAGACAATAAAATTGATATTTATTGTTTCTCTGCTAAGCACGCAGCATTAAGGAGAAAGAGCAAATACTGGTTGAATCGGAATAAGGATAATGAGTCCGAGTGGGACGATATGTCTACCCATGGACTGTTGTTTCAGTGAACTAGCACTAAATAAATCCAACTAAGCGTGTTGGCTTAGTACAACGCAGACCTCATCATAATCTCATTGAAAATTAACTGGTTCTCGCCATGATAGAGCTGACGAATTGCTGAATGGCGTTAAGGAGCAATCACTCACTTACACACAATAATTAATAGTGAAAACAAACTAATGGAAGAGTTATAAGTGTAAACAATAATACTAATAAAAACATTATGTTTGTGAATATAAATATCTAAATTAGTGGTTCAGTTTATTGGGTATTTGAAACTGCTGTCACAATACTGTATAACTTATTTTTAAAATTACATACAATGATTGTATGGTTCACACATAGACATATGTTAACATTTCAGCAATTACACTCGTGACTGGATTGTCACTGCTGCAAGCGAGAACTGCACAATTACTCTAGAGTTCACACACTGTGAGCTAGAAACTGGTAATGGTAAAGGGGTGTGTATTCAAGATATAATTTACTTTTACGATGGTGAGTTTGATTACTATTGTTGAAAATCATGTTTTATTTTCTACAGCGATGATCAATCACCCTTTAACTTCCATCTTTGCTTTGATGTTATTTTATTATTTTTGCATGATGCTGTATACAGCCTGTCTAAAAATGACTTGAATTTGATTGGTTAGAATTTTTTATCCATCATGTCATAGATAAAAATTTTAACCGGAAGTCACATGTTGGGGTCTCAATAGGGAACATTTTTAATTTTAATTCTTTTTAAGCAATTATTATCCGTCAAAATATTTTTAGGACAAGAAAAAAATAATAATTAGGAATTAATTTAAAAGGATTGATCACAATTTTTTGTTCGGTTCAATTGAAATAAACTCAAAAATGTGGTACATACCCTTGCGTAACGCGCTTCGCGGGTTACAAAGTGTATACCATATTTTTAAGTTTATTTCTTCATGAACCGAAACAAAATTGAGATCAATCCTTAAGTATTTTTGCTATGCTGTTTAGACCCTTTGGTTTATTGCTCCCAAACACTTTTAATTTATTTGGCTTTCCAATACCGGGTAAATATATGTAGCATTTATTTGTTTGTTAGATGTTAAGGATACCTTCCATTTGTTATCTAAAATATCATTAGTCAATAAGAGTAATAACAAAATTATCGAACTCCGAACAATCTCCCAAAGGGAAAGTAAAAACTCATAAGTATATAAATAGACAAAATTAGTCAACAACCAGAAAACAAGGAAAACCGTAATGATCCTGACTTGGTACAGGCCTTTCCAAAGAAATGGTGGGTAGAACTTGAACAGCATCGGTGGTATAATGGTTAGCGTGTTCGACAATTATTTGAAATCTCTATAGAGAGAAAAAAAAACCACCCAACAAATTATACTCTTCAGAAATGAGTTAATATTATATGAATAATTACATGTAGCTGACGATGTCACATAACATATACCTGGGCAACATACTTTTAAAGCTAATTAATTTCACGTTTTTCTTAAACATTTCTATCTTTCTTTAAGCAGTATTGTTAACATAAACATTTCACGCTCACATAGCACAAGCAAGAAAAGATAGAATATACACAGGAGTAATTAGTAGCTGTAGATGGAAGAATTACAGACTACAATGGCCAAAAGAAAAAAAAAAGACGAACAGTCAGACAATGGTTTACGAAACACTACATAGAAAGCTAATAATTGAGCAAAATGTATTCCATTAAAACTGGAGATGATCTCAAGTGCCCCGGAAGGGTTCTTAGTACCTGCTCCACAAGTGACACCCAATTAATTAGAAATTGTTTTCCAATATTATTAACAGACGACATTTAGTAATTAAAAATTAAATAAAACTGGCATGTTTTAAAGTGATTATATGGTACTTGACTGAATCAAAACGTTTAATAAAAGCAGTTGTCTTATTACTGTTTCAGGACCTGATAGTAATTCAAGTCTTCTACAGGAAACATGCTGTGGCTTACAACATGACAATGTCATTCAGGGATCTGGAAGTGAAGTTTATATAAAATTTACTACAGACCAAACACTGAGCTATACTGGCTTTAGCATCGATTACATGTTAAATGGCGTACCAACAAGCACTATTCCGGGAACATATATTACGCCAGCTGCCCAAATCCATCCGTCAACAGGTCAGTCCATCTTGTCATATAGTATAGCAATCTTAAGCTATAGATGGTTTATTCGATGAATAATGAAGCATATATAGGATGGTTGGTTTATGATGTTTAACGTCACTTTCAACTATATCTCAGCTATATCGTGGCGGTCAGTTTTATTGGTGGAGAACCCGGAGAAAGCCACGGACATGTAGCAAGTTACTGACAAACTTTATCACATACTGTTGTGCACCTTGCCCTGATCGGGACTACTGCACTATGTACAAGAGATTAACTGTGATCATAATATTGATACATGTATCAATGATTTTCTTAAAGTAAGCAGTTTTATCATTAGTGCCGATTCAACATGGCCAATGTTCTTGTTGTATGATGAATGAATGTTTAAATTAAAACTCACTTTCTGCATTTTTAGAAAGTTACTTTCACGCATAGAAAATATCCATATACTGTGCCGAAGACTTTTAACTTTGTTTTACATTTTTGTGTTAAAAGCGTTACAAAGTAAATATTCATATCTCATTAGCTGCTTAATCACTTAGGTTCATTAATGCCTAGTGTTAAATATTTGATGTAAATACCAATTTTTAAATAATCAATAGAAACTTATCGTGTGCAACGGTGTGAAAAAAAAACTCTATTAAATTTTCTTTTTGTTTTATGATTTTCTTTTTCATGACGAATATATTTATTTGACATTTCATTGTTTTGACAGTGAACGTTTTATGGTTGTTCCGGAAACGCATCGTGAACACTAAATTAGATATCTATTTTTTATTTATTATCATCAATAGGTTGATACCTCTGCTAGTAGATATTAGTCACCGAGGATATCATCTGACCAGCCTTCAATGCATCACCAATGAACAATTTATAAGACATTTTTACCATTGAAATATACTGTTCTTTAGAAATTATTTTAAATTGTTTGGCCTTGTAGTCTTTCGATAATGAGCGCATCTGATGATGGTTATTCCAGAAACGCGTGTTAGTGAATCTTTAGTTTCATGTGCAGTGCTTTGTTTACCATTGCTTGGCTTTTGTCTTTTATTTTCTTTTGGTTCTTGCATTGTTGGTAGATGACTATTCCAGGTATCGTTTCTGATTACCCATGTGGTATCGTCAAACTTTACTTGAATTGAAACAGAAAATATAATCATTTTCTTTAGGATGAAGAACATCAATACAATTTTTTTTTTAAACTGTTCGATTCCTTTAATGAAATATAGCCTTAAAATTAGACGTAATTTTACGAATTAATATGAAATATTGATATTATTACTCGATTTGGTAATGTGTGGTTTTAATGAGAAAGAAATAGAATCTACAAAACATATATATATAGTACAGTCAAAACTCTCTAAAGATAACCGCCTTAAGACTTTTATGTATCGAATAGACAGTTGTTCGGGTTATACAGGTAAAACAAATCAAGAAATATTTTCTACATTGGGACTTAAAGTTAGGTTAAAAGGGATTCCGATTTATTCATGGTTCGCTTTAGGCAGGTTTCACAATATATTTATGATTTGCATTATGATATATGAAAGAAGATAATAACATAATGAAATATAATTCAATTTTGTAGATGAAAATGGGGAACAACAGAAGCTGTTTTTCATTTTAGCTCTGGTAATTTCCATCCTTGTAATATTAATAGTGGCGACGATTTTCACTATCATATATTTAAAGAAGACAAACCAGCGTAAGTCTGCATTGCAATCAGGAATGAAAAATGGCATAGAACTGACTACACAATCGCAATTTCATGTCAAGCGTAGACAACCGCATCCCGATCTCTTGATGTATTCTAAACCAGATAATTTTCCAGTTGTTTATAGGGAAACAAAAGATGCTGATGATAAATTCGATAATAAATATGTTGCAATGTCTAGTAAACACCCATCTCCGTCGAAGACGTTGGACACGCATACACAACCAACACATACAAAAGAAGTATCCACGAAACCAACACCTACAAAAGAAGTATCCACGAAACTAAAACCTACAAAAGAAGTATCCACGAAACCAACGCCTACAAAAGAAGTATCCACGAAACTAAAACCTACAAAAGAAGTATCCACGAAACCAACGCCTACAAAAGAAGTATCCACGAAACTAAAACCTACAAAAGAAGTATCCACGAAACCGACACTTACAAAAGAAGTCTCCACGATTTTCACCGTCGACGAACAACATAATTCGATTCGTAATACTATGAATGATACAAAGGTATTGAATTCACCCGTCAGACATCCACCTACATCAACGCTGTTAGAAGACATAAAGCATCCTAGAAACGCTAGGCGACATGAAATAATTTCTACGATGGCTGTAAACGATGATGGTGTTTTAACAGTCGCATACACAAACAGTGTTAATGCTATGTGTTTAAATATGCCGGAACCAACTACTACTTCCACAGAACAGAAGGTACCAATATCTAAGGCTGCCAGTAAATATAGCGTGGAGAGGTTAAATATGGAGAAGATTGAACACCAGTCTGACATTTCAGAAATGCAATATCAGAAAATTACACCCGAAATAAAAATGAATGATGAAAACATGCAAACACAGAATGAACATTCTTCATCTACTGAAAAATTGTATCCAGTATCAAAGGATTTATCTATTTTGTCAGGCCCATGGAAATCCTCAGATGTAAGTTTTAACGTGCATGAAGATAATATACAAACACAGCTGAATGAACGTTGTTCATCTACTGACAAGTTTTATCAGACATCGAATGCCTTGTCTATCTCGCCAGCTCCAAGGAAATCGTCAGATGTAAGTTTAAAGGTCAATGAAGATCATGTACAAAGACAGAATGGACGTTCGTCATCTACTAACATGCTTTATCCAGTATCAAATGAATTGCCTATTTCGTCAGGCCTACGGAAATCTTCAGACCTAAGTTTAAAATCACCCATTGACACAGATTCCCTGGTAAGGAAGTTTATTTTACCACCAGTGGAGACAATACATGCATCTAATGAGCATGGCAATGCATCAACAACTATTGATTACAGATCACGTGATGCTTATACTCCTGGGATACGACGACTAAATCCGAAACAATTTCCGCTACTTGTTAACACCAAATCTCCGAAATCTTCGAAATCTCCGAGAAAAATTTGGCGCTAACAGCAGATGATATCCCGACTATTTGGATTTTACTGATGCTTCTTTTGGGATCATGTACTAAAATTAAATTATTTTCTGTCGTTAGATGTAACTATAGTTTTGTAATACATTTAGATCTCTACAACCAATAAGACATAATCACAGAAAAATGTAAGAAAAGTTTTAAGATACCAAAGAAGTAATCAGAAACCCAAAAACTGAAGAGGACAAAGATACTAACAATAAGAACATAGTTCCACACGGACAACTAATGATTGCGCAACACCAATTCACTAAATTAGGGGTCAAGCTCATGTGCTCCGGACTGGTTAGCAGTTCCTACTACACTAGTGGCACCCGCCCTTTTTACTGTCAAGCGATATGAATATCATATGACCTGGAAATCGTGAGTTAACCAATTAAGTAAAAAGACAACTTTTATAATGTTCGCACTACATATGGTATTCGCGTGTCCCCAAAAAGTATGACATTGAATAAGCAGTTCAATGAACATTTTCATCTTATTAAGAAGCTATGTTTATCATCGATTATAAACAAATAGTATCCATCCTTTGTATGACCCGTCATTATTGTATTGTCAGTTAATTCAATTTAAAATGCAAAGATACAATAAGTTATTGTTCTTGATACCGTGACATTCAACGAATGTATCCATGTGTCGTATGACATAGTGTGCCTATTCATGCAGCTATATCATGGCGGTCAATTTCATTGGTGAAGGAAATCGGAGAACTCGGAGAAAACCACGGGCCTGTGGCAGGTCACTGACAGCGTTAATTACATAATGTTGTATCATCTACATCTCGCCTCGCCGGATGGGAGGTCGAGCTTACAATTTTATTGATGATAGGCACTGCTTGTATAGGTAGTTATAAATCCAACTACCACGCGATCACGACCACGGCGGCCCCGAAACTCGATGCATAAAGGCAATCACGGTGGACACCAGAATTCGTATATAAACACGGAAAGCATCATGTCAATATATTGACTAGCATACAAGCAAATTATTAATAAAGAATAACAATAAAAAATTGATGAAGCAAATATTGCTTGTGATATGTGTATTGTACTTATTGTATATCCACAAAACCAAAACATATGAAACATGTACATAATATATAAGGAAAACTCTCAATAAACACAAAGGCTAGTCTAGCTGCGGAACCGTAGCCCTTCATGGCCTTTAAGTTAATATCAAAACATTTGTTATTATAATGAGCTAGAAATGAATAATAATAAGTAAATAAATATGAAAGCGATAGATAAGTATGTAACGAAACGAGTTATTCACATGATTCCGCTCTCACAAAGCGTTTTGTTGTGAAAATTACTGTTGAAACTGTGCGACAAATTCTTGGCGCAGTTCCGCAAATTTTTGATAGGGTGAAATTCGTAGCCCTATAATCCGCCAAAAAAAAGAGAAAAAAAGAAAGGACCATAAAGGGCTACGGATCCGCAGCTAAGGCTAGTCATAGTCGCAATTTTTGTCTTTTCGAGTACACACACACATACATTAATCATATATAACTCAATTGATTCGGAACAAAACATAAAGTTGATCTGTAACTTATCATTATACACCCACATACCAAATATCAAGTCAATATCTCAAATCATAGCGAACAAAGTGGTGACAACTGTTTTATTTCGGAATTACGGACATGGGCAACAATACATGTCCCGGACACTTAGTGGCGGGGACATAAAGAGAACTGGACAAGTGTGTAGCCATATGATTTTTATTTCATTTTTGTGGAAACAAATTTGGCGCCTCAAAGGAGTGTGTACATAATAGTCCCGTCAATTTACAAAAACCCGAAATAAATTGCAAAATAAATTAAAAAAAAAGTACCCTATTATCTTTATTTACACATGTTTAAAGATATATAAAAAGCCGTCACAAAAGTAATTAGTGGAAATGCATGCTTTTAATCACGAAAAATGAACGAGCTCCGTATGATGTATATATCATAAGAAAGAAAAATAAATACACTGCAGTCGAAATTTGCTACAATGAACACTAGAAATGTACGACCTTTCCCATTTCACCGGAAGGATTTTAGCAGACGATTTTTCCGGATCAACATATTTTGATAACACGCTCCTTAAACATGATTATTTCACAAAATAAACATTCAATTGCTCTAAAACTTCACATATATGCTACCATAGCACATACTTTCAATAAATATATACTTATGGATTTTCAAATACACAGTATATTTAATATACATATTTTTTTTGTATATTCAGGTGTCTAGATTAACGACGCGTGTCAAGGATAACAGACAAACTGATTATTTAATCAAAAACTGTTCATAGTATTACTATGAAAATTTAAAATTAGGCTTAATTTCTACATTTTGATGCATTGCAGTGTACTTTATGTTAGTAAATCATCGCCTTCGTGTCCTTAGCGGCGGTATTTAGAGTCTTAGTGCACTAAGACGGTCTTAGCGGTGTTTAGACCGTCTTTGTGCACCAGGACTCTAAAAACTGCCACTAAGGACATGAAGGAATGGGTTTTTTTTTGTTGTGCATAATGATACCTTTAGATGAAAAATATATTATTTAAAACCATAATTGTGAATTTTGATGGAAAAAAGTTATGTTATAAGGGAGTTATAACAAATTTAATCGGCACGTGTCGTCTATCACCGTTTTAGTTTATTACCTGTTGATTAACCATTTTACCTGGTTGATTGGCAATAAATCCCGAACAAATAAACAATCAGATCGTTTGATCTACCTCATTAAAGCTATTTATTAAACAATCCTAAGTCAGACAAATGTAAGATCTTGGTAACTCTTTCTTTCAAGCTATTTTACAAAAAAAAGTAAAGGTTAATTACTGATACTGTATGTTTTGTTTTTGTTGTTGTACGGAAATAGTTAAATAAAGTGTTGTGTTTATTTAGCATTTTTGAGTAATAACATAATTTTATAATGGTTTGAAAATTTCTTTTTGTATTCATTACAAACATACTTTCATACGAACATGCTAGCTTTTCACGAATTTTGAAATCTACTCGAAGGCAATGTGATAGTCTTGTGCTGATGGCTTTCCCATGGCACGGATCTTAACGCTCATACAGTAGTATTACAAGAATGGAGTGTCCTAACCATCTTGGAAAAATGTCTTTGCTTTAAGAAAATTATCTTCAACTCGTCGTCAGCTTTTCTTTTTAACTTAAGTTTGTCGATATCATCAAAATTATATTCATTTCACCAAGGATTTATATACAGAAGTAAATCCTTGATTTCACTCAAAAAAGTTACCTCTGTTTTTTGTATTATTATCAATAATAATAGTTTGATAGTTTGATATAATATCGACAATTAAAAAAAGCAAAAAATACTTTTACACTAGCAATAATCATATGATTTCACCGTCCCGTTCTGTCATATAATAAAAGATAATGAAGAACTGGACAAGTGTGTAGCCATATGATTTTTACTTCATTTTTTTATGGAAACAAATTTGGCGCCTGAAAGGAGTGTGTACATAATAGTCCAGTAAATTTACAAAAAAAAACGGAATAAATTGCAAAATAAAATAAAAAAATATATATAAAAAGTAGCCTATTATCTTTATATATAAATGTTTAAAGAAATATAAAAAGTCGCCACAAAAATATCTAGTGGAAATGCATGAATTTAATCACGAAAAATTAATGAGCTCCGTACGATGTATATATATCAATATACAAAAAAATAAATACACTGCAGTCGAAATTTGCTATAAATAAATGCACAAGAAATGTACGACCTTTTCCATTTTACCGGAAGGAAAGCAGACGATTTTTCCAGAACGACATATTTGGATAAAACGCTCCTTAAACATGTTTATTCCACAAAATAAACATTCAATACGGTTGTTTCGAATCATGTCAATTCCGACCACGTTCCGTCTTTTTCGTGTCTTGACGTCTGAACAAATCGGCAGGCGACTTCCGGTGTTTACGCTATTACTGTGACAACGTCAGCATATCATAATCGTAGATGCGGTAGATTATAAGTAATTGTAATATGGAGACGCCAAGGAAACCGCTGAATAAATACTGGTGTTCGTGGTACCCCACTATATGTCTGATATCAGAAATATATACATAAAGGAAGATCCTTTGATGATGCTGACAGCCGCAAATAAAGAAAGAAAACACATTTTATTTTATAGAAGTATTTGTCTCTGCATTGAAGTCTTTGATAAAAATAAAATAATCTAATTGATATCTGTCTTTTACAGAAAATGTTAAGATTTTTTTTATGTTGAGCATCGAACGTTAAAACGACACTTATCGATTGGAGTTTTTGTTGTGTACATCGACACCGGAAGTTCAGTGCCAGGAGTTCCATCGAAATCACGTGATCTGGCAGATTGAAATAACAAAATTTTGACGGAATGGAAATGATTCGAAACAACCGTATTGCTCTAAAACTTTAAAAATATGCTACCATAGCCACTTGCCATAACACATAATTTCAATAAATATAAACAAAATGCATTTAAAGCCATCGAAAATGTCGTTTTATAAGTCACATTTTTTTTTCTGAAAAATACGACAGCACGTCGTGGACATAATAACGTTGCGACATGTTTATAAATAGTTATGTATCTCTATACCTTTGTAACTACAGTGGTTTATGAGAAGAAAGATATATCCAATTCATCAAAACTTCTATTAAATCTTGTAATTTGTATCCTATACAAAGAAAGTTATATTCGGAGACAAGGGAGATAAGATTATATGATATTTTATTCTAGTTTTTATTTAGATAATGCAGAATAATTTGTGTCCCGCATGATTATCAGGCAGAAAACTTATAACTGGCCGTGCATCATTAGAGTGTTCTCATTCTTACATTTACTTTTGTTCCTGTTTCCGCCAGAGCCTAATGTTTCGGAAACATCCCGGTTTATATAACTACTGTCAAAATTTTATTATTGTGTAAAAAATGTGAATAACTTCCATCAGGTATGCTCGAGGTTATAAACAAGAACTATCTTAAAAAAGATGTACGACGAAGCACACATATTATATTCTTCTACGAACAGTATTTCACTGAAATAGCCTAAACATATCGGTTTTATAGGATTTGATAAGACATGTAAAACCTTGCATCCTACTTAATGTGCAAGGAATCGTTAATAAATAGTAACAGCGTCCACTGATCTTAGCACGAGGACGGGACTGCCAGACACAATTTTGAAAGGGAATCACCAAAGGATTATTTTAGCAAAGCTTGAATCCAATTGGCCCAGTAGTTTAAGAGGAAAACAATTAAAATTTCATCCACCTTTTCTGTTTTTAGCAACAGTGGCCGTGTTAGCTGGATGTCTGGATTTCCGGACACAATTTTGAAAGGGGGTCATCAAAGGGCTAAGCAAAGTTTAGTTCCAATTGGCCCAGTAGTTTCAGAGATGAAGATTTAAAAAAAATTCATCCCCCTGTTTTATTTTTAGTAACAGCGACCATGTTGCTTGGAGGTCGGAACTGCCGGATACAATTTTAGAAGGGGATCACACAAGGGCCATTCCACCAAAGTTTGGTCTCAAGTGGCCAAGTGGTTTCACAGGAGAATATTTTTTGTAATTGTGTACGGACGGACGACCGACGCATAGTGATGACAAAGGCTCACATAAACCCTTGGGTCAGGTGAGCTAAAAAAGGGGGTGCATTTTATTACCTATCCGTGGTAGAATCTAAAAAAAATCATGGCTTCAACAATAATTATAACTTCTTAATATGTAATAGATGAAATGGCACTTTCTCAGAATTTAATACCCCCAGTCGCTCACCTAAGATTAAATAATACATTGAAAATAAAACTTTGGTTAAAGAGAATATCGCTTAAATTTAAAGTTTAATATATTGTATACAGATATACCATTAAAAGTAATCATAGTATCAGTTATACTCGATCTCCCTTTGTCTGTGCGGGGCGTAGGACGACGGACGCAAACAATCAGCAAACTACTAAATGACTTGCTTATTACAAGTGCCTTAAATCCGACTTGCATAGTACAAAGTGCTTTAAATCCGACATGCTTATTACAAGTCAGTGATTTTCCTACTCATTTGTATCTGGGGTCCAGGTCCCTTATAATTGGGAAAATTAACGGGTAGATGATGTGAATTGGGAAAAGATGGGGAGAGCAATACATTTATTAGTTTGTAGGTCCAGTAATATAATCTCAATCATACTGTACCAAGGTTAATGCCAACAGTAAGAAATTCTTGTGATGAGGAAGAATGACCACAAAACAGTTCACAAAACTTACTTAAATATCGTTGGTGTACCACACTGTCATATAGCCATGGATATTTTTGTTAATTTTTCATTGAACTGTACACCCTGGCATCTGGTACAATGACCTCTGGAGCACAACTGTCCGAATCAGAGTGACAGTCAGATTGCGAATATCAACATCACACTATTTTCACTATTTACATGTTGTTGGATGTCATTTGAAGCTGTGTTAGGTAATAAAGAATTTGAATTGGTTGTTTTTGGAGTGACATTCGCAGTGGTGACAAAGCGTTCAGCTTCTGGGCATGGTGTATCAGTACTTAGTGTCCGTGACTGGTAGGGTTGACTCTATCTAATCCCACTTTTTTTTTTTAAATTCATTAAATAAATCTCAAATTTCAAGTGGGAATAGCTGTAATTATTATATAAACAATGTGTAAACATTGGGGCTTAGTGTGTATAAACAAAAACTCATTAACTGCAAGTAAACCTTGATTAGAGAATGGAGAACTAATATATATTAATTTATCATTTTTATTCTAATAAAAAAAAACATACAGATACATACATTAATAAGTGATACATTTTTTTTTGTATCTCTATCAATAAAAGTTGGGGTCCCTTAGAGGTTGTTATTTTATATAGGTACATAAATAATTAATTATTTATATGTTTGTTTGTTTTTTTTTGTATTTGTACTATTTTAACATTTAATCAATAAGTAATTATGTTTTTTTTGTGTTTTTTTTTTTATAAAATAATAAATAAATTAGTGATATACTATGTGTATGTTTTATGTTAGTTTGTTTGTACGATTGTCTTTCTTTTTTTTTTGTATGGGTATTTTTTTGGTATGTTGTGGGTTTTTTGTAAGCCAGGGACATATAGTTTTTATACACCTTTGTGAAACATAAAATATATATATTATTTAAATGTTATCGATAATGGGCTATTTCATTCCCTTTTAGATGTATTGTGATCTTTGTAAAGAATGAAATAAAGAGTCATTGATATCTAGTGTTTTACAATAGAAATAAGATATTTGTGTGGATATTTTTTCATTGACGGATAATTCTATTTGTTTGTTTTGTTGCCGTTTGTGTTTCTAAGTTAATTTCTTAGTCACAAAAAGTGTGCACTCGACACGCAGCCGCAAGTGATAAAGTGATACAACTTTTTAATTTTATAATCAATAAGCAGTGAAATATCACTTGCTATATTTAGTTAAATCCAATGAAAATGCACTAACATTTGTCGATTTAAGAAGAACATAAAATGACAAATTTAATGAGAAATGAAATAATTTATATTTGTGCAATTTAATTTTAAAAAAGTAATTAGTAAGTGAAATATCACATGCAATATTTAGTTAAAATCTTATGAAACCGTAGTAAAACACAGTGATTTAAGAAAAAAAAACTAAAATGACAAATTTAATGAGAAATGAAATAATACATTTGTTGTAATGTAATTTATAAGTGCAATATCACATGCTATATTTAGTTAAAATATAATGAAAATAAAGTAAAACAGATTTGAAATAATATATTTGTTGAAATTTGATTTAAAAAAGTAATTAATAAGTGAGGTATCACATGCTATAT
>MJUT01054338.1:162572-218478 GCA_002080005.1 Gigantidas platifrons | reverse complement strand
AATAGTTTTTGTAAATAAAAAAAATATATAAATATATATGAAAAAAAATTGAAATAAAAAAAGGACAAATTTAATAAGAAATTAAATAGTATATTTTTTGTGATTTATTTTAAAAAAAAGATATATATATATATATGAGGAACAATTGAAATAAAGAAAAGGACAAATTTAATAAGAAATTAAATAATATATTTTTTTGTGACACATTTAAAAAAACAAATATATATACATGTATATATGAAGGAAAATTGAAATAAAGAAAATGACAAATTTAATGAGAAATAAAATAATATACTTGTTGTAATTTAGTTTTAAAAAAGGAATTAATAAGTGAAATATGACATGCTATATTTAATTAAAATAATTAAAATCCAATAAGAAAATAAGCCATTAATTAAAACTTTAACATATATAGAGAGCAGATGGTCCAAGGACTCCCCGTCCAAGCTAAATACCAACATCAAAGTGAGAAGCCATAGCTGATCTAGTTATTGTTATTCATACCCAAGCTGACATACTTTTGTATATATACCCCTAATATCTAACTTCAAGATCACACCGTTTGAAATAAGGCGCATTTACTTTTACCAAAAACAAATTGATCAAGCCTTGTAAATGTTGTATATGTACATTATTTGTATAGATGTTTCCGTCGAAGGTAGGACAGAAAGTCACTGGACAAAAGGTCACGGTTTCAGTTCCGTTGAATGTGTTATATTACTCCCAGAATGAAGTAACGAGAACTTTTAACATCAAATCAAGTAATATTTATTTTTTAAAACGATTACACAAATTAAACGTGTGCACATGAAGTGCTGTCGTGTTTTCCGCGATGGATTTCCACAACAATCCACCACATATCGTGGGTTCCCACTATATAGTGTGTTCCGCGACGGAAAACACGCTATACCACGCTGGGGACTGAAAAAACACGCCCACGATATGTAGTGAAAAATCGTGGGAAATGCAAAAAACACGCTGTTCCCTCTGTAGTAAGAAGCATCTATGGAAGTTCATCTATTCGATTTCTGAAAATCTTGTCTGAAACTGCTGAGCCAAATGAACCGAAACTTGGTAGGGACCATCTATGGAAGGTTCTATATAAAGATTGCTAATTTCGCCCCGATCCGTTATCTAACATGACTGTCATAGGCAATTCTTGTTTCTGGTTGGTCGATTTCTAAAATCGTCTTCTCTGAAACTGCTTAGTCAAATGAGCAGAACCTTGGTGGGAAGCACATATGAAAGGTTCTGTATTAAGTTTCCTCAAAGCAGAATGAAAATTGATATTTAATTTTAGAATTGTTCCGACAGTGCGGTATTTATGTTTTCATTTTTATTAATTATTTACTCAAGCTACTCAAGGGGTAGTGTAAATCAGATGTGGATTCTGAAGAACTCTATAAAGATCTATTAGAGTATATATAATCAAGGTCTTTCTCCTCCTGCAATAACATTAAACATTTGACTTCTCTCTCTATATATATACAACTATTCCCAACTCAAATCTAAAAGACAGATTAAAGGAATTCGTCCAACTGTGTTTCATGAAAAAGAATGGCCAACATAGATGAAAATACTTTGTTTTAGGAATGGCAAATCTTATTTTGTAAACAAAAACACTGATTCCTACTAAACAGTTCTCTGAAACTGATTTCATCAAAATTCTGAAGTTTGTGATTGACCACACATTTGTTATTTTTGATGAACATGCTTTTCCACAAACAGTCGTCATACCTATGTGTACAATCTGTGCTCCTTTTCTTGTCGACTTGCTCCTTTATCCTTATGATACAGACTTCATACAGGGGCTTCTCAAGAAAAAAAACAAAAGCCAGTCAGGTTCCTCGATATAGATGATGTCTTCACTAAGTAATTGTAAGTATTTTTTTTTGATCACATCTATCCCATTGATACAGATACAGATAGGCCTATTTCATACCTTGACATACACCTCAATATTGACAGTGAGGGCCGGATAAGAACGAATCTGCACGACAAAGATCATTTATTTTTCCAGTGTGAACTTTCAATTTTATATGTAGCGACATGCCAGCAGCACCTGCATATGGAGTTTGTGGTTCCTATCAGGATGACCTTTATAAAGGGTTGCTGCTACCACACAAGCTACCTAACCAAGGCTTCCTATATATTGGTTAAGTTGAAGTCAGCACTTTAAAAGTTTTACGGTCGCCAACACTACTTGGTTAACCATTACGGAATATCTGAGTCACAAGTCGTAAACACTTTCCGGTTCTTTCCTTATTCATGACATTTCACCGGGTTTGTAACTGGAGCAACATGAATGGACGCCACTAGTGGAACAGGAACTGCATACCTTTCCACAGCACATGAGTTCATCCCGATGGTTTCGTGTTGCTCCCTTAATCACGGACAGTCTCAGAAAATATACACAAACTAAAGAGTTTTTAATTCGGACTAACGAATGCCATTAAAAAAAAAGAGATGCGACATTCTACATGTTTCTGACGCTCATACAAAAAAAATATATACATGTATATTGTAAAAATAAACATATTCTGTAAAACATTCCTTGCACTAGTTTATAAGCAGTTTTTATGTTATGATGTTACCATAACAACGGGTCTTCTATCGCGTCTGCATTTACAAAAACAAGCCGTCCGATTGAAAATTACAAGTGACAAGAAGTTTTGTAATATCAGTGTTGGAACAATAAACCAGTTGATATCTAAATCCTTGTGTAAACCAATTGTGAAAAAATGGTATATGACTGTGTTTGTATGTTTATATTGAATTTTTATCTAATATAGGAATCGGTCACACAATATGAACGGGTATAATTTTCGTATAGAGGAAAATTTCTAATGCATGTAAATTAACGATTGGAAAGCCAAATAATCTAAGCAGAAGGACTGAAATCCAACTTCAACTACTCTTAATCATCAACCATGACACCCTTTCTTGGTTCATTGTTCATTACAAGTCTCTGCTTAGTATTCCCGAAACTGTCCAGTCAAAATCCAAAGGTAAGGCCACAGCCGATGCTTCATCATATATATTACGCTGTGTTACACAAATTCGATTTTATCGTTCTTGCAGTTATACTACAGTGTGCATTAGGATACACAAGACCTTTGTCGATCCTTCTCCAGTCTGAGTCTTGTGACTTAATGATAGCCCATCAACTGTCTCTAGTTCTTGTTTTGCTTTTTCACGGCATATAAGGGCAGATTCTGATGCAAAGTTTTATAATCTGTTCGAGCGTTTCCATCGCAAATGAAAATTCCGTTTTGCCGACAAAGCCAAGAAGTACATAAAGGCAAAGACACAGATCAAACGTCCCAGTCGAGAGTATCGAAGATCATTATCGCGTTAACTACTTTCTTCCATGCATTGATCATATCATATCACATCTAAATTAGCGATTTTCCCAAGAACTGAAAGCAATTGTCTATGGCAATTATCTGGTACTAGCCCTTGTAAATAATATAAATCCGAAATACCGGTATTTAATGACATGAACACAGAATACATGAATTACTTGCCATGCCCAAATGATCTTCCACAAGAGGTTGACAGATGGGTGGCAAAATATATTGTCAACACACTTACAGACTCCATTTCTTAAGCTAACTTGTACCCAAATGTTCATGTGATTTTAAAGCTACTTTTAACATTACCAGTCGGTTTCCGTGCATGTGAGAGGTCTTTCGTGGCCCTACGGCGTCGCATGACTTGGTGTAGAGCAACATTGACTGAAGATCGCCTGTGTGGGCTGGCGATGCTTCACGTCCACCATAATGATACTGTCGGGCATGTTAACCAAGAAGCTGTTCTCAAAAAATGAGATTCGAGTAGCAATAGGAAAATCCACCTTGCATTCTCCGACTAAGTACTATTACAACGTATTTGAAATTATTCATTAAAATATTATTTTAGAAATCAATCAGTTGTATTCTATTTAATTTACCATAGAAGCTTCGACGGTGTGACCGCTATTGAGGATAGTAAAGTTCTGGACTGGGTCGCACACACCTCAATTAAATTTAAGTGTCAATTAAAACTTAATTGACACTTAAATTTACATGAAATGTGCATGAAATTAATTTATGATTAAAGTTTAATTGAGACTTAAATTTAATTGAAGTTTGTGCAACCCAGTCTTGGTGTATAAAGCGTCTCAATTATATAGAAATCGACTAACAAAAATGCGTTATTTTGGGCCGTTAAGTCACAATTTTCCACTGCCTCTCCTGTTTCAAGCCCCTAGTTACGGCCCTGTTACTGGAAATGTTTTTGTCACTGCCCAAGATATAGTTTTTTTGTGTACATAATTTATGCTTAGCGACGGTGAGAAACGGTATCAGTATAAGCACGGACTTCCCAGAAGACACCATAAAACATTTATAAACACGTTTCTTTCTGCAGTTTTAAGACAAGTTTGACTTTATGACATAGAAGGATATAAACACAATATACGTACATTGTCGGAAATTATAAAATTCATTTGCACTCGCTGCAAAACAGGTAAGAAAAGCTTACAAAAGGCTCGCTTTTCTGCATGTTTATAAAGCTCGTACAAATAGGTTTAGGTTTCTGGTATCTTACGCCACTTTCATCAATATTTCAATTATATCGTGGCCATCAGCTTTTTTTTTTATCGCAAATCACCGACAAAACTTTATCATATAGTGTTGTATCGAGTACACCCCGTCTGGGCGGGATTCTCGTACACATAAATTTTATATTTACCAATAATGCACGATAATGTACGTATATTATACATATATATATTAAAGGTCTCTTACTGGGTCTTTCTATCTTATATATTGAATGAATATGTTTAAATAACTTATATACAATATAAAAGTACACGTTCGATTTTAAATATGAAAATGTATCGATGCATGAATTAGGAAGTTACCTGTAACGACAGTTAACAAGGAAGTGCGGTATTATAATCATTTTACAATGTTGCTATCATCTTTACTGTGTTTGGTACTTTGGACAATCTTTGGTAAGTGATATAGTTTATTTGAAGTCATTGACGGTCATAATCTTGGTCTTAACTCGTGGTTATTAACGGTTACTGATTACTACATGTACCAGCAAATCACACGGACAACATGATTATTGAGGGACAAACACTGACGGCGCGACAACGGTGTTGTCCATAAGTCATGCTAAGTGAAGTAAGTGCAGAAATATGCTACAAAAAGTATTAAATGAAGTGCCAAGCGATATACAACTAAAATGTCATTCAATAAAGAGTTCTTCTTTGTATTATTATGTATATAAAAAATGAAAACACCAAGAATGTCATTTAAGATATATTGAATCTGAACTAATGGGCTTGGTGTGCAGTAATTAACATATAATCTTAAGAAGTAGGTATATATGCTACCTTTTTGTATTTGGTTACCAGTAATTATATGTAGAATCATAAACATAGGTATATGTACTGCCTTTTTGTTCTTGAATCACCGTAATAACTGTACATGTAGTATCATAAACAGCATTAGGTGATGTCGTAGGCATGCATGCATGTCATAATTTGGATTGTGATTTGGATTTTGTTAATATCTACCGGTAAGTAAAACAATATTATGATATAAAGATATTATATGTATTGTACATCCATTTCCCCGTAAACAAATTCCCTATTATTTCTAACGTAAGGTCGAAAGTTAACCCCCTTTCGCAGATTTACTGATCCAAGCTTTGTCTATATAACCCCTCCCCCTTTTTAAAACATTTTTATCAGCACCGCTCATTGTCTTATTTGCGATATTTTATTCAATATATGATCAAGTTATTAAGGACCAGTTTTAATTCACGAGGACATCCTCCACCCCGTAGGTTGTGCTTCTTCCCGTACATGCTTATGGTTAACATTTACAATTTTTAACTAATGGTATCTATTAAAACTAACGTAAACTTCCGTCAGTCATACCTAATTTCAGGCTATTTTATCTATCATGTTTATGTCTTTTGGTTTACTTACTCCTAGAGACTTTTGAATTATTTAGTTTTCAAAATCTTTCAGCTATGAGTGTACATTATGCATGTTATTCCAGAACGCGCATATATATATTATTACTAGTGGTGATGCTTACTGGTAAGTAAAACAACGTATTCTTTATAATAGTGGAAATGGTGTACCATATTACACATACTTACAGAAACTAAACTGCGCTTATACATCCGCTTTATTTCTGGCTAGAAAACACTTTTTTGTGTTTTCTCAATCTCAGAAAAAACGGATACAATTTGAAGACCTGAGGGTAATGCATTGCTATGTTTCAATAGGCATAGTAGATTATATACTGACTTTTGTTGTTTCCACCATAAATGAAATATCTATGGTATTCATACTGGACTGCTAGATTGAAAAAAGTAAAAACTAGTAAAAATGTCAAGAGTACCAGCAAAAACATGTAAAAACACATTGAGTAAATAAAGAAACAATTTAAAAGGTTTTTCATATTGGTCTTGTTGTTCAATACATGTTCATTATCAGGCATGTTGGTCCAATGATGGCATTATTGGCTCGAGCTACATCCCTGGACCAACATAAATAATATTGTCATATAATTATCCTGCAATGCCATAAAAGAAACAAACTTCTGAAATTACACAGAAAAAAAACAACACAAACAAAACAAGCAATACCACTACTTTAATTTTTAAAGTATGCCCTCTTCGATGCCAATTTACAACCACTGGTTGACGATTTTGTTCTGTTTTCCTTAGTTATATACATAGAATCTGTGTGCCTATATTATACTAGTATATGACTGAATATACTGTTGACGGATGTGGATGCTTGTGAACATGAAGGAAATTAAACTTATATCTCTTTTATCATCATTATTAGCCTCATAAAACAGTGATTATAGAAATACGTCTACATGAAATGATGACCGAATCAAGGCAATTCAATTTTTATTATAAATTCTATTTCGGTTAAGGTTAAGCGGATTTGTTAGATGTACATACACCAAAGTATTAGTAAGAAAAGAAATATGGATGTAAAAAAAAAACAAAACACGGGAGACTATCGACATTAACATTTAGACACAAATTAAAGAAACAGCGATTTTATTGGTGTTCTGCATTACTTATCTCTTCATAATTGCCAAAAAATGGGCTAAAGTCACCTATGCCTGAGTGAGAAGAACTTTAGTTTTGATAATAATTAGGATATTAAGGAACTGCAAATTTCAATAATTAGTATATACAAAAAAACCGTCCTGTCAATTGTGTACAGATAATGAAAGTTGGTATTGGCCCAAAAAAGTTGGTTCAATGTTGATTATTGTTTGAGTATTCATATGATGGCGTTTTGTACTACCTAATATTTAAATAATACATTTGTATGTGATGTCATCGGCTCTCAAATAATACATTTGTAGGTGATGTCATCGGCTCTCTTTAATAAAAAGTAATATTATACATATGACAACTTCTGTGTCAGAAAAATAATGTATATTATTTATGATGTTCTAGATTATAGCGTTCTTTATGATGACGCTGCTCGTCCTGTTATAATGTAGTCTTTTTACGCACATGTGGAAAACATTAACATGACCGCATTTCACTAAGAGCTAAGCTTGGCCCCATAAAACTTAGCCACGACACAATTTATTGAAGTTCCTATACCAAGTAAGGAATTAAAAGTCAGCGGTCATATATTTATTTGTTAAAGATATCAATTCTGCCTCTTTCTACGGTTTTTCTATTAGATTACTGAACTTTTCCGATAGTGTGGCATTTTGTGTTGTTAATTTTAATACAAACAAAATAAGATCTTTTATAAAAAAAGAACAATTAGAACAATTTCGACATTAATCTTGAAGCTTGCTTTACTGTCTTTTTATTTTGTTATGATTAAATCTAAAAATCTTTCAACTATTAAAGGAATTGACAATGAGGATTGATGCGACACTTTTTCCCTTCTTCAGTAAAAGGTATCTTCTTTGTTAAGCACTGTCAACCGTGGGACATTAAATCAATGAAATACCAGCACAATGAGAGTTATTACTATTGACACCAATAATCTACAAGACAGGGAAAGGAATTGAATACATTTTCTTTCTTCATTTTTTTTTCAAATGCCGTCTACATCAGATATTGTTACTTATTGTCCAAAAGCACATCTATTTTTAATTCTTTCCAAGAATATGAAATAAGGACAAGTTCAACTTGTCACATCTAAAACTTGACATTTTCTCTCCTGTCTACATTAAGTCAGTTATATAACAGTCAGCTATATATAAATATGAACAATAAAATATAAACCATTAACATATTCATTCAATATTTTATTTAAGTCTCATCTCTCAATTACATGTAATAATACACAAATAAAACAATCATACAACAATAAATTAGAGAGCCATTCTTTACAGAATTATAAGAGACTATAATTAAAACAGTATCTATAGCACAAATATATAAAACAATCTTATATCAATATATTACATACATATATATACAAAATCAACATTATCTACAATATAAAACATTTCTTCTTTCATTTAAAATTAAATTACAGGTTTTGGCGCATATCCTTATCATATTAACATATGTAGTGTTTTAATGAAAACCACCAGCGGTGTGGATCTTAATTATCCCATTGTCTAGTATTTCCAGTGGGTCTTAGCTTATAAACTTTAGAGAAAACTGAAGGTACAATCAAGAATTGACAATTAATTGACACGGGCAACATTATGTATAAGACACAGAACGGAAACAAACAAATCCAAAAACACACCACAAAAGTGCAACACATACTCCAACATATAAAACCGGGGGTGAATTCCTATTTCTATTTAAGAACCCATTATAGAGAAAAGTCCATAATACAAATTAAATTTGGACATATTGAACAATTAAAGTAGGTGGTTTTATGGTATTTAATTATATGTCCCATATACATGTATGTTTGCATCATCTTCTGTGGCAGTTGAACCGATTGGGATATTTTATGTGAACACGCTGGAACCCACTGTATAGAAGTAGTACCTGATTTTGTAACAAGAGTAACACGACGCGGGCCGCTAGTGGGACAGGAACTGGTTACCATCTCGAAACACCTGAGTTCCCCTCCGTCGTTTAGTGGGATTCGCACTACTTATTCATTCATTTTCTGCGTAGTGTTTTGTAGACAATAATTGTTAGAGACAATTGAAGAAGATATTGAAGTTTGGTCATTTAAAAGACACAGGCAATATTGGGAACTAGACTCAGAACGAAGACATACAAAAAAAAAAAAACAACAACAACACAAAGCACAACACGAAACAGAACGCGAGTGAACTCAGGTATTGTGGACAGTTTCTGCTCTGCTAGTTTTGGATCACCGCTTGTCTTTTGTCCACATAAATCTTGGGGTGACCTCAGGTGCTCCGGAAGGGTAGGCAGTTCAGGTGTAGTTTATCTTTACATATGTCTATGGTCTAGTGTAAGTTATATGCACAAATCATATGCTTAGCTTATTTGTCATAACGACAGACATTAAATGATCAATTGGGACTAATTAAAACACATGTGTTTAACTAATTAGTTTGTTTAATTGGCAATATTTTGTCCTGTTGTGTAAACACACGCCTCGATAATTACAGTAATGCTTCACTTCATTCTACAAGAACTTTCAATAAAATCTAAGTTTAATTTTAATGTATATATAATAAATTTATTGTTTGGAATTTTTGTAATATTTTGAATGTCGCTTTTAAGGATCGATAAGAAATTAAATATTTCCAGAATTTAACAGCAGATAAGAAAATATCATTATATTTTATATTGTATATTTACCCAATGATATGGTCTAGCGGAGACATTAAAGCAAAAATGACTAAAGACGACATTATAATTTTGCATTTTTTTTTAAACCATTGAAGCACAAAATGAATATTGATAAAATATTGTCCACTTAATATTTTGATGGTTCAGCGTTTTATGACATGAAAGTCGAATTACCAACAACTTTATTTCATTTAGAACAACTGATGGTTATTTTTACCGATTGAATGATGACGATTTACTATGTCGTCACGGTGGGTGTTCTATACATAAAGCAGAATAATCTTACCCTTTTAATCAAAGGGTCAAACTTTCCATATTTTCTATATTTATGTCTTGTTATGATGTTATTTGTCTAGACGGATTATGATTTAAGCGCTTTAACTTTGATTTGAGTTCGAATGAGTAATAACAAAAACCCTCCAATTACTTATCTGTATAATCATTGCAGCATAACAATAAACGATTACTATTGAAATTTGCAGCGAATCTTGTCTGAGTGTTTTCATTATTTTTTTATATTTATAATTGCAGTTGCATATCCAATTATTTTGAGGGGGCGTCGTGGTCGTGATTGTATGGTAGTTGGATTTACAACTACCCGTGTAATCAGTGCCTATCACAACTAAAGTTGTGAGTTCGAACCCCGTTCATGGCGAGGTGTACTCTATACAACATTATGTGATAAATTTTGTCAGTGAGGTGCCACAAGTTCGTGGTTTTCTCCGGGTTTCCTTTACCAATAAACTGACCGACACGATATGACTGAAATATTGTTGAAAGTTGCGCTATACACCATAAACATAATCCTGAAGTCATCACTTCGAACATTTTACGGTCGCCACCATGACTTAGTTGACCGTTATGGAATATCTGTGTCACAAATGGCCACGGATATGTTCCACTTGTCGTAAACACTTCCCGGTCCTTTCCTCATTCACGACTTATTATCGGGTTTGTTACTAGATTAACACGACGGGTGCCACTAGTAAAGCAGGAGCTGCTTATCCTTCAGGAGCACCTGAGTTCACCCCCGGTTTTTAGTGGGGTTCGTGTTACTCGATCTTTAGTTTTATGTGTATATTTTGTAGATCGTTTTTTGTCCTTTTGTACTTTTTCTTTTGACCATTGTGTTGTCTGTTCTTCTTCAATATACGGATTCTGATTACCATTTGGTATCTTCAAACTCTTCCTAAACATATTTAGGGATGAAGGGTGCGATCTCATTTAACATCACCATATTGTGTACTTGTCCCAAAACAAAACTAACTTGATTTTCCATTACTACTTAATTGAGATGAAAGGTGATTGGTTGTTTTGTTAATATTGGTGGAATCGTTACGATATATAACCGCCAAAACAATAAAAATCATATTCATATAATAACCGGGTTTCTACACCAACAGGTATTCCTTTTCAAACACCTTACGATAGTAGGCTTGAAATGCTATCAAAAATGTCAAAAGATTAAAGATGAAATTTGTGATAAACTGAATGTTTGTTGCTGTGTTTATTTTCCAAAATGAAGTATACAATTATTTCCTTAGTCATATATTACATTATTATCAAAACCTTTTTTTCATTTTTTAATTGTAAATTTCAAAATATTTTTAGCTTGTTTGAATTAAATTTTAGTTTCAAATTACAGTCTTAATATAGTTTGGTAGATATCTTGGTTTGAATTCTGCTACTGTCTTGTGTTGTGACATCGTCTTTAAAAGGGAGAAATAAAAAAAAAAAACATCCTACAAACAACAAGTAAGAAGAGTTTGAAAATACAGAATCAGAATCTGTTAATCCAAGGAGGAGAGACAATTCAATGGCCAAATGAAAAAGAACCAAAACGACACACAACGATCTACATAACACTATACAGTAAACGTATAATCGACCAACACAAACCCCACTAAAAACGGGAGTGAACACAGATACTCAGGAAGTGTAGGCAATTCCTGTTCCACTAGTGTAGTTATATCCCTTTGCAGTATCAAGTTGATTTCGTCATGTTTAAAGAATAAAAATATGGTTGAAAATATTTGTCAAAAATTTCAAAAATATATGGCTTTTCCATATTGTGATTATGAGCATACCTGATGAAGATTAGTTCAGATGTGCACCATGTGCACTAAATGAGATATCTTCGTTTCTATGCAATTGATAGAAAACACTATAAATGTCCGTAACCTTGGAAAACACTGTAAATCTCCGTAACTTTGGATGACACTATACATGTCCGTACCTTTGGAAACACTATAAATGTCCGTAACTTTTGTAAGCAATGTAAATGTCCGTAACTTTGAAACATACTGTAAATTTCCATAACTTTTGTAAATACTGTAAATATCCATAACTTTGGAAAGCACTAATTGTCCGTAACTTAAGCAAACACTTTAAATGTCCGTAACTTTGGAAAACACTGTAAATATCCGTAACTTTTGTAAACACTGTAAATGCCCGTACATTTGGATAACACTTTAAATGTCCGTAACTTTGGATGACACTTTAAATGTCCGTAACTTTGGAAAACACTGTAAATTTCCGTAACTTTTGTAAACATTGTAAATGTCCGTAACTTTGGAACACACCGTAAATGTCCATACCTTTATTATATAACCGAACAACTTAAATCATAGAACAATAGACTTAACACAATAGTACAATGGTTACGAAAGTATAATCGTACTAAATGTTATTTCTAAATGTATTATCTGTTTATTGTAGAATTGAATGTGGACGCAACAATTATTTTGACAGCAACACCTTACCTTCAGACCTTTGTGTCACACGATACCTATGGAACAAGTGATTATCCAGATGGGTAAGTTACATTAAAAATGATAACCAATTTGTTTAAGAACAATGACAAGGGCAAATTTGATATTTTTTTTTGCAATTGATGAAATGTTATTTGTTAGTGACCGAGAGAGTGGCTGTTGTTTAACGTTACATGAATAATTGTTATCTATATCATAATGAGATCAATATACTTTTCCATCATCAACAGATGATGATGAATATGAACATACTGAGACGAGTTTTTATAATGTTAGCGTACCGACACGACCGTCGGCAGGTGCGTAGGAGATTAACAACATCCCATTATTTCAAAATTTGACTAAGTTCAGAATCTTTACCGGATCAATGAAAATCATTCTATCATTTTCTATCTAACCAATCTGCAGCCGTTTCTTTACCAACGTTCACTTATCTAATTGTCTAAACAAAATTTTACACACCCCATTAACGTTATTTAACGACTTTGACCTCTGACGCGAACTCTAATGGCATGGGATGTTATTAGATTTCCTACCCATCGGCTGAGCAAAGAAACATGAATCTGAATTCAACTAGATTGAGCCAAATAGTAACATTTTGAATTGGTTTGTTTAGGGATCGAGTCTACGATATATGACACTCGAACTAGAATGCTAACCATTACACAATTGATGTAAGTCCAGAAATGATCAGTTGGTTTATTTCACAAAAATGACAATTCTGAAAAAAAGGACGGAACGTTAATATACAATATACGTACATTGTCGGAAAATAAAAATTTTATTTGCACGAGCTTTAGAAACAGATATAAAAGCGAGATTTAGCCTGTTTCGTAGAGAGTGCGAATTAATTTAATATCTAACGACAATGTAAGTATGTTGTGCTTATCATGCAGTAGCGAAAAATCCAATACAATCGGAAAATTGTCTGAAAATAGCTGAAACAAGTGTTATTCTAATCGTTTTCAGTGATGTCATCTGTGACCACAGAGCTTCATCGTCGGTAACCCACGGTTGATTCCGATACGTTCCTCTCTCCCCATCACCCATGGGTCAAATCGCTTGTAAACATTCGTCCTCATGAATAATTCATAAGTCTTCGCATTACAAACTTCTGATACGATTCAACCAATCAAATCTTTCCTTTCATAATGAGTTTGGTTAAAAGTTAAATGTTATATTTGGTCCATGACCTAATAACACTGTTGTTTATTTGACCACGTTTATTAGTAGTCCAAAACACACAGTTTCAAGATAAATGCAGTTACTTCGACTTTTCCCTATGTAGTGAAGATTGGGCGCACGAAATTAGATATCAATATGTGTAGTACTAAAACTGTGTCGATTCTTCTGCTGGTGGACTATTAGTCTCCGATGTTATCATTTTCCTAGTTGTCAGTCTTTCGACACCGCCATATTTTTTTCTATTATTTAGCGTTCCAATCTTTTGGCTTTGAGCGTACCTGGTGAAAGTTGCTCATTAAATTAGATATCTTTTTTCGTATTACAAGATATATTTACTGTAGTATTTATAGTTATTCGAATTAAAGTTAAGGTCAGTCTCCATCAAGAATAGGCAGCCTTGGCCAATTATGTCTATCGTGCTTAGTCCTTTTGGTTTCCTTGCTTAAAATAACATTTTGTCTTTTTTGGCATTCTAGTCGTTTGACTTTGGACGTTATCAGAAACCCGTTGTTGGGTATAAATTAGATATCCTCTTTTTTGCACTAGTATTATATCGTTTTACAAAAATGTCACTTTCGTATTTTTAATATCTGATTAGATTCGTCATTAAATAATCGGATATAAATATTATATGATGGTGTGTGGTTGGAATCCTCTTAACAAAAATAAAATGGATAAATAATGAACACTATCTTGTTTATACTGCGTTGTAACAAGATACCGGGACACCGATGATAGAAAAGTTGTGTAATGAATTATTTATTACATGTGATATTTTTAGTGATGTGACTTAAACATACTGGGTTGATCATTACATACATTTATCCTGTACTTGTTCTATTTGAGCAGACAAATTGCATTGAATGGATAATTTTGTGTTATTTTCTCTCACTGACCAAAAGTTAGCCTTTTCTGGTGTCACTTATTACCTGTTGAGATTTGGGAACCTAGTTGTAAATCCAGTTGACAAAAAACATCGAAAAGGGGCAATTAAGGGACAATTATATAATTTCATTATTTAATTCAAAATGTAAACGTCGATGGATTAATGCGATTTTTCTGCAGTATGAATACAATATTAAATATAAAGTGTGTGTGAATTCGGCGCACAATCTGAGAAAAGGCTCGGTGAACCTCGACTTTATCCCAGGTTTTAAACTTCATACACATAAGCAATATATAAAAGACACCGTACTTATATTGTTTATAAATATACTTGATGGTTTATTAGTTCCTGATAGTATCATATTCCAAGTAGTCAGTATTTCGGCACTGATATGATTTATAAGATATATTTATCATTGAAATTTACAGTTCCTAAATTATGTACTCTTATTAAAACTAAGGTTTATCTTGAACAGATATATGTAACCTTGGGCATACTGCATGACATTTTTTATTATGTTTTCCCTTAATTAGTAATAAAAAACGTGTCGTTCCCACTAAATTATCAAAATTTACAGTTGGTAATAATTATGAAGACATATGTTCTCCCACTCAGACATCGGTGACCATGGCATATTTTTATATATCTTACTTCTTACAAACTTCTAGGAATATCATTGGTTTAAAGTGAACACGTGGAAACCATGTATATTCAATACACGGTCAGTAGTTTTTAATACACGGTTAGTAGTAGAGTTATCTCCCCTTTTTCTATCAAAACAAAGATGACGTCACATACGGATCACTTCACCTGATCACTTACACACAACACAAACAATTACATATTTGTTAGTTTTGATACAGTTACAGATAAATCCCTCTTTCAAAGGTAATCAGTAATATATATTCGTTACACAGTGTGTTAGTGACCTAATACGATATATACGGGGTCAGTAAATTAAATATGGGCCGGCTCGAGCTACGCTATGGAATTTACTGACCCCGTATATATCGTATTATGTCACTAACACACTGTGTAACTAATAATATCCTGTGTAGGAACGTTGGTTTATTTGCTCTCAAAGGCTTTTAATTATTTGGCTTACATAATTTTTTTTTAGTAATATATCATTTTACTGTAATGTCATTTTCGTGGTTTTGAAATTTGATTTAATTCCTGAATAAATAAGCGGAAATGAATATATCATGGTGGGTGGTTTGATTCCTCAATACAAACATTTTAAAGGGATACATACATATTATTACTCCTCATGTAAGAAACTTTCATTATAATTATAATTGACATGATATTGTCGAAACATAATTTTACAGAGAATAAATAGCATCATTGTACTATGCACTCGCATAGTACTATTGTTGGAGTCATTACTATGTTGATGGGCGGAGCTTAGAACAATGTTACGTCATTTATATAGGCGGGATCACCTGAGCGCTTTAAACACTGTACAATTTACAATATATTATACGTTTTTCTTTAACGTTGATGCTGTCGTCTGTCAAAACAATGATCAGTTCCAGGTTTGGGAATTAAATATTTGACAGGTCATTGTTATTGTGGAAATTAAATATTTCTTGAATTTAAATGAATATTATTTGCCAATCTTTATACTATCAACACATTTTAGACAAATTTCATTTTTTTTAAATCACCAAAGACATTCAGAGTAATAATAACAATAATATTGTATAAATGATTGATTGATTGATTGGTGTTTAACGTCCAGCGAGCAATTTTTCAGCTATATTCAGGACGATATTGTATAAATAGCATATTTTATAATGCCTAGTAAGACGATATAGAGAGAATGGCGATAACATGGAATAGCCATTAACTCCAAAACACTTTGTTTTTGTGATATGAGATCACATGCAATGGTTTCAAAGCGAATATTTGCTGTCAATGATTTTGTTCCTAAATTTTGAAAATGTTGGGTTGTTATATACTTAAAGCACAATCTTAAAATAAAAGTTGTAAAATTATTATTGTCATATTTGTTTGTTTGGTTTTCTGGATTTTATTTTTTATTGTATTGTTTAGTTTTTTTCTTAGTTTTTTTTTTTTTCTTATTTTTGCTTTGTTTCGATTTTTTTTGTAATTTCGTGTGTTTGCTTAGGTTTTTTCTTAATCAAAATCATAATTGCTAGAATTAATAGAATGTATATACTATATTTTCCAGGAACTTTCTAACTCGTATAATGCCGTTTCCCAATGATACTGATTTTTTTAATTTCCGAGACAGATATATCATACGTATCGGTTTCATACTAAATAAGGTTTGATTTCGCTTATGGTGTTTAACGCCACTTTCAACAATATTTCAGATATATCGTGGCGGTCAGTTTTATTGGTGTACCCGGCGAAATTCACCGACCTGTCGCAAGCAAATGACAAACTTTATCGTTTCCATTTGAAAACTAATTGATATCATAGCTTAGTTGTGTGTAATCTATTCACCATTTGAGAGAACACACCCATTGGCTGCGGTTCGTTTTGCTCGTTTTGAGTTTTCCGCGGAGTGCTTTGCTCATCATTGTTTGTTAGTATTTGTGACTGTGTTTGTTACTGGTTTTTTTTATTATGTCGTTTTTCTTTGATGTATAACATTTGAATGCACACTATTGATTACTGAAAAACTTGTGCCGGCAAGATTTCATTTGAATTGAATGGAAACACTCAAACAGATACACAAACGCCTATACCGACGGACCGCATTTCGCGAAGTCAGTTAGTCCTTTCGATTGGTAGCCGAAAGAAGAAAAAAATATCTGCTCCGAGTTTAATTTATTCTATGCGCATACTATTATATGCAATTTTATGTGATCAATAATTATATGTATGATGTTTAACGCCACTTTCAACAATATTTCAGATATATCGTGGCGGTCAGTTTTATTGGTGTACCCGTCTAAAACCTGTCGCAACAAACTTTATCACATAATGTTGTATCGAATACACCTCGACATGAACGGGGTTCGAACTCACAATTTTATTGGTGATAGTCACTGATTGCATGGGTAGTGATAAATGCAACTACCATACGATCACGACCACGGTGGCGAAATGAGAAGATTCGAGTCCAACGTACCGTACATTTTGTACCTATTGTTACAAACAACGGCTATGTTTTATAATCTCATTGTTTTCTTCAATTGTTGGTAAATGTCCATGAACATATATTTTATTGATTTGTTTCAGAAATTACACCAGGGATTGGTTGTTAACTGGTGAAACAGCAAATTACACAATAACTATTCAGTTTATGCAATGTGCATTGGAGACAGGAGGCAATAAAGGTGTTTGCATTGACGATAACGTCTTTATATACGATGGTAAGTGATACACAAATTTAAAATGCTCAATGGAATATCATTTGCATAATTGGGTATATTTGATATTTCCATTCTATACTCTCAGGCTATAACATTATTTGGTAATATTTATTGAAATTTGATTAAGCTGGAATTTAACGCATAGCTTACTTATTTGCGCGACCACATAATGTCACTAAGAGTGGAGGTTTGAGCCCATAAATGTAGCCTAACCCCGAAACGCTTTAAGTGTCTGTTTCAAGTCAGGAAGTGTCCGGTCATGTACTAGTTATTAGTGTTATCGATTTTGCCTCTTAGATGGCTTATCGATTTTAATTTGGAATTGTTCAGACAGTGTTGCATTTGATTTCTTTTAATTATCTTTCCGTTAACTCTCATTTGTCTTAAGGGGTACTCGATATATTTTCATGTTTATTAAGTTTTCAGTTACCTCATAAAGGTCGACCGTATTCCTCTATGCTGTCAATGAACAAAACGCTACGGTAACTGAAATATTGTTGAATATTTTAAAATTAGATTCCCATATTTAATATGTTTCTTATTCTATTTATTTTAATACTAGGATCCAGCAGGAATGCCAGTGTACTACAGGAAACATGTTGTGGGAATAACCACGTTCCTACTGTACAGAGTATTGGTGGTACAATGTATATAATTTTTGAAACAGATGATACAGGTGTACTTGATACATTATCATGTGTCTTAATTTATCAGTGACCTTATAAAGGTCGATTGTATTCCTCTAAACTATCCATACGCAATACGCCATGCTAACTGAAGTATTGTTGAATATTACATTAGACACCCATAATTAATAATTATGTTTCTTATTCTATTTATTTTAACACTAGGATCTAACAGGAATGCCAGTCTACTACAGGAAACATGTTGTGGAAATGGCCATGTCTCTACTGTACAGAGTACTGGTGGTACCATGTATATTATCTTTGAAACAGACGATACTATTGTCAATACGGGTTTCAGGATCAGTTATATACTGGAAGGGGCACCTACCAGTACTATCGGTACAACGGTGGCTGTTGCTGCAGGTAATTATTTAACTACATGTGTAATCAGTGCCTATCGCCACTAACGTTGTGAGTTCGAATCCGGTTCAGGCGATGTGTACTCGATACAACAGTATGTGATACAGTTGGCCAGCGATTTGCGGCATGTCGCTGGGTTTTCCGGGTACTACGGTTTCCTCCACCAGTAAAACTGACCGGCACGATATAGGTGAAATTTTCTTGAAAGTGGCGTTAAGCATCATAAATGTAATTATTTATCACATAGAATGGTATGTACTAGTATGTGCATAGAATAAATTAAGCTAAGAGCCACAAAGAGCAGATGATATTTTAACTTTCGGCTAGCCATAACAATGACTAACTGAGGTCGAGACAACGATATCCATCTGCATATGTGTATGTGTGTCTGTTTGAGCGTTTTCATCCAAGTGAAGTCCTGTAGACACACCTTTAGTCAGTAATTAATAATGTGTGATCAAAGGCTGTACATCAATGAAAGATGGCATAATCAGCCTAAAAAGAAAAAAAACATGGTACAATCACAAATACTGACACACAATGATCCACAAAGGACTTAAAAAAATTAGCAAATCGAACCCCAACCAGAATCTACGTGATGTACTCGTGTTCTAGGAAATGACACACTGCTAAGCTATGCTATTGATTAGTTTTCTAACTGGAACATTTAAAGGTATATTGTCTACCACATTTGTATTTTTTCATACCCAAAATTATTGTTGTTTTCCGTACTGACCTTCATAAAATGAAGATTAAAAACCGAATTATTGGCGAATACGCTACGAAACGTTAAGATTTAAACAACATTAAAGAAGCGTGACAATCATGAAGTGTTTGAATCTTAACAGTATTTTCCTTTCCTCAAAGCTAACCCCCGAGAATTCCAAACTTCCGTTTTTACTTTTACTTTCACTTTGAATTTCTGTCATCCGAACAATAATTCCGATAACGATAGTTTTGGGTCTTTTTTTGTAAAAAAAAAGAACACCAATCGTATATTTTGTAGCATAACTGTTTAATGATAGCTTAAGCAACTCATTTATGGACAGTTAAAAATAAAAAAAAAAATCGTAGACAATATCCCTTTAAATATATTCAAAGCTCTTATCTGAAAAAAAAATGAAAGATGAAAAGTAGTCAGTTTGTGTCTCTTTTAGATGTAATTAGTTGACATCCGGTATCCTTAAATTTTTATGTTTGACACCAAAACGTTTCTGTAAATAACGCATATATGAATGTTGGAACAAATCGTTATATTGAAACATTAGTAAACAAATCTAATGAGAAGGTGGTGCTCGAAAGCGTCGTGTGTTATTTTGACGTAACAAATTATTTATTTGCTCATTATTTAAGTTGCACACATCACAGTTATAAGAAACAATTGAAGGTACTAAAAAGGTAATCAGACGCCATAATTCAAAAATGAACAAACAATGCAATGGTCAAAGGATAAAGGACAAAATGACAAACTTCTACGGTCGTCATCACAATCTGGTTGACCGTTACCTGAAAGCCATATCTCAAATGACATTGGATCTTTTACTTTTTGAGTAGATTTTTTCTTTTCTCTATCATTGCCCAAACTTTGCCGGACTTGACTGTATATATAAGTAACATGGCGGGCGTCTTTTAAGAAGCATGAACTGCTTACTATTCGCGGGCACCCTATCTTTTTTGGTGAGGTCCGTGTTTCTCATCTTTTTAGTTTATTTTTCTGTTGTCCTATTATTTGTGTTTACGTTCTTAAATCCGTGTTGTGATGTCCGTTACGATTCTCGCATAAAAACGATGTTCAATTCGTCTTTACCTCCAGTTGTTTTACATTTTTTGTGCTTGCTTGCGCAGGGTAATGTCCAACACATATGGTGTTGTGCGTTTTGTTTTGTTTGTCTTCGTCTTGTGTGCCCTATATTGCCAGTTTCTTTGGATTGTCCATTCCTGATTGCGCTTTCGGTTTTCTCTACCGTTTGTTATCTACAAAAAACTACACAGAAAATTAATGATCGACCAACACGAACAGTACATAACACCGGGTGTGACCTCAGGTTACATGTTGACTAAAGCCTTTTAATGAAACATTAAATGTATAAATAGTGGAAATGTTTTTGAGTTAAATCCAAAATAAAAATCTGCTCATTTATTTCTCTGAGCATCAAGAATGCACATCTACATATTTTGTTTCTTCATTTCAGGTACACAGAAAGAGGATAACACGCTTATATATATTATAATAGCATGTGCTGTAACTGGATTATTAATTATAATAATTATAATTCTTATTTGTGTGATTTGTTGTAAAAAGAAGTCTAAACAACATCCCGAACATAAGATATCAAAGAAATTTGTTCGATCAAATCAGCATCCGGTTGTTGTTACGTCTGAATGTAATTCACAAATGGAGATCGAAAACGAGTTTGCAATGCTTCCGGTTTCAACAATTCAAAACACCTCTCCACTTCCTGCGTATACGTCTGTAGTTAATGAACAGAAAAGCGATACGGTAGTTAAGCAGGAAAATGCAAATACTACCAGCAAATGAACGAGCCAAAAACTAGATTGAAAACAAGAAAATAAAAATGCCAGTTCATCCGAGAAGAAGAAGATGGCGGTGATCCAACGAATGTGAAAGCAAACACCACCAAAGTAAAAATTGGAATTAAGGACACTACACATAATGAACACATAGTTCAGACCAGTGAAACACATAATAATAGACAAACTCTTGTGAACGAAAGTGATGTGACCGAACACATTGGAGAAAGTACTAATCTGACTGGTGTGACAATGACTACTGTCATTATTAAGAATGCACTTTACACAAACTGAAATTCCTGTTTTACTATATTAAGGATTTATGACATGGTTGTTTGAAAATATAATGCATACATGTACAGCTATTTTGAATTATTCTATTCTTAGAGTGTTTAACCAGTTGGTTACATTTTCGTACTATTTTTAAACTTCACCGTCAAATGTCTGCAGGTTACGGTTCATCATAGCCTACAAATACCGGGTAAAATACCTGATATTTATACTCAGTAGATAAATATATGCACGATTTTAAGGAGTTACAACACATGGATATATACTTTAAATATATTTCAACAACATTTTGCCAAGAAAACCAACACGGTATTTTCTGTTCATTTTATTCCATTTTCCAAAACCATGTGAAATGCACAAAGTCCATGCTTTAACAAGAAGTTCGTTGATAGGGTCCACTACACAGGTGAACTTGAAATGTTTCTTTTTTTGTTATGTAAGATCATCAGGATAATCAATAGCACATTGAGTAGGTCAATAGATATGGATCATCTTAAAATTATTTTGAATTCACATGGTTTTGGAAAAAGGAAAGAAAATGAGTAGCAAATACCAGGTCAGGTTTCTTTGTAATTTTTATTCAGCCATGCTTAACAAATTACATATCTATGTGCTGCCACCCCTTAAAATCGAGAAATTTGCATATGTTTGCTTGCTATGCTCATTATCAATATCTAGTAGTTTACCTGGTCTGTGGCAAATGATTATATAAACCATAATTCTGCGCAATTTCTTTTCGAGATCATTCACGAAGGAAATTAATAACTTAAAATATATTTTTAAAGTTTTGTTCATAGGAGAAACATATTCTCTTTCTGGTGGCAGTGGATTACGATATTTATCCGCTATCGCTATTCAAAATATCAAATGTCTCGAATGGAGACATATCGTGATCCACATGAAACAGGAGGAGAAAATTATAATTTTTTATATTTATCTGTGATCTGCACATGTTATTTGAATTTTTTACGTTTATGTTATGTTTTGTATATTAACTGGATGGTTGTTATTATTAAAGTTATAGTTTGTTTCAGTATAATCAGGTATCATAATTTATTTAGGGAAATAGAACTAGTAAAAAAAAACAAAAAAGAAAAAAAAACAAACAAACAGGCAATCAATGAAAAACAAACAAACAAAATAAAAACAGTCAGCACAAATACACACAAATTCGCTCCCACTCGAAAATACCACACACTATCATACTAAATATGTCAAGTAAGGAGTAGGGTCATTGAATGCTCGTAGTCTACTACCAGAAGCCAAGAAGGTAGAATTTATTATTTAAATACAAACCAGTACTCAACATTATTACATAAACGTTAAAGAATACCAGGCATGCAATACACAATGGACAATCCAGAGAAACTGGCAACATAGGATACCTAAGACGAGGAAACAAAAAACAAAAATCAAAGACACAACATAATATGCGTTGAACACCACTATGCATTAACAAACACAAATAACGTAAATAAGACAAACAAAACTAAGAAATCAACGTGGGATGCTATATTAATTAGGCTACCAACTTATTGGAATTAAATATTGAAGACAGTCAATGAAGGTATAGTAGGTAGGCATATATTTTCCCCTTTTTACAATTAAGGGATATATAAAGTACAAAATGCAAACATCTAGTCAGCAAATATACAGTTTGTATATCGCAAAATCATGGACATGCCTTCAAACAGTCAATGAAGGCAAACACAAAACGCATATATATACTTTATACAGTCAAAGGGTATATCAGTACATATCACCAGGTGCGGTGTACTCGATACAAAATTATGCTATAAATATTGTCAGTGACTTTCGAAAGATCGGTAGTTTTCTCTGGGTATTCATATTTCCTCCAATAAAACTGAAATCTTGTTGAAAGCGGCATTAAATGCCATAACCGTAACCATAACACACAACAATGTGCCTCTACTTTTGTACAATCAATGAGTGTAAAACACACAAACATACATCCTCCCTTGTACAGTTAATACATATATGACATTGTATTTATACAGTTAATGGATTTATAATATAAAAAAAAACATTCACCTTCATTCATCCCGTCAATAATAAAAAGTAAATGTAAACAATGATGGTCAACAATCCCACTAATATCAACAAAACGAACAACTTGTCTAACTCATATCATTGGACACAAAAACAGACCAAAGATATACTTGTTGTTTGGTTGGTTTATGGTGCTTAACGCCACATTCAACACTATTTCAATTATATCGTGGCGGTCAGTTTTATTGGTGGAGGAAACAGGAGTACCTGGAGAAAACCACTGACCTGTCGCAAGTCAATGACAAACTTTATTACATGCGGGGTTCGAAATCACAACGGTAGTGGTGATATACACTTATTGCACAGGTACAAAGTACATACTAAGTATACAGATGGATATCCATGTCATGGGTTAGGATACGCAGACTATTGTGACGGGGTTGAAACCGGTTAGTGTGGTACGAATATCAAATCCTGATAATTAGATCTCCAACTGCACTACAGGTATAAAGAAGTAATAAAAACACGCAAAAACCAATTCCATCTACTGTCACAAACCTGAAAAACAAGTGACCATAAACATGTATAGAATAATGACAGGGTTAGTGAACAGTCGTATACAACTGGCTACCAGCTAGAGGGTAGAAACTGTTGGATACAATCATTACTCATAGGTAAAATAAAATCATATTTGATTCCCAGAGCATATTCGATATCAATTAGCAATATAGAGAAAGTAATGGTTATCGCTGGAGGTCAGAATGAATAGCTCATCAATATTTTGGAATCAAATATTAGATATCTATTAGTGATATAACTTAGAATGAATGAATAACAAAATAAATAACATACACCAGCCTTTAATTAATTAATTTATGCATAGCACAAACTTCATACACATGCAAATATGCACTCAACGAAGGTACAGCACAAAAGTATATTCCGGCAATTAATGAATGTATGACAAAAATCATGCACAGCATAGAGTATCGCTCCAGTGCATGCTTAGGGGGGAGGCGTTCCACACTCAATTTAGAGTATGAGTTATGCTCTTTGTTGAAGATTGATTTGATTGATTGATTTTTGGTGTTTAAAGCCACTTTCAACAATATTTCAGCTATATCATGGAGACCAGTTTTAGTGGTGGAGGAAGCCGGAGTACCCGGAGAGAACCACCGACCATGGGCAAGCAACTGGTAAACTTTATCACTTGCGGCTGCGAGTCGAGTGCACCCTTTTGTGTAATTTACAAAGCCGGGCGCGAACCCACGCCGTATTGGTGATAGGCTTGTATGAGTTGTTAGATCCAGCGACCTAACTCATTGAGCCACCCGGGCCCCTCTCTTTGTTGAAGACCATGATGTGTCTGTGAAATGCAGAACAGCACCAAACTCGCTTTTCCATTACATGATTATGTTTCGAAGTTCAATGTTGAATAATCTCTCATGTTGACTTACATCCATAGCCTTTCTTACTAACATACATTATTTGTATACCAGACCATGAATTAATATACAATTGATGACTTTTACCACGGATTTATTAACCCAAGAATGAATATCTATTTACTGAGGCCAGGGGCCGAGGTAAATATATTATTCTTGGGTTAATAAACTCTGGTATCCATCGTTTTATTATATGACACATTTTATATGTTTCTTTCACCCTTAAAATAAGCTTTATCATGACGTTTTCTTTGGTTCAGCTTGCTGGAAGACGTCCCGCGAGGTGAATAAATGTTATATTCACCTAGCGTGACGTCACGCCAGGTGAATATAGCGCTTTATCACAGAACGTTACTAGGGACGTCAGCCAATTAGAAAAGACATTATCTGAAGTCATATAATAATAGTGGCTAACGTCAGCGGCTTAAGACCACAAGTCTAACATAACTGACATGAGTTACCGACACGATACTATCGCTAGTGCTTCCAGACAAACTCATGTGGCCATTAACGATTAAATATGGTATTATTAGACATTTGAATAATATGATAATAGGTGTTACCTAACTTGGGACGAAGTCCAATAATTTTTTTTAAACAATATATCGGGGACCAAACTCCGGACAGTTTTCGTATCCGCTCCCGAACATGGTTCATAAACGGAAGTAGTAAATAACATTTATTGTACTATAGCTTTAGTTTGCACATTTTGTTGTTCATGTGCGGCGATGCTTTATTCACGAGAAAAGCCGTCATTAGTTGTATACATCATTAAAATTATAAACATTGTCGGTCATCTTTGTTTATGGTTGTCAAGGACTACTTCACGCTCTATCTCGCGATATTTTGAACAGGTTCCACTTCTCACGAGAGCTGCAACTTGATTTTTTTCTACATCCTTGTACCCGTTCTTGATTTTATTTATACAACATGTCGTTTTTAGTACTTTGATACTCGTGCCCCTACAAGAGCAATTTTTTACTGCATCGAATTTTTTGCAGAAACCCACTGAAGCTGTACATGTATTGCTTCCGTTATGTCATTTCCGGTGCATGAAAATTTAGTCATTAGTAAAAAGAAAAAAAAATTGCAATATCTACCATAGTTGGGACTTCGTCCCATATCATTCATTTATGTAAACAGATACATATTATATTTAAATAATAATATTGTGTTAGCAATGACTATATGGCATAGTTATTGCTAACACAGCATTATTATTATTATTATTATGCTGACTATTATATGTAGACAAAATATATTGAGAACTATTACAATAAAGGAGGTCCTGATATTGGTGACTAATATATTGGATCAGATAGTCTTGAAAGTGTGAGAATATTCTTTGTTTCTCAATCTTTAGCTACTACGTAGTGTTTTGTAGACAATAGTTTTTGTCCCTTGTCTCATGTCCATTGTCTTGTCTTTGATTTGCGGTCCCTGGTATTTCTTTTTGGTATCTCGCGTGCTAGATATTTAAAATAATATCTCTGGGTTTGGATTCGGAGATTAGTTAGTTTCATGTTTTGTCAAATAATTGGTTGTCCGATATGCATTATAATCACCCAATAAGACTGTCGTTGTCTTAAATATAAGATGAATATGACATATATTATTCAAACGCTTGTTACGAATACACTCGTGACGTCCAAGACCCTATTGGTGTTTCCCTGTTATATCATCTTCTGGTTATCAAGGGATATAACCAGCATGTAAAATAAATACTATCTATATTAAAGAATTTAAAAATCATTAATTTATTATGCATTTTGCATATAAAGTTTTACTTTCATTGAAATTGTACATATTTAAAATGTTTAATTTTCTCTAATTATTTCAATATATTCTTTGACATACAGTCTTATGAATTAAAATATTTTGTTTTGATGTCCTTTTTTCCCCTCCAAATAATCCAGATTCATATGATGATACCACGCATGCACAATTAAAATCATTAGTCAATTGATGTAAAACGGACAAATTGGTTTCACATAATCTTCCAAGTTTCCAACCTGCTAATTTATTCATTATTATTCCATTAGTGTTTTCAATTAAATATTCATATTAAATTAGTTTTCTAAATTTATTATCCTTCCGAGAGTGCTAAAACTATTTGCTCATTGACTCAAGAAAGAGGCTATAATTGTTTTTGAGTACAAAATCACCATCAATCTACGTAGAATATTATGATACAGCAGAATTGTCAAATTGTCATGACAAATATGTTGTTGTTGCAGCTGTTTGCGCATCTAACAATATAAAATGTATTTGTCAATCAATCAATCAATCAATCAATCAATCAATCAATCAATCAATCAATCAATCAATCAATCAATCAATCAATCAATATATCGTTATTAGATGATAATAGATTTCCCCCTTCCTGTATTGGATATTAAATTGCAATAGTGTATATGCAAATAATATTCATGTAGCAGATTGCTCCCGATGTTCCACGAACGATATATTTGTTGTTGGATGGTGTTTAACGCCACCTGCAGTAATATTTCAGTTATATCGTGGCGGTCAGTTTTATTGGTGGTGGAAACCGGAGGACCCGGTGAAAACCATCGACCTGTCGCAAGTCACTGATGATTACATAAATAGTTGTTAATCCACCTACTATACGATCACGGACTCGACGGCCCCTAACCATATATATAACGTTCATTCTTCTGTATTATCAACAGTCGAAGATGATCCCTGAAATTATTTGACGATGGTTTTCTAATACATTGTAGTTGTATGAATCAGATGTGAATTTTGTAACGTTAAAAAAGATTTATTTGGTTGCTATCTCAATTTAAATTGAACCAAAAGGTCTTAATATACTCATTCATAAAAACGTAGATATCAAAGATAGTGCACACGATGCGTTTCTGGACACTCAAATGTCATAAAGATAAATAAAGGAATATATTAACACTAAGGTCAAACAATATCCCTATAACAATGTGTCATAAACACTTGGGTGTAACCTTGTCAAGTGATGCTAAATGGAATAACCATATTGAAAATATAATCTTAAACGTATCAAGACATTTAGGTATATTGCGAAAATTAAAATATAGGTTAAGCAGACAAAATCTAGAAAAAACTGTACTTCGTATATATCCGCCCAATTTTTGAATATGCCTGTGAAATATGGGATAATTGTGGATTGTGTAATTCAACCAAACTTTAAAAATTGCAACCAAATGCTGCAAGGATTGTTACTGGTTTACCAATTTTAACAAAAACGGATAAATTGTATTCAGAAACAGGATGGACTACTCTCTCTAGTAGAAGACATAATAGGAAACTCCAATTATTTTATAATATAAAGAACGGACATGCACCAAATTATCTTAGAGAACTTATTCCTCCTACTGTACAAAGCACAACTATTTACCCCTTAAGAAACGGTTCGGATTTAATAATACCTTTTTGTAGACTCTCGATCACAACTGAATCTTTTATTCCATCTAATGTTAAACTCTGGAACCGGCTAGATCAATCTGATCGTAATCTTGACACATTAAATAAATTCAAAAAAGCCATTCGAAAGGAACAGTCAGATAATACAAAAACGTATCCCGAAACATTTTTATTATGGTCCCAGAAAACTTAATATTATTCTAACTCAACTTCGTAACTCGTATTCATTTCTAAATTATGATCTATCAAAGGTCAATATAGTAAATGATGCTGCTTGTTCCTGTGGAGCCCCACGGGAAGATGCATTTCATTATTTTTTTACTTGTCCTAAGTATACTGAAATAAGACTTAATATGATGAATAATTTAAATTGGGTACAGACAATCGATCTGAATATACTAACTCGCGGGTCCGATGACTTAACATACGAAGAACATATTAATATTTTCAAACACGTTTCAATTTTATTAAATCTTCAAAAAGATTCCTTGTAGTATAATTACTCGATAATTATCTACTCTCCAACCTCGCATCCATCCAACACAATTTTTATTTTTTGTTATTAATTCGTTTATTACTTTATTTACAATATATTTTCTATATGTATTATATGCATGCTCAGAATGATCATTACACTATGTGAAATTATTGTATTAATGGGAGAAGACTTCATAAGTTGGTAAAACTTGTGTCCTATCCCTTTTGTTAATTTAACAAATAAAATCATCATAAACTAAACTAAGGTCAAATTCCATCAGACATGGGCAACCTTACTCGATTTTAGCTATCCTCTTTACCCTGTTTAGTTTAAAATGTACTTGACCCCACAGACTTTTAAATTATTTATATTGTCCCATATGATGTTCTGTTCGTCTTTACTCCCAGTGTCGTGTTAGGGTTTATATTTCATTTATTTGTATTTACGTTTATTTTCGCCTACTAATGTCCATTACGATTTTCAGATCGTTTTTCCTTTGGATATTATGTTGTCTGCCGTTTTTCGATTTACGGATTCTGTTTACCTCTTTGGTATGTTCAAAATCTTTTTTGTTTTTTGTTTTTTTTTGTTTTTTTGTTTTTATAAATATCCCGTTTAAATTCAATTCAATACAAAGACAAGTCTTATTTATTTGATTTCTAATTCAAACACTATATAATCATTAATTTGAAATTATATTGTTGGAAACTCAAGAATCCAATGTTAATATACTGGTTATCCTTTATCACGATAGGACATTGTGTGATGTAACCATGGCAGTTCATGGCGTATTAACATTAACAATGATATTGAGTTAATCACCGAAATGAAATAAAAGGAAATATGAAAACTTCTTATGTATATTTTTTTACCGTCATCAATGCTCTGATATGTCTATTGATTAGTAATTGAAGAGTTGCATAGGTGAAGAAATTAAATAGTTCGTTGTAGGTACACTCATGTGATAGTGTTAGAACATCAATGTAATAACTACTGGCTCTGGTTTTATGAATATGATACATAAATAATAAACTAAGATTTACCTTCCGGCGTTCAGGTCTGGCGGTAGACTGACTTGCATAAGTTATTTATTTATTTATTTGTTTATGTATATGGGAATATCATTTTAGTAACATTGATTTATGGAATAATAGCTAAGGGACAGTATATTTATTTACAATTTTCAAATTTTGAAAACGCGAGTGATATAAACACTTTCAAGGAAAATATAAGAAAAATAATAATGAACCAGCATGAATACAATACTTTGGATTGTGATTTGGACATTGTTAATATCTGCTGGTAAGTAAAACCATATTATACTATACTGCTATTATATATATGTGTATGACTTCGAACCCCGTTCATTATGAGGTGTACTCGATATAACATTGTGTGATAAAGTTTGTCAGAACTTGCGACAGGTCAGTGGTTTTCTCCGGGTACTCCGGTTTCATCCACCAATAAAACTGTCCGTCACGATATAACTGAAATGTTATTGAAAGTAGGTTAAACACCATAACATAAACCAAAGCATATTATTTCTAACGTAAGGTCGAGAGTTACCTCCTTTCGCAGATTTAACTTGTCCAAGCTTTTTATATATACATGCCTTTTCTTATCAGCACTACTCATTGTAAATTTGCGATATTTTATTCAATATAATGATCCAGTTGTTAAGGGCCAATTTTAGTTCCTGAGGACATCCCCCATCCCATAGGTTGTGCTTATTCCCTTACATGCCTATGGTTAAAATTTACAATTCCTAGCTAATTTTATCTTAAAACTATGGTATTCTTCCATCAGGCATAAGGAACAGTAGGCTATTTTATTTAGCTATAATGTTTTGTTAGACAGGGTTGAAGTATTCCGAATGAATTTGGCGGTTTGTGAGTGTAAAAAAAGTAAAATTAAGAAATAATTGATGGAAGTTTTACTCCGAACGCTAGCGAGGGGTAAAAAGCTGACATAAAGGGCATACCCGTGGTAAAAATAATATATACATATGGCTTCCATGAATTATTTTGCTTCTAATATGTAAAAATTGGTAAAATATCGTTATAAATTGTCGCTGAGGTCAAAAATTATAATGGGTGCAGGTATATATTATTTTTTACCACGGGTTTGAACTCAAAGCGTTTGAATGACGTCATATTAGAATACGTTTTCGCAAATACTACGACAGAGGGAAACAAAGTTAAATCCTTTACTTCGGAACACTTCCGGGTTTCAAATTTGATTAATCACGTTACTTTACGTATAAAGGTAAAGAAGAAATATTCCGAATGAATTTGGCGGCTTGATGCACGCGAGGGTAAAACAGTTAAATCCTCATGCAAATACCCCGGGAGGGGTAAAAATTAATCCTAAATAAGAAAATACACGAACAATACACCTGCTATTAACCAATCAAAATCCAGGATTCTTATATAAGGTGTAATTTGGTAAGGCATGTAGTGACAGCTTAAATTTTACTCACATGTCAAAAACCCTTGCATGACCGCATGATTTCAATAGGAGGGGAGGCTTTGACACATAACCTCGTCACTTTTATTGCCTGTATCAAGCCTAGAAAGTCAGCGGTCATGCAATTTCATTACATACTCATATAAATATCTAGAATCTGATTTGTTAAAGCTATATCACGTGGTATTTGCCAGGATGTCATGTCGACTGCTAAAACTGGCTTAAACTGGTCAAGGACTGTGGAACGTTATGTCCCACGCTCGCGACCGTTATGTCAACCGCACGCGAGAAATTGTGTTCGATTAATATTACAGTTATTTCAGTGGCTCCGTTGATGAGCCATCTATTTTTTTGTACTGTTGAATTTCAAAAATGTTTTCTTCTTTTAGTTGAGAACCAGAACAGTGTATTGTGAATTAAGACTAACTTACAATTTCAATTTAATTTTCAAATGGATCATAGTTGACAGTCAGCAATACATAAAATAAACGGCTTAGGGTGGTCCATTTGACCATATGTTTATTGTTGATGTTATCAGTATTAAAACTTAAAATTTATATTATCTCAGTAATTCAGCAGGAACCTGCCATTATTAATGCTCAAAACTCTAAAGCATATCCTGTATTTAAATATAAGGTATAATGAAGTCCTCAAATTTATTGTGTAATGCTGTATACCAAATTTATGGTATAATGTTGTCTGTCAAATTTATGGTTTAATGTTGTCTGTCAAATTGATGGTTTAATGTTGTCTGTCAAATTTATGGTTTAATGTTGAGCACCATGTTTATGGTGTAATGATGTCCATTAAATTTGGGTGTGCTAAAATTTGGATTAGAATGTCTATGTTGACATCACTCCTTGATACCAACTGAAACTGTAAATGTTCATTTAGTCCATTTAATCCCCCCCTACCCACCACCCCCCCAAAAAAAAAGAAAAAAAAGAAAAATAGCAAAAATAGTACTTGAGAAAAATAAACATAAAATACATGTACGGAATACAAGATGGGACGTAACAGCTTCATTTGTTCTAATTGCAATGTCATTGTTACTTGTGCAAAGTAGATATTCGGTGTAATAAAGCATTTATCACCCGAGTATGAGTTGGACATGACGGTTTGTCAACCCTTGAAAGACAATGTCATCCTCATACTTGGGTGATAATTGTATAATGTGCTAGGAATATCAATTTAGTATCTTTCTACGATTTGTCTAAGCTGTTACGACAGTGTAGCATTTTTTGTTGTTCACTTTAATAAAAACAAAATAAGATCACTTATGAAAAAAAATAGAACAGAAAGAAAAACTTCGATGCTTACCTTGAAGCTTGTTTACTGTATTATTATTTTGTTTTGATTGAATCTAAAAAAATCACCTTATAAAGGAATTGACAATGAAAATTGATATGACCCATTTTCCCTTCTTCAGTAAAAGGTATCTTCTTTGTTAAGTACTGCTTGGTTACTGTCTTTTTATTTTGTTATGATTAAATCTAAAAATCTTTCAGCTATTACAGGAATTGACAATGAAAATTGATATGACCCATTTTCCCTTCTTCAGTAAAAGGTATCTTCTTTGCTAAGTACTGTCAACCGTGGGACATTAGATCAATGAAATACCAGCACAATGATAGTCATTACTATTGACACCAATAATCTACAAGACAGGGAAAGGAATTTAATACATTTTTTTTCTTCTGTTTTTCAAATGCTCTCTACATACGATATGGGTATTTATTGTCCAAAAAGAATAGCTATGTTTTATTCTTTCCTAGAATGTGTGATAAGGACAAGTCAGCGCACGGTTCAACTTTGTTATATCTGAGATTTGATATTTTCTCTCGTGTCTACATTAAGATTTGGGCAACAGTTATCTAACAGTAATTATAAATATGCATATTTTTTTTTATTTTAGAATGAAAACCATAAATGGTTTTGTTCTTAATTGTCTCCTTGAAATCAATATTTCAGTTATATCCTGGCGGTCAGTTTCATTGGTGGAGAAACCCGGAGTATCTGGGGAAATGTTATCACACAATGTTGTATCGAGTACACTTCGCTATTAGTGAGATTATATTTTTAGAATTCACAGCTTTAGTGGTGATTGGTACTAATTTCACAGGTAGTTAATAAATCCAACTACCATACGATCACGATCACGACGGCTCGTATAATAATATAATACCTATCAGTCGTTCGACATCATGTTAGAGGCAGGAACACAATCCACCATTTGATACACTGGACAATTATTCAGTGGAAGTAGATGGTTTTATATTATTATTCTAAAAAGACAGGAATTGCGTACCCTTCGCGAGCAACTAAGTTCCCCCTTGTTTGTGGTGGGGTACTTGTTGCTCATATTTTTAGTTTTCGTTAGTTCCTGCTGCTCTAGTAGTAGATCATGGTTTGTCTTTTGTCCACATAAAACCAGGGATTGAAATCAGATGCTGTGGAAGAGTAGGCAGTTCAGATTGAGTTGATCTTTTCATATTTAAAGTGTTAGCTATATGTGTACAAAACCTGTTTAGTTTATTTAGTATAACGACAGACATTAAATGATCAATTGGTACTAATTAAAACACATGTGTTTAACTAATTAGTTTGTTTAATTTGCAATATTTTGTCCTGTTGTGTAAACACATGCCTCGATAATTACAGTAATGCTTCACTTCATTCTACAAGAACTATCAATAAAATATAAGTTCAATTTTAATGTATATTTAATAAATGCATTGTTCAGAAATTTAGCAATTTTTGAATTTGCTTTTAGGGATCAATAAGTAACTAAATATTTACAGAATTTAACAGTAGATAAGTAATTACCATTATATTTATTTTGTACATTTACCAAAATGATATGGTCTAGCGGTGACAATGTCATTAAAATAAATGTATATTGAAGGCAAAAATGATTAACGCCGACATTATAATTCTGTCTTCTTTTTTTCTTTTAAATCATTGAAGCACAGGTTGAATATTGATATCAAATTGAAAAACAAATATTTTCCACTTAATATTTTGATGGTTCAGCGTTTTGTGACATGAAAGTTTAATTATCAACAAGTTTATTTCACTTAGAACAACTGGTATATATTGACTGATTATGATTTTAATATATGTTGTCACGGTGGGTGTTCTACATAAAGCAGGTTCAAACTTTCCATATTTGCTTTAAGTCTTATTATGATGTTCTTTGTCTGGAAGGATTAGAATGTGAACGCTTTAACTTTGATTTGAATTCGAATGAGCAATAACAAAAAAAACCCAATTACTTATCTGTATGATCTTTTTCAGCGTGACGGCAAACAATAACTATTGTAATTTACAGCGGATCTTTTCAATGTATTTTCATTATTTGTTTTAAGCCAGTTGGGTCGTCATGGTTGTTATCGCATGGTGGTAGTATTTACAACTACCTATGTTATATATGTAATCAGTGCCTATCACCGGTGAAGCTGTGAGCTCGAATCCCGCTCAGGCAAGATGTAATCGATACAACATAATGCGATAAAGTTAGTCAGTGACTTGCGACAGGTCGTTGGTTTTCTCGTGGTACTCCGGTTTCCTCCACCAATAAAACTGACCACCACGAAAAAACTGAAATATTGTTAAAAGTGGCGTCAAACACCATAACCCTATATCTAGCCCCTCTATTTTTGCAGTTGCAAATCCATTTCATCTCATTCAATCCCACCATATTATGTAGTTGTGTGAAACCAAAACTTGATTTTCCTTTACATCTGTGAAAGCTGGTTCCTTGTTTTGTTGATATTGATATTGCTTCCCATAACCGGCAAAATGTTTTGTTTTTTAAATTTACTAAAATGTAATATTTAAACATGTATCCCGTTGACATTTTAATACATTGATATTATCGACTTTTACAAACTTGCCTCCTTCATATGTCCGCTATCACTAGTTTTAACGGAAACAATAAAAACATATAATAAACGGGGTTCTACACCAATAGGCATTCCGTTTTTCAAATACCTTGCAATAGTAGGCCTGACATGTTTTTGTCAATTTTGTCCTTTGCAATTTGTGATCAACTGAATTTCTGTTACTTTGTTTATTCACAAAAATGAAATATACAATTATATTCCCAATTATATGTTACATTGTTAGCAAAACATTTTTGCATTTGGAATTTCAAAATACTTTTTGCTTGTTTATTTTAAATTTCTGTTTCAAATTAGTCCTAATATATTGTGGTCGATATCTTATTTTGAATTCTTCTATCGTCTTGTGTTGTGGCATAGTTCCTAAAAGGGGAACACATCCGAGTAAGAAGTATTTAAAAATGCAGAATCAGAAGCCCAACATTGAAGAAAGACAGACAGTAATGAAAAAGGGCCAAATCAAACAAATAACAATCTATAAAACTAAACTATCACAGAAAACTAAATATCGAGCACATGAAAACCACCAATAACCGGTGATGACATCAGATACTCCACAAGGGTAGTGTATTACTGCTCCACTGTTGGAGATATATCCCTTTAAAATGTCAAGTTGATTTCAGTAAATCAAATGTGTAATTAATGAAAACATAGTTGAAATGTGTATAGTTATTACGAACTAGTGAGGGGAGTCCTTATGTCGATCCGAATGTACGGTCAAACATGAACAATACAGCAAAGCGTAATATTATCCTATTTAGGCCCTTTGATTTTCTTTCCGTCAAATATTTCAAAATGATATCACATCCCAGTTTTATAACTACGAGCGTTAGTCCAGTAGCGAGTCGAGTGTGTTAAACTAAATATAGTTGTTTTAATGCAAATATTGGAATAAACTGTAAGTATCGGTAACGTTATTGTATAATCAAACAATTTTAGATCATAATGTAATATCTGTTTATTGCAGAATTGAATGTGGACGCAACAATAAATTTGACAGCAACACCTTACCTTCAGACCTTTGTGTCACACGATACCTATGGAACAAGTGATTATCCAGATGGGTAAGTTACATTAAAAATAATACCCAATTGCTTATGAAGAATGACCATGGCAATTTTGATAGTTTTGTACTTTATGAAATGCTATTTGTAAGTGAACGAGGGAGTGATTGTTGTTTAACGCCACGTGAACAATAGTTGTCTATATTATAATGAGATCAATATGTCATTATGCTAGATATGCATGCTTTGTAATATGCTAAGTTGAGTTTTTAGTGTTAGCTCAACGACGGCACTGTCGACCGATATAAATGTTGCCATGAGAAAACACTATCCTGATTCGAGGCCAAATGCAATCTGATTAAAATCAAGTCTCCTCACTTGCTCATTTTTTTTCTTGTCCGGGACGTGGGAGATTAACAACATCCCATTACAATTCGCGTCAGAGGTCAACATCTTAATTAGTTCACAACCTTTACCGGACCACTGAAAATCATTCCCGCAGATTCCATCTATCCAATCAGCAGCCGTTTCTTTACCGATGTTTGCTTATCCAGTGAAGCACCCTTTTCTAGTTTTCCAAAATAAGTTTTATACACCCCATTAACGTTATTTCCACCAAGAGCAAATTCAGACAAAATTATTCGTATTGTTCGTACTCGGTCTTAGTCATCTTGTTCTTTGAATGAATTGATTTCCGAGACAACAAAATGAAAATTACATAGTGAACATACGTTTGATATGCAAGATATTCGTTTGGGTTTTAAAAACCTATCCGAATCCATTTTCATTTATCGTTTTTCATGTTGCATTGATGCTCTGTTATGATGACCAGTCTTAATTTGAGGCAATTCGGTAAAAAAATACCACCAAAAAAAAAAAAAAAAAAAAATACCACCGACTCGACACCCTTCTTCACCGTGACGATTATGGGACCACGATTCTGATTAGACGACCGACTTTGACTTCTGATGCGAACTCTAATGGGATATTGTTAGATTTCCAACGCAGCTGCCAATAAAAAAATATGAATCTGAATTCAATTGTATTGAGCCAAATAGTAACATTTTAAAGTGTTTTGCTTGTCCTTATTGGGGATCGCGCCCAATCTACATGTCACTCGGGCTGCACATGCTAACCATTAAACAATTAATGCAAGACCAGGCACCATCAGTTGGTCTATTCCACATAATGACAATTCTGACAACAAGGAAGGAACATTAATACAGTTACTTTCACCTACCTGTGTATTACTACCACTGTGTCGATACCTGCTGGTGGACTATTAGTGATATCTACGTTTTACCAATAACTAGTAATAAAAACGCGTTGTACGCTCTAAGTTATCGACATTTATACAGTTCGTTAATCATGTAATTATCAACATTTACAGTTCGTTAATCATGTAATTATCAATAAACCTAAGGTTCTTCTCCCTCAGACATAGATCACCATAGACAATGTTGGTTTTTCTATTTAGGACCTATAGTTGTTTTGCTCCCAAAGACTTAAATTATTGGGCTTACAAATATGTGTTCCTTAAGTATTTTTAGAAAAGCGTCGCTCGCACAGATTTTAACTTCTTACGTATTTATTGGAGATCTACATATTTTTACCTTTATTATTAATATATCATTTTACTGTAATGTCATTTTCGTGGTTTTGAAATATGATTTCATTCGAAAATAAATAAACGGAAATGAATATATCACGGTGGGTGGCTTTATGCCTCTTATACAAGCATTAAATGGATAAATAAATAATAGCATAGTTTATAATGCCTAGTAACAAGATACAGAGAGAATGGCGATGACATGGAATAGCCATAAACTCCAGAACAGTTTTTTTTTTATATGCGACCACATACAAAGGTTTTAAAGCGAAGTATTTTGTTTTGAAATTTGAAAATGCTGGTTTGTAACTTAAAATACAACCTTTTAATAAAAGTTGTAAAATTATTATTGTTATATTTGTTTGTTTGGTTTTCTGCTTTTTTTTTTAATTTCTTTTTTAATTTTTTGTAGAGATTTGTTTCTTTTGTTTTTGTTTGTTTATTTTGCTTTATTCTGTTTCGTTTTCTTCTGTTTGCTTTTGTTTTTTAATCGAAATCCTAAATGCTCGAATTATACTATATCTTCCAAGATCGTCATAACTCTTGTAGTACCGTTTCTTGATGAAACTGTTTTTTATCTTTCTGAAACAGATATAACGTACTTATCGGTTTCATACTTATTTGTGAACCGCAATATGACAAAATAAGATGGTTTGATTTGGTTTATTGAGCTTACTGCCACTTTCAATAATATTCGTGGCGGTCAGTTTTATTGGTGCAGGAAACCGGAGTACACGGAGAAAACAACCGAGTTGTCGCAAGTCACTGACAAACTTTATCACATAATGTTGTATCGAGTACACCTCGCCACGAATGGGGTTGGAACTCAAAACCATAGTGGTTGTAGCTACTGATTGCGCAGGTAGTTGTAAATCCAACTACATAACGATCACGACCACGACGACCCCAACGTACTTATTGTTACAAACAACAGTTATGATTTATAATCTCATTGTTTTCTTGAATTGATGGTAAATGTACATGAACATATATTGTATTGATTTGTTTCAGAAATTACACCAGGGATTGGTTGCTAACTGGTGAAACAGCAAATTACACAATAACTATTCAGTTTATGCAATGTGCATTGGAGACAGGAAACAATAAAGGTGTTTGCATTGACGATAACGTCTTTGTATACGATGGTAAGTGATACACAAATTAAAAAAATGTGTAATGTCAAGTGGAATATCATTTGCATAATTGGACATATTTGAGATTTCCATACTATATTGTCTGGCTATAATATCATCTGTTGGTATTTATTGAAATTTGATTCAGTTGGATTTTAACGCATGGCTTACATATTTACATGACCACATCACGTCACTAAGAGAGGAGGTACAACATTAACTTAACCCCGCCACTTTATGAATGCTTGTTTCAAGCCAGGAAGTGTCCGGTCATGTACTATTTATTAGTCTTATCATTTAAACGATTTTTCCATTTTAATTTAGAACTTAAAAAAAAATTAAATATGGTTTTCTTGTTATTATGTCAGTGTTCAGGTGTACTCGATACAGTATCATGTGTCTTAATTTATCAGTGACCTTATAAAGGTCGATTGTATTCCTCTAAACTATCCATACGCAATACACCATGCTAACTGAAATATTGTTGAAAATTACATTAGACACCCATAATTAATAATTATGTTTCTTATTCTATTTATTTTAACACTAGGATCTAGCAGGAATGCCAGTCTACTACAGAAAACATGTTGTGCAAATGGCCATGTCTCTACTGTACAGAGTACTGGTGGTACCATGTATATTATCTTTGAAACAGACGATACTGTTGTCAATACGGGTTTCAGGATCAGTTATATACTGGAAGGGGCACCTACCAGTACTATCGGTACAACGGTGGTTGCTACTGCAGGTAATTATCTATCACACAAAATGGGATTTATGGGTTTATGGTGTTTAACGCCACGTTTAACAATATTTCAGTTATTTCGTGGCGGTCAATTTTATTGGTGAAGAAAACCGGAATACCAGTAGAAGACCACCAACCTTACGCAAGTCACTGACATACTTTATCACATAATGTTGTATCGAGTACACCTCGCCATGAACTCACAACATTAATAGTGATAGGAACTGATTGCATGATTGCACAGGTAGTTGCAAATCCCATATAAAATGACATATACTAGTATACGTATAAAATACATTAAATTAAGAGCCACTAAGAACAGATTATGTTTTTTAAACTTGTGGCTAACCATGGAAATAAATAACTGTATTATGTGTATGTGTTATGAAAAGAAAGTTTAAACAGTGATGGTAATTATTTCCGTCACTATAAACAAAACGAATAATCACCTCTCATCTTAACTGAACTATCTGAACACAAATAAAAGCCACGACATATCACGTTTGAAAGCCATGTCCTCTCATGTGACAGGCACACAATGTGTTCGGATCAAAACTGTTAATGGGATTTCAACCCTACCCTCTTGATAAATGAATCTCCAACGGCAATACCATATCTAAGCAAACGATAAACACATGAACAGATTCGCGTCCACTCAAAAAGACCGCATCTGTGTGTTTGATTGAGCGTTTACATTCAAATCAAATTTTGCCGACACCAGTTTATTCAGTAATTAATAATGTGTGATCAAAAGCGATAGATCAATGAAAACAGCATAATCACCATCAAAAGAAGAAAGAAAAAAGATGGAAAAGAACAATCACAAATACTGCCATTCAATGATCTACACAGTACTTTAAAAAAAATGAAAAACGAGCAAAACGAACCCCAGCCAACATCTAGGGGGTGTACTCGTGTTCTCGGAAATGGCGAAAAAATGACACACTCCTATTAATTAGTTTTCTAATAGCAACATTTAAATATATTCAATGTTTTTATCTAAAAAAAAGGATGAAAGATGAAATGTAATAATGTATGTAACTCATTTAGATGTAAATTATTGACATCCGGTATCATTAAAGCTGACGAACACGATAAAACTTAAATATTTGTTGAAAGTGGCGTTAAACATCATTGCGTGGTGTAACCGGTCCTCGGAAATAGTGAATAGTTGATATATCCTTAAATTATGCCAATTTTTAATTAGTTTTCTGATAGGAAGATTTGATATCTAAAAAAAGATGAAAGATGAAATGTAATCAACATGTCTCTCTTTTAGATGTAATTAATTGACATCCACAATCCTTTATTCTTCACATCACAACGATACATGTAAATAACGAATATATCAATGTAGGAACGAATATATCAATGTAGGAACAAATATTTATACTGTAACATTAACAAACAAATCTAATTGGAAAATAGTACTCCAAAGCATCGTGTTTATTGTGACATAAAAAGTTATGTATCTCTTAATTATTTAAGTTACACATATAACATTTATTAGAAAAGTTTGAAGATATTGAACGGTAAATCAAAAGCCGTAATTCAATGCAATGGTCAAAAGATAAAAGACAAAAGGACAAACAATTGTCGACAAAACACAACACATAAAACTAAAGATTGAAGAACGCGAACCCACAGAAAATCGTATGTTAACTCCAGTATTAAAACCCTTTATTTAAACATTAAAACTATGATTGTTGGACATTTTTTTTTAGCAAAATCCATAAATAAATTTTGCTTATTTGTTTTCTGCGAGCAGCAACAATGCATTGCTATATATTTTCTTTCTTCATTTCAGTTGCAGAGAAACAGGATAGCACGCTTATATATATCATAATAGCATGTGGTGTAACTGGATTATTAATTATAATAATTATAATTCTTATATGTGTAATTTGTTGTAAAAAGAAGTCTAAACAACATTCCAAACACAAGATATCTAAGAAATTTGTTAGATCCAATCAACAACCGGCTGTTGTTACGTCTGAATGTAGTTCCCAAATGGAGATCGATAACGAGTCTACTCTGCTTCCGGCTTCAACAATTCAAAACACTTCTCCACCTCCTGCGTATACGTCTGTAGTCAATGAACAGAAAAGTGATACTCTAGTTAAGCAGGACAATCAAAATACTACGAGTAAAAAGAAAGAACAACAAAGTAAATTAAAAACAAGTGATACAAATGCCAGTTCTTCCGAGAAGAAAGAACATGGCGGTGATCCAACGAATGTGAAAGCAGACTCTACCAAAGTAAAAATTAGAGTTAAGGACACTACACATAGCGAACACACAGTTCAGACCAGTGAAACACACAATAATAGACAAAGTCTTGTGAACGAAAGTGATGTGACCAAACCCATTGTAGTAAGTACTAATCTGACTGTTGTGACAATGACTACTAACAATGAGCAAATTAAAGTGTCTGAACAAGAGAAAGTAAAACCCAAAACTAAAACTAAACACAGTAAATTAAAAAACAGTAATACTATTGTTATTAATAGTGCCGAAAATACAAGTGAAAAATCAAATAATGACCAAAATACAGACCCGGAAGTAAATAAACAAGACGAACCCCCAAAGACAAAAGTTCAAACAAAGAATATTTCAATGGCAACCGATATTGTAAATAAAAATCGAGAACCTGCTGAGATGTTGGATAATTGTGTAAAAATTAATCATGAATCAAAACAAACCAATGACGAAACTAGTGTAGGTAGTATAGCAATAACAGACAAAAACTCAACCACCAGTAAAAAGGAGAAAGATAGAAATAACAATAAGAAAAAGGAACACAAGAACAATGAAAAAACAAATGTGAAAGCTAAACAAAGAGCAACAAAGGTAAATATTGAAGAAATAAAGCAAACAAATGTTACATCAAGTGATACATTTTCGGAAGACCAGCCGAATCAACTGGATGATGGTGAGATTTCCTTAGTCGAAAACAACAGTCAGCTACAATCTGCTGAAAAATCACATGATGTAGAACAAACACGTGAAATATTAAAACAGAATTCGAATAACGAAACTACGCTTAAACCTGTTCGTGAAGGATTTGTAGAAAGATCCAGTAAAGACCAACCTCCTATAGCGCTGGTACACGTAAATTCATCTGAAAAACTATCGAACAAAAAAACTAGCCATAACTCGACTAACGATTCGGCTCCGGAGACATTCACCAAGAAAGAAGATTCCAGTGTTGTAGAAATAGATTCACATTCCTCTATAATGGACAAGCAAGGCCATTGTCAACCAAGCAAGGTAAACGATGATGATGATATACATACTTCTGAAAGAAGCAAGGTAAAAGGACATGATGATATAAATACCTCCGAAAGAGCACTTTCTGATAATGCGCAGTTAGTTAACAATAGCAGCAGTGATGATGTAAATGTTACTGAAAATAGCAGGAAAATGTCAAGGAATGAGAGCATATCTACCATTTCTTCTACCAACAGTTCAATAAATAAAATTAGCCACAGTTATGGATTTACACAAAGGAATTCGACGACAAAATCTAGAACGGAACCAAAAATATTTACTATTTCACATGGTACCACAAACAATTTTCAAAAATCAAACGATAGAAAAACTCTCAATTCATCGTCGTCGTATAGGAGAAATTCTATGTTTAATAATACGCAAAATATGGCGGGAAATAATAACAATATTCATGAAAAGATCCAAGAGGAAAGTTACACTGAAAAGATAGATGCACTCAAAACAATATATTACTCTCATTCCAAATATGGGCAACGTGATAAAAATATACTAAGGATGCGTACTCAAGTCGATATCGATCTTCCTAAAAGACCACCCACGAAGAAAGTTAATCCGTGGTTAGTGCAACATAGGGAAGATACCCCGAACACAACTGACGACAGGCAAGTGACTAAAGCCACGGTATTGCGGCGGATGAGAACTATGGGAGTTCAGGAAGCACTAGACGAAAATATTCCACAGCTGATTCCAAGGACGCATGCGTTTAACATACTAAGAAGTAGAACCACATTGTGTGATGAAGACCTTGCCCAATCGCGCCGGAAGACCCTGCCCCCATTGAGAGGTATTCCAAAACAAGAAACGCCCGAACTTCCAATGCTTTGGACACCGTAACATATCATTATTAAGAGTGCACTTTACACAAACTGAAATTCCTGTTTTACTATATTAAGGACTTATGACATGGCTGTTTGAAAATATAATACATACATGTACAGCTTTATAATTTTCCATACATTTTCGCCTATTTTTAGCGTGTTTAACCAGTTGGTTAAATTGTCATAATATTCTTCAATTTCACAGTAAAATGTCTGCAGGTTAATGTTCATCATAGCCTACAAATACCAGGTGTAGACCTGATATTTATACTCAGTAGATAAAAATATGCAGGATTTTAAGGAGTAGCAGCACATGAATATATACTTTGCAAATATATTTCAACAACATTTGCCAAGAAAACAAACACGTAATTGCTGTCCATTTAATTTCATTTTCCAAACTCATGTGAAATTCACAAAGTCCATGCTTTAACAAGAAGTTAGTTGATAGGGTCCACTACACAGGTGAACTTGAAATGTTTTTATTTTTATATTTTTTATGTAAGATCATCAGGATAATCAATAGCACATTGAGTAGGTCAATAGATATGGATCATCTTAAAATTATTTTGGATTCACATGGTTTTGGAAAAAGGAAAGAAAAATTAGTAGCAAATACCAGGTCAGGTTGCTTTGCAATTTTTTTTTGCCATGCTTAACAAAATACATATCTATGGGCTGCTGCCCCATAAAATCGAGAAATTTGTATATTTTTGTTTGCTATGCTCATTATAAATACCTGGTCTTAGTGGGCAAATGATTATGATAAACCATAATTCTGGGTAATTTCTTTTCAACGATCATTCACGAAGGAAATTAACAACTTAAAATATATTTTTAAAGTTTTGTTCATAGGAGAAACATATTCTGTTTCTGCTGCCAGTGGATTACGATATTTATCCGCTATCGCTATTCAAAGTATCAAATGTATCGAGTGGAATTCTATCGTAATCCTCTGGAAACAAAAGAAGAAAAGTATTATTTCGTTATTTACCTGTGATCTGCACATGTTATTTTAATTTTTTACGTTTATGTTATGCTTTGTATATTAACTGGATGGTTGTTATTATTAAAGTTATAGCTTGTTTCAGTATAATCAGGTATCATACGTTTTTTATGCACAGACAAATGGAGCTTAAAACCCCCCCCCAAAAAAACCAAACAAATAAAATAAAAACAATCATCACAAATACACACAGATTCGCTCCCATTCGAAAATACTACACACTATCACACTAAATATATCCAATAAGTAGTAGGGTCAAGGAAGCTCGTAGTCTACTACAAGAAGCCAAAAAGGTGGAATTTATTATTTAAATAAAAACCAGTACTCAACATTATTACATAAACGTCAAAGAACACCGGGCAACCAAAGTGCAAAATGGACAATCCAGAGAATCTGGCAACATAAGATATACCCAAGATGAAGACAAAATAAATAAAGACACAACATAATATGCGTTTAACACCACTATGAATTAACATACACAAATAACGTAAATAAGACAAACAAATCTAAGAAATCAACGTGGGATGCCAGAATAATTAGGCCATCAACTTACTGGAATAAAATATTGAAGACAGTCAATGAATCTATAGCAGGGAAGAATATAGTTGCCCTTTTTATAATTAAGGTATATTTAAAGCAAAAATGCAAACAAATGCCTTAAAGTAGTCAGCAAATATACAGTTTTGCACATCGCAAAGTCATGGACATGCCTTCAAACAGTCAATGTAGGCAAACACAAAACGCATATATATTCTTTATACAGTCAAAGGGTATATCAGTACCTATCACCACACAATTTATGAGTTTAAGGCGCGGTGTACTCGATACAACATTATGATATAAAGATTGTCAGTGACTTTCAACAGGAAGGTTGTTTTCTCCTTTTTCTCTGGGTATTCCGATTACCTCTAACACAACCGAAACCTTGTTGAAAGTGGTATTAAACGCCATCATCCTAACCCACAACAATGTGCCTCTGTCTTTGTACAATCAATGAATGCATAACACACAAGCATACACCCTCCCTTGTACAGTTAATAAATATATGACACAGGGACATCCACCTGAATTTATACAGTTAATGGATTTATAATACAAAAACATTCACCTTCATTCATCCCGTCAATAATGAAAAATAAAAGTAAACAATGATGTCAACAATCCCACTAATATCAACAAAACGAACAACAATTTCTCTAACCCAAATCATTGGACACAAAAACAGATCAAAGATATACTTGTTGGTTGGTTGGTTTGTTTATGGTGTTTAACGCCACTTTCAATACTATTTAAAAAAAATCATGGCGGTCAGTTTTATTGGTGGAGGAAACAGGAGTACACGGAGAAACCACTGACCTGCCGCAAGTCAATGACAAACTTTATTACATATTGTTGTATCGAGTACATCTTGATTGAGCGGGGTTCGAAATCACAACGTTAATGGTGATATACACTTATTGCACAGGTACAAAGTACATACTAAGCATGTAGATGGAAATGCATGGGTTGGGACACGCAAAATATTGTGACGGGATTGAAACCAGTTAGTTTGATCGCCAACTGCACTAGAGGTATAGTGAAATAATAAAAACACGGATAAAATCAGTTCCATCTACTGTCACAAACTTCAACAACAAGTGACCATAAACATTTACAGAATAATGGCAGGGTCAGTGAACAGTCGTATACAACTGGCTACTACTGTTGGATACAATCATTACTCATAGGTCAAATACAGTCATATTTGATACCCAGAGCTTATTTAATATCGATAAGCAATATATAGAAAGTAATGGTTTTCGCTGGAGGTCAGAATGAATAGTTCATCAACATTTTGGAATCAAACATTAAATATATATTAGTGATATAATTTATAATGAATGAATAACAAAAGAAATAACATACACCAGCCTTTAATTAATTAATTTATGCAAAGCACAAACTTCATACACATGCAAATATGCACTCAACGAAGGTACAGCACAAAAGTATATTCCGGCAATTAATGAATGTATGACAAAAATCATGCACAGCATAGAGTATCGCTCCACTGCATGATAGGGGCTGTTTTATACTCATTTTAGGGTATGAACGGCATATTGTTGAAGACCCTGATGTGACTGAAATGCAGAACAGCACCAGACTCGCTGTTCCATTACATGCTTATGTTACGAAGTTCAATGTTGAATAGTCTCTCATGTTGACTTACATCCTTATCCTCTCTTACTATCATACATTATTTGTAAAAGGCCATGAATTAATATATAATTAATGACTTCTAATAAGATGGATACCAGGATACAGGGGTCGAGGTAAATATGCTATTTTTGGGTTAAGAAATCATGGTACCCATCGAATTGAAAGTCATTAATTGTTGTATTATATGACACAGTTTATTTGTTTCTTTCACCCTTAAAATAAGCTTTTATCATAACGTTTTCTTTGAATTAGCTTGGTGGAAGATGAATTTAACGTTTTATAAAAGAACTTTACTAGGGACGTCAGTCATCTGAAGTCATATAATAATAGTGATTAACGTAAGTGGCTTAAGACCACAAGTCTGACATAATTTACGTGAGTTACCGACATGATACTCTCTCAAGTGCTTCCAGACAAACTCCAGTGGCCATTAAAGATTAAAAATGATATAATTAGACATTTGAAATATCATTCATTTATGTAAACAGATACATATTATATTTCTTAATTATGTATCGGATATATGTTCTATTCGGCTATTAGCATATTGTGTTAGATGTATTGTGATAATAATAAAACACATTAACATTAAGATGGATGAATATGCTATATTTAGTTTTTCACAATAACGAACATTATTATTATGACCTTTCAAGCAATAAGTTGAATAAATAAAACTGATAGACTTGAAAAGAAATGGTATTGTATAGACAGTCACGAATTTCAATCAATTCGTGTTCCATTATTAAATTAAGTTCTGTAATTAGAATAAATGAATCGTTAAAAAATTGAACATTAAGCAACGTCAATTGTCTATTTTGACGTGAATTTTTATGCAATTAAAATACAGACACTGTCTGACAAAGATGTGTAATTATTCGGATGAACCCACAAATGACAAGCAAACAAACAGTCTACAATTGTGATAAACGAAGTCAATACATAAAACACATTACGCTACTGACGTAACACATCGTTTGACATGTCTTATACTAAATGCCATACTCTTAGTGGGCGTCGTGGTCGTCATCCTATGGTAATTGGATTTATTATTACCTATGCAATCAGTGCCTATCAACAACAAATGTTGTGAGTTCGATTCCCGTTTAGGCGAGGCGTACTTGATACAGCATTATGTGATAAAGGTTATCAATGACTTGCGGTAGGTCGGTGGCTTTATCCGTGTGCTTCGGTTTCCTCCACCAATAAAAGATGACCGTCACGATATAACTAAACTATTGTTGAAAGTGTCGTTGAACACCATAACCCACCCACCCATCATGCTCTTAGTCAAACCATTACTACTAATACACGTGTACGTGTGTTAGGTATGTGTAATCGTATTACTGGACAAGAAAGTATTAAGTTTGTGTACTATAGTTGGCACTTTATCTTAATTGTAAACGTTTTATTCGGCTGTATTACATCAAATTGAAACAATCTCAGCGTTTACATAATTGGTTGGTTGGTTGGTTTATGCTGCTTAACGCCACTTTCAACACTATTTCAGATATATCTTGGCGGTCAGTTTTAGTGGTGAAGGAAATCTGAGTAACCAGAGAAAACCATCGACCTTTTGCAAGCAATCATACATTTTGAAAAAGCAGTGTATTTACATATTCGATCAATATTATTGAATTTTTCACCTATTTGTACTATTTTTCTTTTGACGATTTCTTGTATGGTCTTCGTCGAATTACGGCTTCGTATGACGTTTATGGTTATCTTATAACTTTTGACCTATCATGGATTAAATCACAATCAAACGAATCTGATGAGATATGCATTGATCAAAAGAAATTTCAACAATTGCACAAACTGGATGTAAACAAATAATTCATCCGTCACAGAAATGTGTCAATTGATAAAGCAGTAAATTGGATACTACCATCTCTTCGTAATTACTATTTTTCCTGCAATTTGTTTATTTGGTTCCACTTGAATAGTTTCAAAAATCTGCTAAATCTTATTTTAAATTTGATTTGTTTGCCTATATTGACGAGATGTGCATTGAATGGAAAAAAGGAAAAGCTGCATCAGGTATTGTGTAATAACATTGAGTAAAATAGTAATACTATGATTTATGCTCGTCATCCCATCATCACGATTGTGTTTCTAATACTTTATTGATGAACCTTGAATATATTTAAATAGATATGATACGATACTATCTTGTACATGATATGCTATTTATTATCTCGGATTGAAAAAAACCGCTTCTTTATGTAGTGTAAGCTTAACGTGTTGAAAACCAACCATTTGATTCCATTACTGTTCAGATATGAATAATACATGCGCAACACGAAGCCATTCTTTTTACCACATTTCAATGGTTTTCACAGAAAGATTTATTTTTTTCAGTAAAATCAATTTGACAAAAATTAAATGCTACTTAAACATTTAATAATTGATGGAAGATCATGACGTGTAATTCGATGCGTTAAAAAAACGGACATTATCAACGCTTTTAGAGGAATTGATAAATCAGTAATAGTTGTCTGAATATATTGATATTTTTCAATGATGAAGTAGAAATTTATTTCAATTGCAAAATTTAATTGCATTGTTATCTAAAGAAAATAATATAATATCAATATAGACGGCATACAACACAACGGTAATTAGTCATTTTGAAAAAAAAAAAACAAAAAAACATGGTATTTACATATTCAATCGATATGGTTGAATATTTCACCCAACAGTGTAACACAATATTGTGTTGGAAATTCCTTATATGTGAAATTTACAGTTCCGAAATAATATAATTATTAATAAAACTAATTTTCTCCTTCCCCAGTCATAGTCGACCTTAGCCGATTTGTGATATTCTGTTTATACCCTTTGGTTTCATTGCATCCAAAATTTCAAATTATTTGGCTTACCAATCTTTCGATCTTGAGTGTACTCGCTGAAGGTTATTCTACAAAACCCGTGGTACGCACTAAGCCTGATATCTACGTTTGTATCCATGGTAATGATATTGTTTTCATCAACAAAATTCCACCTGATATAACGATTATTTACCTAGATTAACCAACACACCACCAAAACTGATTTGTGTTTTGTACACTATGCCGTATTGTTTTAAAAAACCAGTCGATCACGAAATCCCGAGGCAGCACATCACATCTCACTTAATTCGTCCTGTGTCACAGGGAACTCACTTCACCGCATTTCTCCAATAAACACTCCTTGCTCTATAGTGTACGCATACCACTGATAAAATATTAGTATATTACTGAATAATACAATTTGGAATGTAAATGGATCTGACAAACTAATACAAATAACATTTTATGACCACGGTAAACCGAGTTGCTAAACATGATTTGTGTAGACGGTTGTCACCTTGGAATTCCGCTATGGGTATGTACACATCGAAAGCTTGGCAGATTCTTGTTTTTTTGTAGTATTGAATGATTCTTATAAAAGTACCAATGGCTTTATTTCCTTAGTATTTTGTATTTAAATTCTTGTCCGATATGTATTGTAAGGTTCCGTAAAAACAGTTATTCATTTTTTATTATTTGGTATAATGCTAATTTGCTTACCCCAATTGGATGTTTTCTGTATTGGAACTTCAATGACTGTAAACATTATATAGTGGAGACCACGATAGGTCATAGGTCAATGATAAACTTTCTAACTTTAGATACAAGATGTGTATATGTCACGGTGAACTGGACATAATTCTATACTGAATTGTCAAAAGGATAATGGTTTGAAAAGACGATTGTACTCAATTACAATTATGACCGGAAAGAACTTACTCAATCTCAAAAACTGGGTATGCTAACTTTAATATACAAAAAAAAGATCCCTTATTCCTTTCAAATTATAGACCAATTACACTTTTAAATACTCACACAAAATTAATTGCTTATGCATTAGCTCAAAGATTCAAGAAAGTTTTACCTCTAATTATTTCAAATGATCAAAATGGTTACATAAAGAACAGGTACACAGGTTTTAACATTAGACAAATTCAAGACATCATTGATTATTCTGTACACTTTAACATTGAAGGTGCAATTCTTTTTCTAGATTTCAGTAAAGCTTTTGATTCAATTGAATGGGAATTTATGTTCAAAAGTTTGAAAAAATTTGGATTCCAAGAGTCAATTTTAAGTTGGATTAAAACACTTTACACAAATATAAAAGGATGTATCAGTAATAATGGGTGGATCTCGGAACCATATTCCATAGAAAGAGGCATTTGACAAAGATGCCCTCTTAGTGCTTTGATATTTATTACCGCGGTAGAAATATTAGCTAATCATATAAGAAATGAAAAACAGATTAGAGGTTTTGAAATTAAACTAAACCGATCAAATCACAGCATAAAAATAAGTCAACTAGCAGACGACACAACTCTTTTCTTAAAATCAAAAAATGAAATCTCTATTGCTCTAAACATTATTGAAACATTTGGGAATTTATCAGGACTAAAACTTAACAGAAATAAAACAGAAGGTATATGGATAGGTCGACTAAAGCACTGTAAAGAAAAACTTGAGAATATTACCTGGACAACGGACATGGTTAAATGTTTAGGAGTTCATTTTGGTCATGACACATCAAAATGCCAACAAAGTAATATTGAAAAACAATTACAAAAAACAAAAGAGATAATTAATAAGTGGAATAAAAGAAATTTAAGTATAATAGGAAAAATTACAATTGTGAAATCCCTACTCCTTCCAAACATAACCTATATAGCTTCAATCTGTACTATTCCTAAAGAGTGTATCCAAAGGTTTAAAACCATGATATATAACTTTATATGGGGAGGAAAGAAAGATAGAATAAAACGTTCTGATTTATGTAAAGATTATTCAAAGGGAGGGTTAAAAATGATTGACATTGATCAATATTTAAACTCTATTCAGATATCTTGGCTTAAAAGGTTAACAACATCAACTCCGATGATCAGTAGGTGGAAAATTATACCACTGAGTTATTTAGAAAAATTTGGACCAGATTTTCTCATTTTTAAAACAAATATGGATAATTTTAATTGTTTGTGTGGTAAAAAATATGTTTCTCCATTTTATACAGAGTTAATTAAAACATGGATCATATGTAATAAAAAAAACTATAAAGGAACCTAAACAATATTTCCAAGTCAGAAAACAAATAATATGGGGAAATAAGTTCATTAAATACAAAGGGAAATCACTTATGATAGAAAATTGGATCAATAGTGGAATTATATTCATTAACGACATTATAGATGATCAAGGGAACATATCTGAAGTGGTGATTCTACAAAATCTTAGATGTAAACAAAACTGGATGTCAGAAACATCCATAGTTAGAAAATCTATCCCAGCAGGATGGAAACAAATAATAAAGAATGAAGAGTCAATTATGACAAAAGTGAATGTCAGCTTTTTTAATACCCCAATATATTTAAACTCACAAAACTTAAATAACCAAACTAGTAAAAATATATACAAAAATCTACTAAATAACCAAAATATTTCTATTCCCTTGGGATTCAGTATTTGGCTGAAAAAATTAAATATTAAATTTTATTCTGAGATTGAGAAAAGTCTGACATTTGTGTTTAAAACATGACAGAAAACAAATTTAAAGTTTATAAATGGAAATTAATCCATTATATTTTACCAAGTAAAGAATTATTATTCAAATGGCATATAACCATTAATAAATTGTGTAATAATTGTCAAATTACAGAAAATTATCAACCCTTTTTCTTTGAATGTAAAAGATTGGAAACATTTTGGAGGATAATAAAAAACTTGTTTTCAAAACTTAAATTAGGTGAACATATTCTAACATTAAAAAATTTAGTTACAGGATACAAAATAAAAGAAGAATATGATGATATAAATTATTTACTCACAATAATAGGATTCTCCATATATAAAAGCTATTATGTTTCAAACTAAAGGAGAGAAATATGTGATATAATCAATATTCTTGTCAGAGAAATTAAATTTATACTTTACTATGAAAAAAAAATGACCATATTAGGAAGATACTAAAAACAGTTTTACAAGTATTATAGGCAACAAATATCAAATATTTCATACATGCACATGTAAATAATGTAAGGTACAATAATGCACGATACATATGTGTACAGTGTACACTGTTGTTTATATTTGCAGTGTGTACTGCATGGTGTGTATATTTGCAGTGTACACTGTTGTATATTGGCAAGTATCAAATTCAGTAAATCATACCATATACTTATATCTTGTTAGTATAAACATAAATTGTACAAATAATGTCAATGTCACACACAGTGTGTTGTCTCTTATACATGTATATGTATTTTGTTTTGTTACAATGTACATGTATGTTGTTTTCTGTATTTAATATTTTTGTGCTTCTCTATATTTTGTTTTGTTATTTTGTGCTTTTTATTTCCGAAGTAAGACATAAATGGACAAAAATATATCTACTCACAGTCAGCATTGTGAGGATGAAGATCATATGGTTCTTGAATGGTTAAGTATGACTCCACCTATGGATCATGCAGTGGGTGATTTATTGATAGTTGCAAAATTGGAGTTTATATGGTTCATATGTTGCATTTTGATGGAAAACTCATAAAAATAATAAAAGACCGCATGTATTGACTTTGGTTGCTATGGTAACAACTACATCATAAAACCCCTTTTATTTTAGTCTTAAAATCACTAAATTTGCATTTTTGCCACTCAGATTTCTCAAAATATATTTAAAAAATTCATAATATAATTACATTCTAGTGATGTTGAAGACTTCTTCTAAAAATTCAGGCATATGAACAGAAAGTACAAGTTTGCCAATTACTGTTACCATGGCAACCAAACAGCCTCATTTCACATCTTCAAAAAAAAGCAAAAAATCAGGATTTTCATTATCTATTATCTCCTGTGAACAGGGTGCTTGGTGAATGAGGCTTGTTTGTATCCGTTTAATAGACACTTGTCTACAACATATCAAAAATAATCGTTTGTAGCCTCTTTTAGATTTTTTGGAAAAAGTGTTTTTTGTCCCATACTTTTGGTTTTTTAGCAAATAGGTACAATGTACAACAACATTTTTTACAAAATATTTCTACTTCTCTAAAATGTATTTACTGATATTATCATTTTCACATAAATTATAACCAAACAAATTACTAAATAAGCTTTTAACCTTAAATTATGTGAATCGTTGCCATGGAAACAAAAATAAAACATTTTAAATGCATTTCATATCATGCTAAAATCATAACATTTTCTTTTGGTCACAAAGATTTCCATATTACAGATTTATAACTAAATGCCAAGTCTTAAACTGAAAACAATGAAAATTTAAATAATGTCCATGGTTGCCATGGAAAGAAAAACAATTATTGTTACCATGGCAACCAAACAGCCTCATTTCGCATCTTACAACAAAAACATAAAAAAATTGGATTTTCATTATCTATTATCTCCTGTGAACAGGGTGCTATGTGAATGATGTTTGTTTGTATCTGTTCAATAGACACTTGTCTTAAACATATAAAAAATATTCGTTTGTAGCCTCTTTTAGAATTTTTGGAAAAAAGTATTTTTTGTCCCATACTTTTGATTTTTCAACAAATACTATACAACTACATTTTTACAAAATATTTCTACTTCTCTAAAATGTATTTACTGATATTATCACTTTCACATAACTTATAACCAAACTAACTACTAAATAAACTTTTAACCTTAAATTATGTGAATGGTTGCCATGGAAACAAAAATAAAACATTTCAAAATCTTAAAATTTTCTTTTGGCCACACAAATATCCATATTACTGATTTTATAACTAACTGCCAAGTCTTAAACTGATAACAATGAAAATTTAAATACAAATGTAATGTTCATGGTTTCCATGGAAACAAAAACACAGAGTTTGATAAACGTGCAATTCGAACACAACATAAATTGTTTTCTAGCATTAATTTCTCAATCATTTTTAAAATCAAATCTGCTAATTTTCCAATCGTAAATTATTTCAGGTAGTATGCCATTATGGTACTAGAATATTTATTGTACTATGCATTTATTGTACAATTCTAGTACTATACATTTATTGTATACAGTGGGCCCGGGTGGCTCAATGAATTAGTTCGCTGGATATACAAGCCTATCACCAATAGGCGTGGGTTCGGACCCGGCTTTGTAAATTACAAAAAAGGGTGCACTCGACTCGCAGCCGCAAGTGATAAAAGTTTACCAGTTGCTTGCCCTCTCCAACTTCCTCCACCACTAAAACTGGTTGCCATGACATAGCTGAAATATTGTTAAAAGTGGCGTTAAAACACCAAAAATCAAATCAAATCATTTATTGTACAATTCTAGTACTATACATTTATTGTACAATTCTAGTACTATAGATTTATTGTATAATTCTAGTACTATACATTTATTGTACAATACTAGTACTATTATTTTAAGTTACTTTTTAGATACTTAAGATTTGTTGTAGTAATATTTTACTATAAACTTATATGTAATACAAATATGGGGTGCTTGTCCTGATTACATTATA
>MJUT01054338.1:138793-162286 GCA_002080005.1 Gigantidas platifrons | reverse complement strand
CCTATAAATAATGCCAGTAATACCTACATGTATGTCTTGCCAGTCTAGAACAAAATATTTAGATTATTCAGAGTTCACAGAATTCATAGCATCAACAACTTATGTCATCTGAATAGCTGATTCTAGATCTCCATCTTCTACTGTTTGTAAATTAAACCAAAAACCATACAATTGGTATTTAATTTGTTGCTTCTGTGCTAAGCACGCAGCATTAAGAAGAAAGAGCAAAGACCGGTTGGCTCGGAATCAGGATAATGTGTCCGAGTGGGACAACATGTCTATCCACAGACTGTTGCTTCAATGAACTAATACTATAACTAGAGGCTCAGATGAGCCTGTATCGCTCACCCGACATAACTAAGTCCTCTTAAGAATGTCTGCATGCCGAATACATCTAAGTTACTATTCAAATCCCATAGGGTTCTATGTTAAAACTATGTCTGCTCATGGCAGCCATCTTGGATGGAGGTTGTGGTCACCGGACACAATTTTAAAAGTATACATCCATGCCATGTTTGCTTTAAATTGACTGACTGGTTTCATAGGAGAAGACTTTTAAACCATTTTCCCATAGGGTCCTATGTTAAAACTATGTCCGCTGACGGCGGCCATCTTGGATGGAAGTTGGGTTCACAGGACATACTTTTGAAAGTTGACCACCTAAGGACTATTCATGCCATGTTTGCTTTAGATTGACTTGCTGGTTTCAGAGGAGAAGACTTTTACACATTTTTTTCATAGGGTCCTATGTTAAAACTAAGTCGAGTCATGGCGGCCATCTTGAATTTCCGATCAGCAAACGATTCACAAGTTTAGTACAGGATCACCCAATGATCATTCCTGTAAAGTCACAATTCAATTGGCTTAGTGGTTTCTAACAAGAAGATTTTAAAAATTTTGACCAATCAGAACACATTATTGGCCCTGGCAGCCATGTTGAATTTCCGATCTACACCAAAAACACAAATCTGGTAGAGGACCATCCAATGAACATCTATGTTAAGTTTGGTTGAAAAGCTAACGGACGGACGGACGGACGACGGACGCTTACCCATTACAAAAGCTCACATGGCCTTTGGCCAGGTGAGCTAAAAATGCAACTAAACGGACATCATCTCATTGAAAATTAACTTGTTCTCGCCATGGTATAACTGAAAATTCCTGAGTTTGAGTTACAATTCTTGTAAATAACAATCACTCACTCTACTGTTTGTTTCTTTGGGTTTCAAGATGGTAGAGAAAGTCTTGAAAAAAATGCAATCTGAATTAGTGAATATGAAGCTTAAGGAGATAGTGCCACTTTAGACAAAAATTATATAGAAAATAGGATTTTTTTTTAATGATAATATACTATAGATGAATTACAGTTATCATTTAGCAAAAAATTCATGGCCTCCACCAGTCCACCTCCCTTGTAGCAATTCTTCAAACTTCTTTAATACTGACAAATGACCAAAAACTCTAGTCTCCTATTTGTTCTTTTTACAAAATAAATAAAATTTGTAGTACATCTGGGTTGTGCGTAGGAAAATGTGCCTTGTATTGCATTTACAAGTTGGTCAGATGTCACAATTTCATTTCCTATGGTATCCTTATTTACATTTTCTGTTTTTTTCTTGACATTATCCCTTCTTTTGATGGCAAAATGAATGATTCATGAACGACGAGTCCTAGTGATGATGGAGTTGGACATATTTTCTTGACATCATCTTCTGTGTATAAAATACCATCTCCAATTTCACAAGATTTCCAAGCAATGATGTGTTTATCCCTACAAGACATTAAAAGATGTTTTGAGTTTTAATAAACATTAACTTTTGCATTTTAAAAATGTTATAGGTTTTTCTGAGCATCCATCCTTTTTCTATGTAAAGTTTTGTACAGACTCATGAAGAATGACTATCTAGCTGTTAATGTAACTGTTGTATCACAGTATGTCCTTATTTTCTTTGTGGTGACATCCAAATATTCTGATATACAATGTAGCTGAAATATTGCTGAAAGTGGCACTAAACACCAAAATTATATTTTGTTTTTAAATTGTGGAATTTGTATTTAAACAAAACATTATACAGTAGTCAATCCAATCCTGTAAATTTGCTATATTTTTCAGAAATTATTTTTATTATGTAAATCTAACCAAATTTTACTTTAAGGAAAACTTTATCTTGTGATTATATAAAAAATGTATAAGAATAAAAAGATTGTAAACATACTATTTCAACAGGTACATTGTAGTAAAACACCATAATCCTCCAAGATTATCTGGCTATGGAACGGAGTCCTCTAAATGTCTTTAATTTCCTGTATGTTGATGATGAGTGTTACTTTTACTCTGTCGAAAGTCTACCACGAGTTTGCAATCATAATGATGTACAAAATGTATTTATGTGCATACTGTTACAAGAGGCAGATTCATTGTAAAAAGCCCTACTCTACCAATGTAGAAAGTTTCCTCCAATCGATGCCGTCAATACCATGTACTGATGTAGGGCCCTGTATACTTGGATCATATCATTCCTATCACGACGATATTCCAAAGTTGGTAATTCCAGTAAAAAATACGGAGTCTGTCCTCAAATGACACTATTTTTGACACAAGTCACAACAGTCAACACAACTAATCTTGTTGAGATTAGACTACCGAAGAAAGCTTCTACTCTATACTTCCAGGATTATATTTTGCATGAGTAACAACAAAATTTCTCAATCTTCTTCTTCTTCTTTATCTTGAACCCCCTCTGTAGGAGAACCATACATGTACGTCAGTATGTAGAACAGGTGCCCCGTTTATGTACAGTGCTCGTATTCCCTCCACCATTCGAATTTGATTGTGCACATATATACAGTGAAGTCCTACCCACACACACTTAGCATACAAATCCTTTTATATACAGTTAAGATTTTACAATTTGTCAAATTTTAGAGTACAACAGTCCATTTAGGTGATACTTGAGCAAAACCGGAAGTGATAACAATATACGGACAGAATGAAAAAAACCCAAAAAATATTAAATCAATTAATTTCATCATCAAAATGTATTGCTTTTATAACCAATTAAAAATAAAAATAGGTGATTAAAGATTTTTACTCCAAAGGTTTAGCTTACAACCTGAAATAAGTCAAATGTTATTCATTTTGAAGTTCAACAAGAGTTATTTTTCTTTGAATTGTGATTATAGCGGTTAATTTAAAACTAAAATAACAAAAAAAATGATACTAGGCTACAAATGAAAAAAATTGATATTTTGTAGAGGAGATCCTTTATTTTTCATTGTGCTATATAGTTTATTACAAATCGCCTGTTCACAGGAGATAATGTGTTCTGATATCCAACCTTTTTACATACTTTGATAGTAAAAAAAATGTGACCATTCTGTTTTTAATTTGGGTATAATAGCAAAAATAGCACAAATAAACACTTGTCCTTGAATATACATTTATTTTTACTCAAAATGTGTCATATAGCAAAATATTGAGAGAATTGATGACATAAGGTAAATCACTTTTTCTTGATTTTGCATGATCCTTACGTGGAGCCATACTTAATATCCTTGTTTATGTTGTTTATTAAGTTGTTGAATAGAAATTGAAAGTGTTTTCTAGTATCTCTTTTTCAAAACTCAAATATTTTTCTGGATAGAATAATGTCTTAAATAATCTATTTTGTATCTCCGTTGTATTTAATAATCCATATATAATATTGGTAAACAAAAATAAAAATATTTTATAATTTTCACTTCAAATCTCCCAACACGTGGGTCAAAAACGAAAGTAAAAAGGAAATAAACAAACAAGACTAAATTAGAAACACTTATGTATTTATGAAATGACTCAAAATCCGTATTCATTTTCATTGATAAATTTAATTGTATTGTACTAACACGACTAACACTATATTTCTATGACATGTTACTAATATTAACGAGGTCAGGATAAGGTACTGATGCTTATGTTTTACCACTAACAAATGTAAAGATTTCATTAAAGATATTAATTGTGAAAAAAAGAAAAAAAGAAAAGACGATTGATCTGCTTAACTTCTAAGCCATACCCTGCTGGAACTTAAACCAAAGAACCCATAAGAATACGCGTTTCGTGTCGTTACAGTTATAGACTAAAACGTGTTATTACGATAACATAATCATATATTTAATACAAATACGTATGCTATGTTTGTTTTAGAATACTGTTTACATGAATTTGCATAGGAATACGAGACAGACTTATCTCGCTTTCTGTTTTCAACAATGCACATTTTGCATCTACACTGCATGCACAATTTTGGTTTTTGTAGCGGAAAGTTGAAAACCAAATTTGGGGGAAAAATACAACTACTATACACGCAAAGGGAACTTTTACCTAAAATCACCGTGGAGGTCCTATGGTCACAATTGTATAAGGAATGTTTGAAGATACCAAAGGGGTAATCAGAAACCGTAAATGTATGTTTGTATATAATGATCTGATGCTAAAATGCAATCCAAAACATTAACCATTATCACATAATTTCAAATGCTAAATATGATAAATTAAATGCAATAAATTACATGTTTGTACATTTGTGAAAATAACCTGAATGGATCAGTACTTGAAATATTTAAAACAACAACTCCCTCTGGATAATATATTTATTATTAAATATAATTGTCAATGCTTATTTTACTTGTGCTGAACAACTTTGAATAATGCATAGGCACAGTTATTATAAATGAACACAATACAGTAATTAATAATACATACTTCATATATCTCAGGCGATTCATGTTGTGCTTGAGTTTTAATGTGAACAAAATTCTATGAGATTCACACTCCTCATTTCACGTAGAGTGGAGGTTTGGGAACATTAAATCAATTTAACGTTTTTTCTCTTGAAGTGCCCGTACCAAGCCGACAGAGCGTACAGGTAACCGATTTTGCTTTTGTCACGATTTTTCCTTTAGATTTAGAACTGTCCCGAAAATATGGCATTTTTTTTCTTTATTATACTACTTGCTTTGAGTATTCGGAAATAATACACGCATGCAGCATTATTGCTATAGAGATAATGACCCTTCCTGAATGTAGGCCAGAAGCTTAAGTTTTATGTTGTTTTGTTTTGTCTGTGATTAAGTCTGTTTTTTTCAGATATCAATAAAAGTGTATGCATTAACAAATAAACAGATACACATTCATAAAAATACACCAACGAGTTGCATTATATATTTTTCTCATACATCCAATGTTCGAAGGGCCCGTCGTGGTCGTAATCGTATGGTAATTGGATTTACAACTATCCATGTAATCAGTGTTTTACACCACTAGCTTTGTGACATCAAATCCGCTCAGGACGAGGTGCACTCGACACAACATCATGCGATTAAGTCATTTTTGACAGGTCGGTTGTTTTCTCCGGGTACTCAGGTCTCCACCAACAATACAACTGACCGCCACGATATAGCTGAAATATTGTTGAGAGTGGCGTTAAATACCATAGCATCTAACCCAATGATTACAGTTTCGCTTGTAAATATAGAAAGTTGTATTCTTCTTTTTTTGTATTCATCAATATTAAATATTTTTTAAGATATATTTGATATCATTTCTATTTGCTTCAATAACCCTATTATTACAGCCTTTTCAAAGATCCGTTCTGACTTGTAAGACAAACGGAATTAATATTCAACTTCAGTGCAATTCAAGGTATATCGATTTTAAAGCTTCCCAACAGTTGATGGATGGTTATATTCACTTCAATACATGATTAAGCTCTTAAGTATATCCGTAGCATGACCGTGTAGATCTCTGGATGACACTTTCTTTAATGATCTAAGAAAAATAATAGGCTAAACAAGGCTTAATAAATAGTTAATAATGTAATGATATCTCATACGTGAAAGTTAGAGGCGTCCTGTGGTTAGCTTTCATATTTAGTTCCGTATCAGATATTGTATGTGTTATTTTGTCATTGTTATTTATATCAGTTTAAGTGATTGTATATTGATTTCATCATATTACATACTTTAACAATATATGGACATAAAAAATGAAATAAAAAGAAAGTCGTCTTTATTGGTTTCAAAAAGAAATTGTTCCGGGATTAAACAATTCAATTGGCCCTTATTCAACATTTTCATCGCGATAGTACATACATATTTAAAACCGAAACATTCTAACTGAACGCGGATGTACTAATATGAGTGAGTGAGTGCTGTTTAACCCCACAGGAGCAATATTTCAGCCACACCATATTTAAAGTAAGGTCACCATCGAGTTTATAGTAACATTATCACGACGGGGGCCAAATGGAGCAGAAATTGCATACCTATCCGAAATCACCCCCGGTTTTCAGTCTTCTGCGTATTGATCTATAGATATTGTTTGTCATTTTGTTCTCTTTTGTTTCCATTGTGTAGTTTGTCCTTCGATCTACGGCTTCTGGGTACCCCTTTAGAATCTTCAGACCTTTCTCAGTTTGTATTAAAACGGGGTTGTATGATGAACTGTGATATCAACTTGTATGATGCTTTGTATTTTCTACGATTTCTGTAATAGAAAAACACAAGATACAAAAATGTATATATTTTTCCATATTTTACCCTATAACATTGTTTTTTGTAGTGATTGCGTTATTGTTAGTCTCCAATTGTAACACGATATGTAAAGGTTACCAACAGAAAATTAATGAATTTCAGAATTAATTACTTGTTTGAGTCTATTAAAATACGATATTTCTGTTGGATTTTGGAAATGCTCTGACAGTACGGTATTTGTGCTTCCCATTTTATTGAATACCATTGCTTGTAAATTATGAAATGATTTGCCTTTTTTCTGCTTTCGATCTACGTAAATATATTTATTTTCGTTCCATCTACAGAATGCTATACAGTCAAACTTGATTTAAGCAGCCACTTAAGGGCCGGCAAAAACTGGCTGCTTAATAAAGGTGGCCTGTAATTCAAGGTTCACATTTTTTTTTTAGTATTACAAATATTCCGGAATTAAAACTGTTTCGTCCATGTCATCATATATACATTGTATAATGTAAATGTTTATTTTATTATGGATGTATAATGAACAAATTGCTATTGTATGTACCTTTATGTATTGTTTAATGTCAGGTGATTGTATTGATACACGCCAGCATATGGCATATTGTCAATAAAAATATTTGACATTTGAAAAGTAGTGTTTCATATGATGAATGAAGGATAAAAACTGTTTTTATAATTTATTCATAATCATAAGTTATAAAAAAGCAATAACAATGAAGACAGAATGTTCTGAACAATAAAGTCATAGAGCACTAACATTAAAAAGTCACTATTCATCACATGTATCATGTACGATGTCACAGAATTTACACTTAATTTTTAAAAAGTCACAGATTAGATCTATAATTTTTTATGGTTTATCAATTCCATCCTGGAACTTAGTCTTTAAATAATACTTCCATCGGGTTTGGTCCCAAACAAGCCATAACACCTCAATCCGAGATGAATTCATTGTTTGATCGAAATAAGAAGTTTTCCTCGACATCAAAGGTTGTCCTCCGACTAGTGTTTGCACAACGGTTTATAACTATTTTAGTTGCCGCTATCACATGTACACTTTCAATCATCTAAGTGTGTGCCACAAACACACTTCCTTATCCCCAATTAACTGTCAATCAGAGGATAATTGTTGCATAATCATCAACACCTTAATTATTTACCTGTATTTATTTTCTTTATTAACACAAATAAACATCCTGTTCCTATTTACACTTCAAGCATAGCTGTTTAAATGCTTTCTTTATTTAACACCCACAATTCTCACCAATCCAGATTTGTTTGCCACATGTAAATATAGGTGTCAATGCAATCACTGTGCTGTAAATCAAGGATGTGATTTGTAATTGTGAATGGCTATTTTGATTTCCATGACGAAATTCAAGTGCGTCATTCATATTGCTATCTATTGCGGACGTGTGCACGCTAATGTGGCTGTAAATGAAATGAGAAACTGTCGACAAAGACATGGATTAGAGTGAAGGAACTTCGCGTTCATTGTTACTCTGCATTTGACGCTCACAGTATCGTCTATGTTTTTGTTATTAAACACGCCTACAAAATAGTATATAAGGGTAATAACAAAATTACCGAACACATAATATGTGCAAAAATGTGTAACTCACTCACTCTTTTTGTGGAAGTTCGCGTGTTCTAAGTCATTGTTATTTTGTTTATGTTATCGTTTTATTTGCGTTATAGACATATTTTGTATCCACTTGATCCACTGACTTTCCTCCAAATCGTTTGTTAATCTTTTTAAGGAGAGTGGGAGTTGCTCGATTTGTTTCACCCACATAACATGTGTGTATTTCTTGTAAACGAAATAGTGTTGAATCTCTCTGTATTTAAAAGATAATTATTTTTAAACAGCTGATGTTAAATTCAATGCTCGTCTGGGATCAATGAACATACACTCTGCATATTCCAATTCTACATTTGGGTTTTAATACCACAACCAACACGCTTGATTGAAAACCAAACCCGGGTTGTGTCAATTTCATCTGTGTTTTCACTCGGAATTTAAACCATATTTACTACATGTATAATATTTTTTTCTAATTTAAGGGTGTAGACCTGGGTTACCCTAAAATTTTCCATCATTCATTTTTTTTTAAATTTGCATCATGGAATACTTTCTAAATACATTTTCTGCCAAAGTTTCAAAAAATTTCATCGTGCTGTTTTCTCCATAGCACATCCTAAATATAGCAATTTTGGGGGTATTATTGACGCCAGATGATAATACTCGTTTCGGAAGATTCTAATAGATATGAACATTTATTTCTGATTGAAAGGGAATATTTTGCTTTTGGCTTTAATACACTTGAGAGTGTTGTTGTTGAATAGATATGAAATATCTAGCATATCTGAATATCCTGTTTGGAGATAATCACGTGCAAAACAGTGAAAACTGCAAAAAAGGGGGGATGCCCTGAGGACCACCTTGGTATTAAAAATCGGATTAAAAAAAATCCTGTCATTTAATTTCCACCAAAAAATGTCACACTGAAGAATAGACATATAGACATCATTGCACCAAATTTTACAAACTTTTACCGTCAGATTTTTCAAATATTTAGATTTATGTTTTTCATGGATGGCACCCAGAAAATGAAATTGTCGAGGAAAGTTATCACACACCCATCCTTTGCTAGTTTCTTTGTTTGTGAGATAAAAATTAACTAGTTACCAATAACAAAAAGCTTTTGAATTCTTATAATTGACACAGTGGATGTCCTAATTACTAAATGACTGCATTTGTCTTTTTTATTTTCAGGTCGGCTGGGGAGGGAGAGGGGTGGTTTTAGGGTGACTCTATTTGATTAATTCATAACACACAAAGAAAAACCCCAAAAACACACTCAGCTGTATTGTTATATTCCTTCAAATTCTGTGCTCCAGTTGTATTCGTTTGATTCTGGTTATTCTTTAGTTGTCTTAGGAGAAGGGGGGCGGCGGTATAAGAGAGGATCAGATATTACAATTTTTTTCCCAAACATAGCTTTCTATTTTTTTTTACTACCAAAAAATGAATTTGCTCTATAGTTTCATAATATTAAAGATTCTGGTGTATATATTTTATTTTATTTTTTGACAAATCCTTGAAATTCAATAGAAAAAGGTTGTCACACTTATTGTGTTACATTTCTGGCATTTTTGACAACATATTTCGATGAACATTTTTTCTGGAAAGAGATATTTCGATGATATTTTGTGGGCACCGGCATATAATAATAACACACTGCCTGACATTGGCATAAGCTACAATAAGATATAAAAATACAAGGAGCACAGCTATGGAAAGGTAAAAGGAAAAGGAGTTTTTTTTTAACTGGCCATATCCAATGTAAACAATCTTTGTCACCAAGAAGCTTGGAATTGAGGGAGAATTTTCAAGCGCACAGATGATCATATATTTGAGAAGACACTGAAAATAGAGTTATCTCCCATACCCCAGGCCTACACCCTTAAGAAGGGGTAATGAGAATCCGCAAATCAAAGAAGGACAGACAAAACAATGGCCGAAATAAAAAGGACAACATGAAAACGATCTACAAAACATGACATATGAAACTAAAGATCGAGTAACACAAACCCCACTGAAAACTATGGGTGAAATTACCCGGTTCTTGTTGCTCAATCCTTAGTTTACTACGTCGTGATTTGTAAACAGTAGTTTTTGCCCCCTTTCACGTGTCCATTTTCTTGATTTTGATTTGCACTTGCATTTTTGGTGTTTAACGCCACTTTCAGCAATATTTTAGCTATATCATGGCGACCAGTTTTAGTGATGGAGGAAGCCGGAGTACCCGGAGAGAACCACTAACCCTTGGGCAAGCAACTAATAAACTTTATCACTGCGGCTGCGAGTCGAGTGCACCCTTTTTTGTAATTTACAAAGCTGGGCGCGAACCCACGCCGTATTGCTGATAGGCTTGTATGAGCTGTAAGATCCCACGACCTAACTCATTGAGCCACCCGATCCCTAATTTTTCTTTTAGTATCTCGTGTGATAGATATTTTAGATAATATATGTGGTGGGTTTGGATTCGGAGATTAGTTAGTTTTATGTTTTGTCAAATAATTGGTTGTCCAATATGTATTATAGATTTAATAATCACCCAATAAGACTGTCGTTGTCTTAAATATGAGATAACTATGACACATATTATTCAAACGCTTGTTACGAATCCATTCCTGACGTCCAAGACCCTATTGGTGTTTCCCTGTTATATCCTCTTCTGGTTATTCAGGGATATAATCAGCATATAAAATAAATATTATATATATTTAATAATCTAAAAATCATTAATTTATTTTGCATTTTGTATATAAGGTTATCTGAAATGTTTAATTTTCTTTAATTCTTTTAATATATTCTTTGACATACAGCCTCTATATTTTAAAATATTTTGTTTTTGATTTCTGTTCAGATAATTATAATACGAATTAAACATCTTATATATAATACCACAGATACATCAGTAGTTTCTTTCTTCAGTTGTTTTCGACCCAATAAAAATGAATAAAAACCTATCCATATTTGGCATACTTTTTGTACGTATATAATGTAATTATTTATATTATTAACGGTATCACATCAAATTAATATATTATGGTTAATTTAACATTAAAATATTCAGCATTTAATTTCTGTGATCCCGAGGCATGATCGTTGGAACATTACCCTCCTAGCGGTAGTTGGCCACTGCTTTCACACAAACATAATCTTACATTGCAATTGAAACATCAAATATGTATATCGGGTATTAGGACTTGTATTGTTTGAGTGCATATACTGAAATGCATAGCACATTTGTTTTGGCATCTGCTGTGTTGATGAATGGAACATGTTATGCTGTGTGTATAAGCTTAATTTATATAGATGTTATATCTATCTAGATGTAACACGGTCCATCATATTCAATTTATGTATCTCATGCATTTCATGCCATTAATATATTGTTTCTCACTAATACTACCATCATGACTGGTTGTTATCATCGGGCGTATGAACAAAGCAGTAGCCAATGTAAGTTCTGAGTTCGAATCCCGCTCATGCCGAAGTCTACTCGATTAACATTATGTGATAAAGTTGTCAGTGACTTGCGACAGGTCAGTACTGCAGTTTCCTCAACCGACAAAAAAACTGATCGCCACGATATAGCTGTAACATTGTTGAAAGAGAAGTTGAAAATTTAATGACGTTATCTCATTCTGTACTATTTTCTACTTTCACAGCCGCTATAAATATCTGTTCAAATGGACATATTATCTTGTTTTATGGATCGTTCTATGATCAATCTGGCTTTTGAACATTTTTGTGGTACCAAATATACTGAGGATATTATATACCGTAAATGCGAAGATATTGTCATGGTCTATTCATGTATTCAGTGTGTTTCATTTCATTGGAAGGTGAACATTACCTAGCATGAACGGTTATCATCAGCAACCGAAAGCACAAACATAAGGAAATCAATTGCTGAAGACTGTAATGTGACTGTGAAATGCAGAACAACAATAAAATCGAAGTTCCTTTCCTTAATTTTGTCTAAGTGTAATGTTGGATAGTCTCTCAGGTTCATTTACATCCATACCCTTTCTTACTGATTCATATCTGATATTTATCTTATTGGTACATGCATAGCAAAATATAGCATCAGCGTCAGCTACCTAATAACATTCTGTTGCGTTTCGGTAAATACACCACAGTTTGATAACTTATCTCAAACGGGCGAAGCACAAGTGTGTTTATTAATAAATCTGTGGTGTCATTTGCTGTAATTCAACAGAATGCTATTAGACAAGTATCTTCTACAATATTTACGAGGTACAGTTATCTTAAATAAAAATGAAAAATATATCTGAATGACGAATGCCACAGGTAGTTGAGCCCCACTAAGAATCCCGTTGATATGTACGATTTCATTGTGGTGAATTCGAGGGTTTATTTGCTAAGATGACAGCGAGCATATTACTATTAAAACTGCAAAGAAACTAGTTTTGGAAGGAAATGTACAGAATTCTTTTTCTACTGACAGGAGGAAAGTTTTGTGGTAGACATTACGATCGTAAACATTACAAAAGAAATTCTGCTTTATTTTCAATGGAAGCAAAGATACATGTTAAAGCAATTTTGGTGTATGCATTTTGCCAAGTTAAATTAAGATTCATGTCTTTGTTCAAAAAGTATCTGGGACAGGAAACAACCCCCCTCTCCCCTTTTTGCACCCACTCTGCTTTCTTTTTTCTTCTTTTTTTTTCAATATATGTTTCTACCTTTGTTGAGTAGAGTAGATTTAAATAGCAACGGATTAATCTTGTTTCATAATTAGAAACATTAAGAAAAAATAACTTTTCCGCCTAGTGACAAGCTCAAAATGCATAAACTATGGATTTGACAAATTCGACTAAGGTCACATTTATGTCTGATGTAGTTAAAAACATTACTCTCCATTCAAGTACACATGTACCATTGCATATCACTTATATAGAAAACAGGTAGGAGACAGACACTTTGGCTTGGCATGTTAATTAATTGCCTTTATCTCTTGTTTTCTTCATTTTACTTCTGCATTCCCCATAAGTCCTTTATACGTAGTTTTAACTGATAAGTTCTTACATACACAGTGTCTGGATATATGACGTTCACACACATTTAATGATTTATTGAAAGTAGACAGGTCAGTTCAAAAGAAGTTATGTATATATTCTAACAGGTCGTGCAGTGTATTAACATTTTGTGTCAAGGAGTTTGTAGCTTTGACCATAGGAATGGTACGTGTTCTGGTAGTTGATTATATTGTCAACCGTTTTACCATGTTATTTTGGGTACGGTTTTTCCGGTATTATGAGTTTCAAAAGGGTTGGAACATTTTCTAGATAGAGAGTAAACTATTTGTTGTACAATATTCTTGACATGTGTATATTGTAAAGCTAATTAATATTTATACTGTTTAGACAGATTAATGTAATTTAGTAATACAACTTACGTTCGAATCCCGCTCAGGCAATATGTATTAGATACTACAGCATTATGTGATAAAGTTTGTCAGTTACTTGTGGCAGGTTGGTGGTTTTCTACGGGTACTCCAGTTACCTCTACCAATAAAACTGACCGTCACGATATATATGAAATACTGTTGAAAGTGACGTTAAACACTGTAATCCTTTAATCCTAGTAATGCAATTAGTGGCAACATGTATCACAACTATGGTTTGTTATTGTGAAAAAAATAGATTACGGAAATGTTCTGGATTGTCTCCTTATTGGGTTAGGGTTCTTTTTAATGTTATATGTATATTCATTGTTACGATTGTCCATTAGGAAGCGAACTTTTAGACAGCAATGGACAGTTATTCCCCCAATAGCAATAATGCAAACAACCACCTCTCAACTCAATCCACTGAACTTTTGACCCATTCAATTGTATTATAAACATGCTTAATCGAATAAACGTTTATATTCTATATTTGGCTTATATATATTGTCTTAGATACCTACTTTCATATTTTGTTGATTCTAATCCAGCCTCAGTACATTATTTCATCTTTTGTTGATTCTAATCCAACCCCAGTACATTATTTCATCTTTTATTTAGCTTAGTCCACCCCAGTACATTATTTCATCTTTTGTTTAGTTTAGTCCACCCCAGTACATTATTTCATCTTTTATTTAGCTTAGTCCACCCCAGTACATTATTTCATCTTTTGTTTAGTTTAGTCCACTCCAGTACATTATTTCATCTTTTGTTTAGTTTAGTCCACCCCCGTACATTATGATAATCGATTCTTTATTGAGCATGAAATAAGATTATATGACACTAATGGGTTAAAATCGTATTTACATTTCATTGGTTTTAGAAATTTATAACAAAGATTAATTGTTTGACAAACTTTTAAAATCTGACAAACTTTTAAATCTGACAATATCCATTATATTAATTACTAAATAACGAATAAACAAAGCTTACACTAATAGATAATTCTAGGTGTGAGAGCCGTTTATTAACATTTAAATGTTTATTTGCCCACTTATAGGTTCATAAATTGGAAATATATGCTGTAATACTATAATTGAAAAGTTTGTCATGGACAATGGAAATCGTAACATTACCCTGTTGTAAATCATTTGATAATGTATAAATTAATGTTATTGCTTTCGCCTTTTTCTGACAACATTCTTATTTTAGTGAACAACGTTGTTTTCCACTACCCCAAGCTAGCAATTTAACATATGTTGGTGATTATTTCGGTTTTGGACTGCATGCAAAGGCATACAATGATTTTGATTTTTGCAATACCTATTCATTGACATAACAGTCAGTAGACAGACATTTAGTCCACTGCAAGCTAGTTTTTGTTCTTATCCCTTAATGATTCGGGATAAAGGGAAGCACCAAATTTCAATTGCATAGTTTTTGGTTTTATATAATTACTGGGGATCGGGCCAACACCTCTTTGCACTCGCGTCGAGAGCACGAATAGTTACACTACCTCGACAATGACTACTGCACTAATATTTCCAATGTCCTTCGTAAGATTAAACCATTTGTTTTAACATTACAATCTTAAGTCAAGAAAAATTCAATGATCGGCTTGAATTGTTGATATAACTGGCATCTGCAAACATTTTTGACAAGCACTTTATCTTTAATAAACAAAAATGCATTGAAAAGTATTTAATCCCTTACCTAAGACGAAACACACTATTTGAAACTGAAAAGGAATATTAAAATTTTGAAAAAAATAATTTGCATAAGACACAAGAACTGTTTACCTTTTTGAGAGCACCTGGGTTGCTCATTGTTTTAGTTTTCGTTGTTATTTATTTGTCTTCGTTCTGTCCTATGGTTACAAATGTTGCCTGTGTCTCTGGATTTTCTATTCATGATTGCCCCTTCGAATTTCTCTAACGTTTATCTTCTGCATACTATGAACTTTGACATTAACAATGAAGCGTCGTGATACTAACATTACACGTGATTCGTCCTAATATTATTGAGATGTCAATCACATTGTTATTTTATGATCAATGCAACTTCTGCAGTTCCGAAATTCGCAACCTTACACTAGGGCAATACAAATATTCTAACGTGCAATCTGGAAGTGTTAATCTCATATTAATAAATCGCTCTGCTTTTCTATGTGAGACATAATAATAAGAACTTATCACAGATGGAACATTAATTAACTGGTCACAAAAAATACTTGAAAAGCAAATATTATGCATATTTTTTGTCTGATGTACCGGATTATTTAATAAGAGTAGATTTTTTTTTATTAATTCTCATGATATTGTAGATGAATTTAACAAGCAGTTGGTGAAATAAAAGTACACCTGCAAATAAACTTACCAACCTTTGATTTTGCTTTACTGTGTTTATTTCCTTGAATAGATATCAATAAATTATCACATGGTCTTTTTGATATCAGATCCCTTATAAGCCCTATGTTCTCATATATCAGCAAGCTCGAGGGATGATATCATGACCAAGTACTATTGAGGGAACTGAAATGAAATAGGCCATGGTATGATCTTTTTATTATATACTTGGAACAAGAAAACAATTGAAATTGGCAAATTACATTGTGATACGATTACGCAAATTCCCGGAAAGGGGTGTGATATATTCCGAAACCGTATTATGAATGTTTTATATCAACCCGCTAAGGTAATCTCAAGAAGATGTCTAATGCAATTAATTAGATTTCACCTTTTACATCAAATGGCCAAAAAAAAAACCCCTAAAAAAACCAAATGCGCTATGAACAATAAGTATGTGATAAATATGACTATTTTTTATGTTTTGTGTGAATATCTATTATGTGTATCCTCCAGAAGTCTGTGTTATCTGTACATCATTATATCAGCAAACTTTTATTGTGTTGCAAGAAGATATTGAAGATACCAACGGGGTAATCAGAATCCGTAAATCCAAGGACAGACAACAACACAATGGCTAAAAGAAAAAGGACGAAAGGACAAACAACGATCTATAAAATACCAGACATAAACCTAAAGATCGAGCAACACGAAGCCTACTTAAAACAGGGAGTGAATTCTGGTACCCAGGACGGGTAAGCAATTCCTGCTCTACTAGTGGCATATAAGCTCTACTTGTGTTGGTTATACTTCGATCTAGGATTTTATGTTAAAGAGATTCAGTGGCCTTTAATGAACGCGGGAATTATCTTTCTATATAGCCATAATATTATGGCAACATATTGCATATCATTGATTGTCTGTACAACTATGCAGTGAATTTAACAGACCATCCTGTTCAAACTCGATAAGAATGACAGTCATAAATTCCGAAAGTATTTTTTACAAATGTAACTGGAAAAACCCAAGGAGTACAAAAAATTGCATGATAATAAAATACATAAGTAATCAAGATTTCATGGTTTTCTGGACACATTTAAAACTTTCATACGTATAAAATAGCAAATTGTGATGACACCAGACTTGGATCGATTACTTTGAAATGACATTATGATCCAAAACATAGTGTTCGCAGATGGTAAATACACGTAAGAAAGAAAAAAAACGGATGGAAAAAAAAAAGAATTAACCATTAAGAGTCAATGGCAACATTATACACACAAAACACAGAACGAAGATAAAAAAAACACATCCACACAAAAAACAAAACAAAGCAAAAATAAAAACAAAGCAAAAACAAAACAAAACGAAGCAAACACAACACAGAAAGCAAAACAGAAGAGCAACACGGATCTCACCAAACAACCGCGGTGAAGCTGTTAAAGTCTTACTTTATATGTTTACTGTACAAAAGGCAATTCCTTACAGACTTTATAGGCACACTTTAAGAATTTGAATTTGATGTATCTAAACATATTACAAATCAAATACAGTTTCACTTTCTGCAACATTACGGATTGAACATTCGCGATATAACAATTGCTATATACAATATATTATGCTAACTATGTGATTAAACGAGATCGGAGAAGAGCTGCATTATATTGGTCAATGTGACCATTTCAACAATAAACGAAAATGATACAGTCGTCATCACGGCGTGTGTATTACACAACACAGGAACTGATTACACAAGCATATGGGTTTTTTGTTGCTTTATTGGGGGAAGGGTGTCTGTGTTGCTCATCTCCGTTGATTTCTGTGTTGTGGTCTTTATGTTGTCTTCGTTCAGGGCTTATTATCTGTGTAATCGGATTGGCCATCCTTGATTTCCCCTTTGGTTTACTTTAAAAATCTTTAAAGTTTATTTTCTAAATTGTATTAATATGTTGCGTTTTATTGAACTATGCGTATCAATATCTAGTCCAATATAGCTTTTTAATTATTGTTGAAAGTGGCGTTAAGCATCATAAACCAATCAATATCCAGTCTAAATTAAGAAAATTCTGTCAATAGACTCAAAACATTAACTACAGCTTATTTCTTACTGGGTAACAACATTTACATACTTTGTGCTGTGCTTATCTATTATTTCATACTTATATTGTAAATAATGCATCTCCACACCACTGCTATCACTATGATTTTTAAGAATTAAAAATTAATTGAAATGCTATTTGAATGCATTATGTTCATTAGTACATACAACTTCTGAATAACCGATGATGTATTAGTCTACTTGATATACAACATCAGTCATGATATAGGATTAAATCACATTATGATGCCCCATGCTTTATCCGTTTCTTTCATTACCTACATATTTGTATGTATAATATTAAATTTCTAAGTCGTTCATGGGGTGAATAACACAATTTTGATAATTTGCATGACTAATTCATTGAACTTTTCCCATGTAAATACAGTTATTATAACCACCAGATTACGATGACATATTACAACCATAGATTTGTAAAGGCGTGAAGCAAAAATTGTTTGAACAAAGATGAACAAAACAAATAACTTCATCAAACCCAGAAGTAAGATCAAATGATCAGGAAGTATTTTAAAACATGATTACTTCATGTACTTTTACAAATAAATATATGTAGCTTTGCCTCTGTTATAAAGTAAAAAGATATGCTTTGCTTAACAGGGGTAAATGACAAATAGCCAGGAATATAAATCGTTCATGAAAATCAATTGTAGCTGCCAGAAAAAAACAGTGGCCATGTATCTGTGTGCTAGGGATAATATAGTTTCCTCATTTTGTGATTTTTCTATCGAATTGTGGAACATTCCAACAGTGTAGTATTATTGCTTTCATTTTATTAATATTCATTCATTTTATACAGCATCCATAAGACAGTACATTGTATCTTTTATTTGTTCTTGTCAGGGTTTGAGAATTGTGATAGTTAATGTAGCATTTTACTTTGATAGCACATAAATATAGCAGAAACATAGACAAAACAATAATTGTTTCGACGACTCAGCTCAGCCAATACAGGTTACACGGATCAGTTTGTACAAGTACGCAGGCATATACTAATCAGAACTACGAGTAATAACTTTCGAAGTTGAAATATCACCTTCTTTGCGTACCATCCACTACGTTGCAGTGTTCGGATTTGCCTTATTATATTCATCTGTCATTTTTACTGCATTACTGTGTTCTGGTTGACCTTTTCCCCGGAATGTGAATGTAGAAATCGTTCTCGAATGTGCTACGTTTGGAAATGCCATATATATCTTAATTAACCGCATCAGTGGTCTAATGATTAGCGTGACCTCCTCGAGTGCGGTAAATCGTGCGTTCGAACCTCGATCGGGTCAAACCAAAGATTATACAATTAGTATTTGTTGCTTCTCAACTAATTACGCAGCATTGAGGAGAAAGAGCAAATACTGGTTGGCTCGTAATCAGGATAATGTGTCCGAGTAGGGTGATAGTAGGGTGATATGTCTATCCGTGCACTGTTGTTTCAGTGAGCTGGCACTATAAAATCCATCTAAATGTGTTGGTCTAGTACAAATCGGACCTCATCATCATTTCATCTACCATTAACTTGTTCTCGTCATGATATAGCTGAAAAAATATTGAGTTCGCGTTTAACAACAATCACTCACTCATTGTATCTTACTTTAGGTAATAATGAACACACTTTATTATAAACAATCACTTTATTGCTATGAAGGAGGCCAACATAAATATAATATTCCCATATGACCATTACTTTATCATGTGAAAATGCATTGAGCATGAATTAAAGACACATAAGGCCATTACAATGCGTTCAAATATTTGTTCGCATTCTTTTAGCCACGTGTTATTAATTGATTTTCAATTCGAAAACCAGTAAATCTTATAATATTTTAATTTTAAATCTTCTGTTTAACACCATCAGCGATAACTTTTCAAAGCAAACCATGAATAGTTAACCAACTCTTATGGTATGTATATACACTTGAGTTTTCTGATAATAGCATGAAGCACTAATTGATTTCCATTGTTTAAAATCAGACCTGCATCTATGATGTTTCAATTTCAAATATTCAAGAATGTTTATATAAAACAATCCAATTCCATTGTTTAACTTATATATATGGTAATGTTATGTTTGCAATATTTAAACCCATTTACAAAAGCAAACATCAACCTGTTAAACTATTGTTATTATTGATTAAGGACTTCTAGGAAGTTTTAATAACAAACGGTCGAGGTAGTGGAACGTGCAGGTTTATTTCAATCACAATATGAATAATTGATATCCAAGTAATACTTTTTAACCTATAAAATTGTACACAAAAGATACCACTCTGTCAGCAAAAGTTCCGAAAGTCCAATAGAAAGTGGGGCCCGGGTGGCTCAATGAGTTGGGTCGTTGAATCTAACAGCTCATACAAGCCTATCACCAATACGGCGTGGGTTCGCGCCCAGCTTTGTAAATTACAAAAAATGGTGCACTCGACTCGCAGCCGCAAGTGATATAGTTTACCAGTTGCTTTCCCGGGTTCGGTGGTTCTCTCCGGCTTCCTTCACCACTAAAACTGGTCGCCATGATATAGCTGAAATATTGCTGAAAGTGGCGTTAAGCACAAAACCAATCAAATCAAACCATTAGAAAGTCGTACAGAGAGGCAATATCGACATACCTAACACAGATACATGGCCGCTCACTTTCCTGGCTTGATACACGCACTTCAATAAAAAGTGGCGGGGAAAAACTCTTTCATTTACACCGATATCGGAAGGAAGAATAAATGCATTAATTTTCGTGCGCACTAAATTATATATCGGTATTTATTGGAAACAATCGCATTACCAATAGTATTAACAGCATTACACCATTCAGTACTGTTTGTTTATTAGTTAGTATATCTATCGGTCAATACAAACATGTTGTCAGGTCTGAATCATGATCTTTTAGTCCATTTTATATATCCATTCGGTGTTCCATGACTACACTATGGTTCTCGGAGTGTTTACAGATTGCATTTTAAGATGATACTTAACTATTGCAACCTAAAGTGAGTGAGTGAATGATTGCATAACGCTAAATGTGTATCATTTAGCTATATCATGCTGAGAAGTTCGATGAAATGATGTCCGCTTAGAACTACACCTACACGCTTAGTTCTATCTTTTTACTGATACTACTCTGAAACAAAAGACCGCGAGTGAGCATGTAAGCGAGTAAGAAACGCATGTTCAGAGCCAACACATTTTACTAATAAAAATAAATTAAAAGCAGACATTACCATTCTTTATGCTTTGGTTTGACCCGGCCGGCGCTCGAACCACACTCCAGGCGAGCATACTAATAATTACATCATCAATGTGGTTTTATAACTTAGAGTGACTTCAAATTACTGTGTCCGATGACAGCTTTATAACCTAGAGTGACTTCAAATTACTGTGTCCGATGACAGCTTTATAACTTAGAGTGACTTCAAATTACTGTGTCCGATGACAGCTTTATAACTTAGAGTGACTTCAAATTACTGTGTCCGATGACAGCTTTATAACCTAGAGTGACTTCAAATTAATGTGTCCGATGACAGCTTTATAACCTAGAGTGACTTCAAATTACTGTGTCCGATGACAGCTTTATAGCTTAGAGTGACTTCAAATTACTGTGTCCGATGACAGCTTTATAACTTAGAGTGACTTCAAATTAATTACTGTGTCCGATGACAGCTTTATAACTTAGAGTGACTTCAAATTACTGTGTCCGATGACAGCTTTATAACTTAGAGTGACTTCAAATTACTGTGTCCGATGACAGCTTTATAACAAATTACTGTGTCCGATGACAGCTTTATAACTTAGAGTGACTTCAAATTACTGTGTCCGATGACAGCTTTATAACTTAGAGTGACTTCAAATTACTGTGTCCGATGACAGCTTTATAACTTAGAGTGACTTCAAATTACTGTGTCCGATGACAGTTTTATAACTTAGAGTGACTTCAAATTACTGTGTCCGATGACAGCTTTATAACTTAGAGTGATTTCAAATTACTGTGTCCGATGACAGCTTTATAACTTAGAGTGACTTCAAATTACTGTGTCCGATGACAGCTTTATAACTTAGAGTGACTTCAAATTACTGTGTCCGATGACAGCTTTATAACTTAGAGTCACTTCAAATTACTGTGTCCAATGACAGCTTTGCTATCTTCGAATTTGTTCTACGCAATCCAGCAATAAATATATTTTAAATGCATCTACATCAGATGTGTCTGCTTATTCTGGAAACAAAAGCAATATTTTTTTTATCAAGATATAAAATTTGTCTGGCTACAATATGATTTAATGATACTTTAAATCGATCGTAAATGCTCATCTTATTTTTCAGATTATACCTTTAACGTCAATGTATTTTAATAACGAATGCAAAATTATGATTTCTATACATGAATATATAATAGCTAACTGTTATTTTTAAAGGGGGGTTGTTATAAATTCTTGTCATTGCAAGTTAATTTTGTAATCATTGAACTCATAATGTCTCTTTTTTCTCTTTATATATATATAATTGATGTATATATACACTGTATATATCATATGATTGTACGGCTCAGTATTGGGCGTCTTAATTGACAAACTGTATATATCATATGATTGTACGGCTCAGTAATGGACGTCTTAATTGACAAACTGAGAATGTGTTGTTGTAGTATTATTAAGCTGCTTCAAGTAAATAGCTTGTCCTGGTGTAATTTTGTTTTTATGTATAACAGCTATACATGTACATATACATGTAGTGTCACTTCAAATACAAAATCAAACGTTTCTAGCATTTGTAGTGCAAACGTATTTTCTTTTAACCCAATCAGTATATAATGTATACTAGTAAAAGTTGAAAGTTACATTATGTAAATGAGTATGCGTATTGATTTTCGACAAGTGTATTGTAATGGAAGGTGTGATAGTATATAAAAGAATATTGATACATTTTATTTACATTTAATGAAAGACAAAGAACTAAATTAATGTTCGGCTCGGCTTACCTGTACCATTTTTTCCGCATCATTTCGACGTTGCTAGGCTAATCAAAACACGTTTAAATGAGAAAGTGTTCAATGATATTTTACTAGCCAATTAAAATCGCTATACTACAATGTATATGAAATTGCTTGACAAATTTTGAAACGGTCACAAAAGAGGAAAATAATTACAACAGTTAGGATTCCACAATCTTGTAAAGTTGTGATTTGTGAGCAGTGACAATCAATAGTTCATGCGAAAAGTGCAGAAAACACCATGTTATCCTTCCGCTTATTTTTAATTTTTCTGTCAAATATAGGTAAGTCATTCTTATTAACCAATAGTACTAACACATGGAAAAAGTAGATACATGTATATAATCATAGTGCGAGCGGCGCCTTTCTGGAATAGCCTTCATCATGTACGATTATAGTCATACTTTCGAAAGCCAAACGATTTAAAAGACATTACTACTAACAAAATAAAAGCATATATATTTATAATTTAGTCTGCACGGCCAATTTTGGAAGAACATTCATAGGGTACGCTAATAGTCAGACATTCGAAAGCAAAATGGC
>MJUT01054338.1:90488-134919 GCA_002080005.1 Gigantidas platifrons | reverse complement strand
TTTTGTTTTTCTTCGTCTTGTGTACCCTATGTTGCCAGTTTCTCTGGAGTGTCCGTTTTTATTTTGTTTTTCTTCGTCTTGTGTACCCTATGTTGCCAGTTTCTCTGGTTTGTTTTTGTTTTGTTTTTCTTCGCCTTGTGTACCCTATGTTGCCAGTTTCTCTGCATTGTCTATTTTTGATTGCCATTCGGTATTCTTTAACGTTTATTATCTGAAGATTGACCACTTTTCACGTACTTATTATTTTTATGTTTATTAAATGAACTGATTTTGTATATACCAACTAGCAGATTATAGGTATTATCACGAATCAAGACGTGTCATTATTTTGACAAATTGTCATATTAACATTGCATAAAGTAATTGTGTATATTCAATGCTGTTAAACTGTATACAACAATCTTATTAAATATTATCAATGAATCCGATTAAATCTACACTTTATGCGTAAATATAAGATAGCACCATACCTCCTCTATGTGTATTTGTTAAAATGATAACTTGATTGAAGGCAAATATCGCTGTCAATGCAAACATATCACCAATGTCCATTACTTATATTAATAACAGGTAGGAGACAGACAGTATACTATGATATGTGAGGTAGTTAAGAGTATATTTATCGGCTGTTTTTTCTTGTGTATATTTGCATTCAATATGCTTATCACAACAAGACTATTAAATGCAGTTGACAGACAATCTGAAGAAGTTATACTTATTGACCTACGTGTCGTATTTTACACATAGTTTTATACATCTTTTATTCAAAGCATACATTTGGGTACGTATGGTATAGTTTTCGAATTCTTCTTTGAATGTTTTGGAATCAAACATTATAATTATTGTTGTTATCATTATTATTAATACTATGGTGAATAAAATGCACAAATTGAAAAAAAATATTCAAACAAAAGGACAAACAAAAAACAAAAAAAACAAAAAAAACCCCTCCCCCTAAACATTTATGTTTAGTCTTCTCTATATTACAATAATTATAATGATTTCAACTATAATATCCTCGTTCTCTTAAACCAGCAACTTCCGATCCGCGTGAGTAGGATATATTGGTGTTCAATATTCTAATTGTTTTTTCCGTTGTCTACGACTACGAAGATATTTCTTGGATAAATTAGAGGAGAGATAGAATCTAATAAGTATAATTGCCGTTTTCACGTCCACCTCGATTTATCTGAAAATCACTTTTAGTTGTCTTTCCTTTGAATAATCTCGCCTCAAGATAATTTCGTATGTATAAATGAAGCATATATTGAACACTTTTCAAAGTATTAGATCTATGCAGGGGTCGTAGTGGTCGTGATAGTGTTAGTTGGATTTACAATCGGTGCTTATATCAACTGAAAGGTTGTCAGTTACTTGCGACAGGTCGGTTTTTTCTCCAGATACTCTGTTTTCCTCTACAAATATAATTGACTGTCATGGTATAGCTGAAGCTGAAATATTGTTGATAGTGGCGTTAAACACCATAACCCTAATCCGATTCCATATATCTATGCAATTTGGTTTAAACAATATTTGTTATCAAAAACATATATGGTCAATACAACATAAACACTAAACATGAAAGGGATTCGGAAACAAGATTTCCTTATATTAATATGTCTCCCTGCAAACAATACAAAGTCTATTAGCTATAGTAGCAAATCTCAACCATGTTTTGTGTACAATTTACAATTGACTGTCACTTAGAATGCGGGTGTTTCTGTACAGGTCACCTCTCAGTATATAAATATATATATAAATGCAATATGTAATATTCCAATGCACATAGTTGGACGAAAAAACAGTATTATAAAATGGCAATAGTGTGTAGAATTGAATTAAGGCAGAGAAGGACACTATGGGCAAAAAAAAACTAGTCGATGCATTTTTTTGAATTTCATATATATTGTTCTTTGGGATGTACCTAATAAAATACCAACATTTGAGAATAGCTTTCCAGGCTTATTTTAAAAATATTCGCTAAAAGAGTTACCCCCCTCTCTTGAAGTCCAAAAAAATGTCATTTTTTCACTCCTCCGTGTCATTAAGGTACCCAAAAAACATTGCATATAATTTTTTTTTAATTATCTGAGTATAATATGATAAATGATTACTTTGGAATATCTAAGACATAAATTTTTATAATTTTTCCATTTTTTTTTTCAAAATGGCAACCCTTTTTTTGGCAATATAGCCTGTAACTGGCTTAGGTGAAATCCAACAAAATTTGATTTAACGTGGAATAAAAAAAAATTGTGTCAATGAATTTTTTTTAAAAAGATATATCACTTTACTTATATCCATGCTACATATTATTAAAAAATAAAGATATGTTTCCAGGCAAAAAAAAAAGTTAGGGATTTAGAAAGACACCCTGACATATACCCTTTTTTGTCAATTTCATGAAAAATGTCCACTTTTTTTTNGAAATACTGCAAACATAATTAATAATTATTACCTCATTTGTATTCAATATTCTTAAAAGTCACGTGACTAGTGTCCGTCTCTACCTTAATTGAAACGCTTTGATTCTAAGATGAAAGTCAGGGTTTGTTGATTCATCAAAATGTTTTCTTCATCACTTAACAATTCTCCACCATGTAGGAGTATGTCAATATTAATTTGAAAAGGCATAGTTGCTATTGTGCTTAGCCGGGGAGCCGTGTAATTCCGACATTCTAGAAGATAGAGCTTAGTAGTTTCGATTTGACCACATGCACATAATTTTGTATTTGATAAATTACAATGGAAAAGGTGATCATTTAGACTACTATTCCTCATTCTGAGTCTGGCATGAAGAACCTCTCCCTTTCTACTCCCATATAAAAATACTTTGGAATCTTTATCACATTTTCATTTAAGTAACTTTTAATGACAGCCTTTGAGTAATTTGATCGAAAACATTGTGAAATTGTGTTCCAAAGGGAAACAACTTATGGTATGAACGAATTTTTATATTACGAGGTCCGACAATTAACATTTTGAGTGTCATTTGTGCGTCTAGTATTGTAATTATGAACTTCAAAAATTTGTCGAGGCACCATTTAGTCAAGATATTCGGGACCCTTTTCATGAAACATTTGATGAAATTTCAAAATTTTATGTTTTTTACCGCGCTCAGAAAGGGTTTTCCACTCAGTATCATTATATAAATTTTGCAATTTGAAAAAATATAATCTACCATATTAAAGATAAAATTCAAAATGTCAATATATAATCTTTATTGCATATATAAAAGCCTTTTGGGTATAGCAATACAAACATAAATTAACATTAAACAGACAATGTATACTCTGCAAAAAAAGAAACGCATAATAAGTTTTCTGAAATTTTAATCAGTGTATTTCAAATGGATGTATCACAGTGATGCTTCCGAGTATCGAGATCAAATTTCACACACACATTTAATAAAATCTATATTATCCCAATTCATTCACAACAGTCTCATAAATTAATAAATGTTTGTTTCCGGTGACACCAAAGTTAGTACCTATTATGACCGCCACGCGCAGCTATCACTGTCCTGCATCTCCTAGACATGGATTCGATCAATGTTTTAATTGTTCTCTGTTGAATTCTTCGCCAGTCCTACTGTAGCACAGTTCTAGTGTTTGCGGTTGATTTTAGCGCCTGCGCACACGCTTATCTAGTTCGTCCCAGAGATGCTCGATCGGATTTAAATCCGGCGACTTCGAGGGCCATGGTAACACATTTGCATTGTTATTGTGAAGAAAATCTCTGGTTACACGTGCTGTATGTGGCCGAGCATTGTCCTGCTGAAATAACTCCCTCTGTCGGTTGATAACAGGCATCAGGTGTGGCTGCAAGATATATTGTCTCTATAACGTTCAGCCGTCAAATTCCCATGGATGTTGACCAAATTTGTCCTGTGGTCATACGGTATTGCAGCCCACACCATGACGCTTCCATCCCCGAATCTGTCCACTTCTTGTACGCAGGCGTGACTGAACCGCTCATTTTTACGCCGGTACACACGGGTTCTTCCATCCCGTCTTTTCGGCATAAACCGTGATTCGTCGCTGAACCAAATACGACGCCAGTTTTTAAGTGTCCAAACCCTTAATGTATGGCACCAGCGAACACGTTCCCGCCTGTGGTTCAGGGTCAAAACTTGCCCAAAACAGGGTCTTCTTGGACGAATTCTATGTCTTCGAAACCTGCTGCGGACTGTCTGTGCTGTAATTCTCCTTAAACCGGGGATACTAGCAGCAGTTGTTGTCGCTGTGACAGTTCGATTACGTAGGTGGAAAAGCCGGATGAAGCTATCTTGAGCCGGAGTGGTGATACGTGGCCTGCCAGTTCCAGGATGATCTTGCGTTGACCCAGTCTGACGGAACCTCAGCCAAAGGCGTGAAATCGAACTCTGGTGGATATTGAATTGAGGAGCAACCTCAATTTGTGACTGACCAGCCTGTAGACGACCAATGACGATGTTACGTGAAGCAGGATCCAACCTTGGCATGGCGAAATTTCATAGTACGCGTACTAATAAAAAAACACTTGATGCATACCCAGGTTTTATACACGATAGTTTAACAGGTGATTTAACCACACTTTGCACGTGAAACACATGCTCAGTTTTTCTACAGCGTTTAGGTGACGCACATTTTTTGTCTCAATACAACTCACTTGGCCTTTTGCCAGAACCCGTGTTTTGACATTAAGTGATTACATTGACCATTTAAAAAATCATTAAAATAATAATCGACACATAAACACTTACCTAAAAACAGAAAACTTCATGCTTAAATTTCATTTTACATATGCGTTTCTTTATTTGCAGAGTATACATATTCATGTATAAACAAATACAACTACACTGTACCACCGTTTGATAAAAACAATATTATGTTTTATATGTTCTGACCAACGTGAACCTCATATTCGCGCTTCTAATGATCTCTTTATAGAGTTACAAACACTGGGCAAAATTTCTTTAATATCAGGATTAAGAATAATTTTTAATTTTTCAAGGGAATCTTGTTGATTAAAGTTTGTATACATATAATGTACTATAATTACTCACTAAAACGCAGAAATAAATTGTCTTGCTCGATCCGGAAGTGTACTCCTGAAAAACAAATTTTATGTGGAAAACTGATCAAAATGGCTGGAAAAGGATATAGAGCCAAATATCTTGGATATACTTCACGGAAAAGGAAACATAGCGATTAGAGACACTCTACTCCCAAACAACTGTGCGTATGCAATGTACTTTAGGCATTTTACAGGAAACTGGATAATTCGTTCAACGAAAGTATCTTAGGTTCAATGAAGGCATCTCATTTTTGTTACAGTACAAAATAAAGTCGAATTTTAACAGAAGTGGCGTTCAAACCAAGAGAACGTTCCACACGGCATCACGTGGAACTTGACATGTAAGTGTGTGATTATATTAAAGACATACAAGAAGAGGGGGTGTAATTAACGCTGTAAATGTCATGGCGTGATTATAAATAAAAATAAAAAAGTTGCTGACGGACTTAGATGGTACTATTGAAGTAACCCATGATTGGACAAGGTGGATTTTGGTGAAATTATATTTTAAGAATCGTAAATAAAAAGCCATCTAGATGATTGTTAAAAAAGGAGCATATCTGTTGTGCAAATCTACAACGCGATATTATCAGTGCTGATACTTGACTGTCAATGTGGGTGAGCGGTGTTTATCGTTACTTTCAGCAATATGTCAGCTAATTTTTGGAACAGGAATAGCATATCCTTCCGGAGCATTTGAGTTCACCCCTAGATTTGTTGTGGGCTTGTGTTGCTCAATCTTATTTTTCAGTGCAGTGTTTTCTAGATCATAGCTAATCCTTTTGTCATTGTGTTGTACGTCCTTCTTCTATTTACGACTTCTGATAGCGTCTTTAGTATATTCAGAATTTCGTATTGAGTAAAGACATCCAGGACAGATACACCGACCGTAGAGTTGAACCTCCCGACCTTTGGGTGGTGTCTCCACATCTTAATATTTAAGTTGTGTATCGGAATGTCAATTTGAATCGGTAATAAATCGGATACACAAGCTTATCTTGATATTCATTTTATATTCAAATCCGATATTGCTATAAAGAAAAAAAATATATATACAAAATAGTTATCTTAATGTTATCTTTAATGGCGTTTTAATATAAATATGATATCTATCTCATCTTCTGTAATGGTGGTGTGACATTGTATATTTGAAAAACATAGATAATGTAAATAGGTTTAAACTGTTATCCTTTTCTCATCTCCCGTTTTATAGTCCAGAATTCGGACATTATAGAAAAAAAAAATAAGTACATTCTTCATTGTAGTAATATTGAGGACAATTGATTGATGTGAACTCTAATTTAAAATAGCTTATACACATAATTTTAATTTAATATCCAAATTGTATTTCTTCATCAAACGTAATAGTGTTATTGTCATTTGAGATTTTAAGTGCAAAATATCGATCATATATTTGAAAACTATTTTCGTTTATTGTGTTTCCACAGTAAGACTAACTGTACCTAATACAATACTATAGAGGGGGAGGGGGATGGTGTTAAGCGCCACTTTCAGCACCATTTCAGTTTTATCGTGGCGTTCAGTTTTAGTGGTGGAGGAAACTGGAGTACCCGGAGAAAAACACCGACGTTGTATCGAGTACACCTCGCCTGAGTGGGATTCGAACTCACTTCGTTAGTGGTGATAGGCACTGATTGCATATGTAGTTATAAATCCAACTACCATACCTTTACGACCACGACGGCCCCTCAATGTTATAAATGATACAGCATTTATTCCATTCTTCTATATCATGACAAACGCTTTATATTCTAAATTCCTCAGACTTTACAAATACTTTTTATGCAAATATATATTATCGAACTAACTATATTAACACATTTTATTGACAATATCATGATAATGATTTATTTCATTTGATAAGAATTAACAACATCACGTATACTAGCTATTAATAATTAAAAAAATGTAACTCTTTGAAATTCATTGCTGTTCCATACTTTGTTCTCTAGTTTACGCGAATTCAATTTATGATGTCAAAGTAATTTATGTGTAACTAATTGCAAAGCTATTATTCAAAACCTTTAATGAAAAATTTATTAACAGAACACAACTAGTCGTCGTGGGGGATACCTTCATTTATATGGCTTTTAAATTGTTTGGTTTTCCAATCTTTTGACATTGAGTTAACTGATGAAGGTTATTCCAGAAATGCGTCGCGCCCTTTAAATGCCACTTTGAGTAAAGTGTTGAAGGTTATTCGCGCCCACTAATTTCCACTTTGAGTAAAGTGTTGAAGGTATTCTCGGCCACTAAATTCCGTTTTGAGTAAAGTGTCGCAGGTATTCTCGCCCATTAAATTCCACTTTGAGTAAAGTGTTGAAGGTTATTCTCGCCCTCTAAATTCCACTTTGAGTAAAGTGTTGAAGGTTATTCGCGCCCACTAAATTCCACTTTGAGTAAAGTGTTGAAGGTATTCTCGCCCACTAAATTCCACTTTGAGTAAAGTGTTGAGGGTTATTCGCGCCCACTAAATTCCACTTTGAGTAAAGTCTTGCAGGCTATTCGTATAGCGAGTCATGTGCACCAAACTTGGCTACATTTTTATTACTGACCATTAATCCATCATGAATTTGTATAGACTAATGAAAATGTGCAAATTAAATGTTCTACCTAAATGCATTAATGATTGAGAAATGTTGCAAGACACTTTCATTGTTATGTGTCACTGAAATAATACCGCTGAGATAACAAGCTAAAACCCAGTTTACCCCGGTTTTTCGGTGGGGTTCGTGTTGCTCATTTCCTAAAAATGTTTTTTTTGTGTATTGTCATATGATGTGTCTATACATTTCGAGTTCCGTGCTGTGATGTTCGTAACGATTTCCGCATAAAAACGATGTTCCGATCGTCTTTACCTCCAGTTGTTTTATAGGAGAATTTATGCTTTATTTACGTTATTTGTATTTGTTTGCGAATATTGGTGCCCAACGCATATTTTGCTGTGATTGGTTTTGTTTGTCTTCATTTTGTGTCCTATGTGTAACCTATGTTATGTCCAAACTCCGGACAGTTTTCACATCCTTTCCGAATATGATTCTTTTGCTGGATACTAATGGAAAGTAGCATGGGGATCGTAGCTGGGACGGCAAGGGAGTTTGTATCATGCCGAGTCACTTGCATAAACCGTATCACTATGAACAGAATCATAATATATAAAATGATATATAAGCTATACAAGTTCATAGCTCAAAAAATATTATGCTATGACCGGTTAACCATGAACGTTTACAGACAGTGTCTACGATTACTCAATACTATTATTATATGATATTTATAATAAACGTTAGAGAATACCGAAGGTGTAAAACAAATGGACAATCCAGAGAAACTGGCAACATAAGGTACACAAGACGAAGACAAACATAACAAAAGCACAACACAATATGTGTTGGATACGACTATGCGTAAACAAACAGAAATAACGTAAATAACACATGAATGCTGCTACAAACAGCTGGTGATAAAGACAAACCGAGCATCGTTTTTATCGTATTATTATAGACAAATAGGAAATCCCAGGGCTTAACATTTATCATGCTACATGATGGTCTTTATTATTTCAAGGACAATAATCTCACAGACACAAACACAATAAGGATAGAATAATAAGTTCATTAATCTTATCATGAACTCTAAATTGACGGGCTATCGATTTTTTTTTCACAAACAAAAGAACGGAGAAGCTGTCAAAAGATCAAATATAAAAGAAAGCATTATTGTTGTTTTGTTTTGTTTTTTTCTTCCTTTTGTCGTTTTTTTTCCTTTTGCACTACATGTCAGATGTTATGGTGTGGTGATCGCCTACCCTACTGACTGAACATTTACAATGCTAATTTCCTATTATTATATCAGTTAGAATTTAATGTAATTAATTTCTTACAATTGTTATTGACGATATTGTCAACTATTCAAGAACATATTGATATTTTCCCCTTTTCTCAAACCCTGCATATTCTTACAACAATGTTAAAATGTAAATCAACCTGTACGTGGAGAAGTTTTTATCACGATACAATTGATTGAAATTTTTTTTTTTCAATCTATCATATTATGTGTCTAATAAAGAGAATTTCAAAATACATTCCCACGCCTTGGTATATGCATCAATCGTTCCCGTGAATGCAGTTTATATTTCACAACTCGTACGTGCGTTGTTATTACCATACTGTGTCAATACCTCTGATGGTGGACTATTAGTCCGTGCGCATAGCATCTACATAGTAGTCAGTGCTCCAACATTGACATGGGATTTTAGATATACATGTACTTACTACTAAAATATTGCAGTACATAAATAATGTAATTAAAACTAAGGTTTTTTTCAAATGCATATGCTTCACATACATACTTAATTTAATGTCATTGCATCAGTATAATGGTTCTTGATATGAATAGATGAGCCAGGTTGACGTTGGACAGTAACACGACGGGTACTGCTAGTGGAACATGAACTGCTCAACCCTCCGCATCACCTTGACCTTTAGTCGGGGGTCAGGGTAGCTAATCTTTATTTTTCTGTGTAGTATTTCTTAGATCATTGTGTGTATTTTTTTTCTTCTAGTCATTGTATTGTCCGTCTTTCTACGATTTACCTCTTCCGGTTACCCATTTCGTATCTTCACACGTTTCTTGTTCCAAACATCCATTAGTCCGGTTGGTTCCCGACAATCTGTCGTTTAATGCATCCATCGATGGCTTTGTACAATTGCACTTTTAATGTACTATATTAAAAAAACATAGATATAAAATACCAGAATGTATTAACTATTGTTATTAATATGTTTACAACATAATCGTTGAATCTAAAAACAGATAAAATGTTAATAGTTGCTACAAAGACACAAAGTAAATATTCCAAATATCCACTCAAAACATTAATATGATTAATGCAGAAATATCACACTTACTATAATGGTGTTTGTTTTAGATAAAACGTTATATTTTACTGGCTTATTATTTGGCTTTATTGTGAGTACTATGTCTGGCTAGGTCTACCATTATCGATCTGTTCATTGTATTTCGTAGAAATCAAAAGGTGTTTTTCATAGCGGGAAATGTTTACATTTACAAATCTTTTGGTTGTCATATTGATAACAAGGAACTTATTTAGAAATTGTCTCGCTTGCGTCTGTATTGTTTTATTTGTTTCAAAACTTCAAATAGGAAAATACAGGTTATTGACATCGATTGGATTTATTGATTGGTTGATTGATTGACTGATGCTAAATGCCAATTTTAGCAGTATTTCAGCTATTTAGTGGCGTGAACAAATTTTAAAATTAAATTTTCACTTCTACGAGACTCTTAGAAATAAAACAATTGTGTAATATATACAAATAAAAGAAATATTAAAAGGATATTTATTGATTGGTATCTAACGAAAATATTACCAGTATTTCACCTATATTGTGGCGCCATCGACTGGAAGATATCCAAGGCAGTTAAAGAATTGCGAATTATTTATTTTTCTTCAGATCTACCGGAATTACCTACGCTTCCGGAGCACCTGAGTTCATCCCCGGTTTTCAGTGGGGTTCCTTTTAGTCAATTTTTTTTTTATATGTGTATGTTTTGTGGGTCATTGTTTGTCCTTTTTCTTTTGGTCATTGTGTTGGTATGTCCTTCTTCGGTTTACAGATGTTGATTACCCCTTTAGTATATCTTCAAATCTTCCTACAAATATCAACAATAAACAATGACTATAGAAGATGCATATCTGTACATATTTACATGTTTTCAGAAAATAAAAAGAACTGACTAGACTGTTATTCTCAGACTATAATGTGATGCATTTTACATTTACTATTGATTTCCAAGTTATTTTTTACGATATTGAGTTACTTACTGAATAGAAGTTTATTCATAGACCATTACTGAGATGCATTTTAACATTTATCTTTGATTTCCAAGTGTTTTATGATAATAAATTACGTACCAAATTCCTTGAACTCACATACAAACCGTAAGACATCAAATAAACAGAACAAATTATTCATATAATGAAATAATGGAGGATAGGACATAAGAAATTTCCCATTTGAAGCTAACGTGGAAAGAACATAAATATATCATACATTATTTGATTTGTTATGTATTTATCCATGCAAGAGGTTAAAAGCAAGTTAAAAATACAGTTATTTGAAAATGTTGATTGACGAACGTTTTAATGAGTAATAGGACGAACAATCGGCAACATGTACACTTTATTTGGTTTTGCTTGCTCACCTTTAAAGAGCACTCTCATTCGCATAGGTTCGTATTGTTCATCTCGTCAAATTACATGTCTTCACGTTTTGTTCCGTGTTGTGACGTCCGGTGTGATTTCTGCGTAAAAAACATGTTCGGTCCTCCCTTACTACCTTTTGTTCTGTATGCTGTGCTTGTCTTATTTACGTTATTTATATTTCTTTACGAATACTGGCGTCCAACACTATTTCCATATCATGTCATTCGTGGTTTATGAATAGAACAGGACGGGTGTCATCAGTGGAACAGGGACTGCTTACCCTTCTCTAGTACCCGAGTAATACCCGAATTTTAGTGGGGTTCGTGTTTCTCAATCTTTAGTTTTTTGTGTAAACCATTGTTTGTCCTTTTTTCTTTTTTTGCCATTGTATTTTCCTCCTTCAATTTACCGTTTATGAATACCCCTTTGGTATCTTCAAGCTGCTTGTAACTTTTACCTGAAAATTGAGGATGGTCGCCAATATACCGAACTACATGTATAACAACACGAATTATGCCTCTAGTAGAAAAAAACCATAATAGAAATAAGGTCAAAAACATATTCTTATAATAGACATATTACATTGATACTTCTCTATTGTATTTAAAGGGGCCGTCGTGGCCGTGATCCAATAAGCACTCGAAAGAAATATTTGATCTTAATAAGGGATCAGCTGGAACAAATGTGTCATAAAATGTAGAACTTAAACGAATAAATATATCCCAGTAATATTGTGTATTATACTTCTGTTTGCATAGCTTGACGTTTTTCCAAAGATGCAATGATTCATGAGGTACATATGTTCTAAACTTTGCAAGTATTTTTGTTAATTATATATTGTTTATTGTTTTAAATTTCCATTTTTACAGACAGTACAACATTTTACAAAACACGACACTATATTGTCATTTTTCGGTCCAAATATATAATATACAATTATATGATTGATTGATTGATTGATTGATTGATTGATGCATACATGTATATATTTATGTACTGAATTAATACAGATACCAAAAGTTATTTCATATGAAATGGTCAGAGCTTGAGATAATTTTTTAGTTGATGGAGTTGTTCGGCTTATTTTCGGAAAAAGGGGCTATTCCTTTATGCAAGTGCTCACTGGACGTTAAACATCAATCAATCAATCAACCTTATGCAAGTTGTGTTACTAAAGAAGATATCGTAAATGTCGTGGGGTAAAGGTATTCTTCTTATACGGGATATGCTTTCCTCATTTATTTTTTTTTCTTCCTTTTAATCCATTTTCTTTTATGTTCGAAAAGAAAATAACTAGAAAATGTATTTTGTTTAATTTTAAATTGATTCATTGTAATTCAATATCTGGTGGCAAATATTTCAACTACCGGTATATTCATGAGAGGTCTACAACGTTAAAAACATAATATGTCTAACTTAGTGGGCATGACGAGTTTCAGGTTAATTGTCATCGGGTACGTTAAACGATTGGAAATCCTAATACATTACTGTAATTGATTGGATTTGATGTTTGGTGTTTAACGCTTCTTTCAGCAATAGTTCAGCAATATCATGGTGACCAGTGTTAGTGGTGGAAGAATCCGGAGTACCCGGAGAGAACCACCGACCACGGGAAAGCAACTGGTAAACTTTATCACTTGCGGCTGCGAGTCGAGTACACCTTTTTTGTAATTTACAAAGACGGGCGCGAACCCACGCCGTATTGATGACAGGCTTGTATGAGTTGTTAGGTAATCCAACTACATAACTTATTGAGCCACCCGGGCCCTTAAATGTAATTGAAAGCTTGAGGAACAAGTAAACCAAATGACCTGAATAAGATTAAAAAAAATGACATTTAGAATGACTTAATAATAGGTGATTTCATTACTGAGAATACGATGGGAGAATACTTAATATGATGTGAAATGTTTGCCTTGTAACTGGAAATTAGCGACAATTTTTCAAAATATACTTCCACTAGAATGTGCTGTATGTTTTCTTGCATGTACAAGGAGTGTGTCATTACACAAAACCGTCAAATCTCGGTGAATGATATGCTCGGCGGGGTTGTACCCTTAAGAAGGAGATACAATATCGTATATCCTAACATTTTTCATATAGTATCAAATTAAATTACACAAATAGGATATGGAATTAATTGTCAATTAATGATCTAATAACACATTTTACATTTTCAGGTGTATGCACAGGTACATTAATCTCTCTAGTAGCTACACCATTGATACAAACATTCGCATCACATCCAGGATATGACGGAACAACAAAGTATCCAGAGGGGTAAGACAATGATTGTACATGCATTAGCATTTGATTTACAGTAAGAAAAACACCATGGTTGACACCAGTGCTTACCACTCCGGAGCACATGAGGTAACCCCAGGTTGTTAGTGGGCATCGTGATGCAAAATATTTAGTTTTTGTGTAGTGTTTTCTGGACTCTTGTTTGCCTTTTGTGTTTTATCCTGTGCTCATTGCATGACCTGTCTTTCAATTTTGGGTCACGGGTGGCTAAATGAGTTAGGTCGTTGGATCTAACAGCTCATAAAAGCCTATCACCAATACGGCGTGCGTTCGCGCCCAGCTTTGTAAATTACAAATAAGGGTGAACTCGACTCACAGCCGCAGATGACAATTTACCAGTTGCTTGCCAAGGGTCGGTGGTTTTCCACCACTAAAACTGGTCGGCATGATATTGCTGAAAATGGCGTTAAACACCAAAATTCAAATTCTGTCGATTCACAGCCTCTAATTGCCACGTAGGTATTTTCAAACTGGTCTTATTGTTGCAGTAGAATAAAAAACAAACAACACGACACTGTCGGACCAGTTGCAAGGTAAAAAAAAGTCATAGAGAGGCAAAAGTGATACCAAACACACAAATACATGATCCCTCATCATTTACCTGGCTTGGTACATGCACTTTAATAAAAAGAAAAAAGTGGCTGTGTAAAATTAGTTGCATGGGCCCAAATATCCCCTCTTACGGAAATGGTGTGATCACGCAAGTATTTTAGTGTTTTATGAGTAAATACCAACCGGTACATATAACCACGCGAACAGCGTTATTATAAAGAATGATACACACTTGATCATTATGATACATACTATATATAATCTACATGATACAACTATTACATATTAAATAATGCATCAATCCCTATTTGCTATTATACAATAACTATTAACAAATATAGATTTTCTATTTTTCGTAGTTCTACTACATGTATGTCATATTGCCATTATTGGAAACGTCACTCAGATATTCCTTGGGAACTGTATCATGCTAGGTTTCCAAGTCATACATTTTGCATCATAATGCTAATTAGTCGTAATAATCTTGATATTGTTCATATCGGTACTTGGATGTATTATTGACTTAATGATAAATAATTAATTTTAGTCAAATGTGGTGTTGTATTCGAGAGACATAGTTGATATGGAACGTCATCTTCCTTCGTTTTGCGTATCTTCTGCATTGTAGTCATACTGTTGCTCACCCACAACTCCTCTTGTCGTACTTTGCTTTATCTTTACCAAACATGACCCCTTTGTTATTCGAACATCTACATTTTCGAGGGTTTTGTTTCCAAATGATTTTCATCTGGTGTACCCTATGTTGCCAGTTTCTCTGGATTGTCCATTTTTTTATTGCCCCTTCGGTATTTTCTAACGTGTCGCGAAAATGATTTATTTCAATGACTTTCGATCTAGGTTCATATGTATTCTTCTTCCAACGTATACTATTTTGGTACCAAAAGTTCGTTAACGTCTTTTGAAACATGCATCAATAAATGATACAGGTAACCATTATCATCATTTAACTGTATATGTTAGAAAACAAAGACATCTCTGTTTACCGGATATATTTTAATACAAAATCGTTTCGTTTTCACAATACTTTAAATTATAAAAACACAATGCTATTTTCGGCACAACCGGATGAATAACTAAAATAACATACACTGTGATTTGTCGTATTTCAGTGTAATAGCAAATGGTTAAGTAAGCATCTCATGATAAATTATATAAACATAGACATGTCTGATCAATATCAATGTCTGGACGGTCTGTATCAGGTGCTAAATACCTGGTTGTTCTCAAATGGCAATGGGTCTTTTTTCCACGTACAAATTTGCCCCCCCCACACTTTTTTCCTGGTTCATGTTGCTCATCTATTACATTTTCTGTTTTGTGTTTTCTCTTCTTGTTTGTTTTTCTTCTTCTGTTTCGTGTACTATTTGTTGCCCGTGTTGTCTCTGGATTGTCCATTTTGATTGGCACGCTGGGTTTTTCTAATTTTCACATATCAAAGAGAAAAGTACGATTATATAGAAACATTCAAAAACGAGCGAAAGGTTAATTCAAACTACACAATGACCACGTCACATGAATGCCAATAAAGACCACTTTGCCAGACTTGTGAGCCAACAGTTCAACAAAATTGTTCAGAAATGATCTCTGTATACCTTTTGGAAGATAGAAATGTGGAATATATAGGAGGAAATAGAAGATGACGAAGAATTGTGTCCACTTACTGTAGTATAAATATTCACACCGCTTCTTTGGACAGAAAATGCTCACATAATGCTCACATAATCTTACAATTCGTTCGTTCTTTAAGGACTCAGAATTACCATTTAGAAACATTATTGAAATGAAAATTATAATGAGCATATGTTAGTGTTAGCGTTAAAATGTTTTAATGCCACAACAATATTTCAATTATATCTTGACGGTCAGTTTTATTGTCGGAAAACGGGAGTACCCGGAGAAAACCACCGACCTGCCGCAAGTCACAGACAAACCTTATCATATAATGTTATCTCGAGTACACCTCGACTGAGCGGGATTCGAACTCCCAACGTTAGTAGTGATAGTCACTAATTGCATAGGTTGTTATAAATCCAACTACCATACGATCGTTGTCCTTTATTTGTATAGGTAAACTTATTCATACAGTTAAATGTCTGACGATTATAAATGTATTAGTACAATGTTGTCACATATTTTTCAGTAATTATACACAGGACTGGTACATTACAACTAATTGGATTAATCATACTATAAAGATTGACATGACGACGTGTAACATAGAAAATTCTAAAGGAGTATGTCTATATGATTTCCTTTACGTATACGATGGTATGTATATATATCACTTGTCTTATGTCAGTCTTTTTTTTTATTGATTGATTGATTGATTGATTGATTGATTGAATGGTGCTTAACGCCAACTTTAGCAATATTTCAGCTATATGGTGGCGTTTTCTTAATTGAAAAATGTTAAATATGAAATATGTCTTTTAAGCCATTTACCATGACAATAATGATCATCACTGTAGCTTTTGTTTGGAAAAGCGGGTGAAATTTTCATTCTAGTTGGCAATGTTCTAGAACCATCATCTTTTCTATTATTGTTGAACAAATCTGATGAGACACACAATAATGCATTTTAATACACTACAAAGTGTACAAGATAAACAAAATCCAAAATCCACGATGCTCCAGACAAGGGAAAAATGTATATATGTTTTCTATATCAAGAATAGCAGATGGTGTATGTATGGGTTCTATGTTACGTGGTAGTTAAATTAAAAAGATGGTAGCAAAGATATATTGGATACACGACGTAAAAGAACACGTGATATAAGATCTGGTTATTAATACGTTATACGGTGGACATTAGAAGAGAATTAAATACCAATCTTATTAAAAATTTATGTTAATGGGATTCTTCTTTGGCAATACGTGGAGATCTAATATCATTCTATAAGGGGTACTTTACCTTTGCCGTCCAATCATATGCATGGCATTTATATGCATTGACCAATCGAACAACAGATATACAAGCATCCAATTGTTAGCTTACTCTTTCAATAATGGACCGATTACTGTAAAAATAATATAGATAAGTACTGAAAGTGGACAAGCAGTCTTATTGGTTAAATTGAAGTCATCACTTTGAAAGTTTTACAGTCGCAACCATAACTTGGTTAACCCGTCATGGAATATCTGTTTCACAAATGACTTATCGTAACTATTTCCCTTTTCTGTCCTCATTCTTGAAATATCTCCGCGTGTGTCACTATTGGAATATGAGCTGTTTACCCTTCCGCGTTCACCCATGGTTTTTAGTGAGGCTCGTGTTGCTCGATCTTTAGTTTTTTATGTATGTTTTGTATATCGTTTTTGTCCTTTTGTTCTTTTTCTTTTGGCCATTGTATTGTTTGTCATTCGATTTACGGATTCTGATTACCCCTTCGGTATCTTCAAACTCTTCTTATTAACTTTCCGATTACAAATGCATCTAAATATCAATTAAAGTTATCACTTTTCATGCACCCAAATTTATCACAATCATATTCCACTAAGCAATACAAGTGTACTGTTCCTTAAATATATAAATATGTAATACCGTTTTATTTATCAAAATATCAAAAGGTCCAGATTCAAATAGTACAGAAATGTTGAAAACATGTTGTGGAACTTCGCATACTGCTACACTGACAAGCACGACAGAAGAGATGTATATATTGTTTGTAACTGACGCTACAATAGGAGATACAGGATTTGAATTTGAATATGTATCCAATGGCATCACAACGACAACTACGACAACTACGACAACTGCGACAACTACGACAACAACAGTAGCTCCTCCCACAAGTCCAGGTAAGTACCACGTGATGAGGCCTTCAATAAGTCTAATTTTCTTTGATCTTTAAAGCCTTTAATAATAGACTTATCTGATGATACTAACTTCAGTGTTATATACCATCTTGTTACTATTAGCTATAAAGGATTTCATTTACAACCAATGAAAATTTTCCACAATAGACAGGGAATAATAAAATACTAACCTTTATTAATTAATGCCATAAACTGATCAGAATGATATTTTCCATTAATTTGAAGATGTAGATTTTTACAGATTGAGCAGATTCACCCAACACAGAGAACACCACCCAAGTGATTGGATTGTTTGGGGACATATTGAATATATAAACTTTGAATTATAGTACGCTTCTAAATGGTTTAAAAATAAACAATCAAATTATGTATGTGATCAATAACCCAGTCCTTATTTGGGCTATCTGATTTCTTCCTGTATATTTGCTGCAATGCAAAAATACATGTGACTATATGCTTTCATTTTTACAATTGCGGTTATCTATGTGCAGTTTTTTAATGGAACTAAATGGCATTGCGTTATATTTCTAACAATAATACATTTTGCATCATACAGTTTTTCCATTATATCCTAGAACAATACTATTGATGCACATTGTTGACAATACATACCATGCTTGGGTGTACCTGTTGTCTTTTTCATGTTTTTTTGTTAAACCTTAATCCAAATCGATGAAATTATTAAAACTAAAAGTTTGAACAATTTTAAAGATATGTTGTCCCCCATCAGTATTTTTTAAAGTCTTTTTTTTGCTTGTTTACTATGATTATATGTTAATAAATATTCAGCCATTCTTTGTTGTAACATCATTGTTCTAATAATACTTTAGATCGTCATTGTTTTTTTGTTTGTTTTTTTATATATAATATAATATATAATTTGCACATCATAATATATTTACAGACGCTCACTAATACCACTATTAAGTATGATCTATTAAGCAAAACACAATAGGTCGATTATTTTATAGAATATATCTTTAATTAAAACACATTAGAAATGCCATTTTTGCTGAATATAAGATGTCAATAATTCTACATACATCTGCAGCATATATATATATACATAACCCCAAGTGGGATGATAAAAGCAGACAGGAAAGGGAAAGCTTCTGGATTAGAAAACTTAAGACCTTGTCACCGAATGGAATCAATGAGAAAAAATAATATCCTTTCTTGACTCCTATTTNTTTACTATGATTATATGTTAATAAATATTCAGCCATTCTTTGTTGTAACATCATTGTTCTAATAATACTTTAGATCGTCATTGTTTTTTTGTTTGTTTTTTATATATAATATAATATATAATTTGCACATCATAATATATTTACAGACGCTCACTAATACCACTATTAAGTATGATCTATTAAGCAAAACACAATAGGTTGATTATTTTATAGAATATATCTTTAATTAAAACACATTAGAAATGCCATTTTTGCTGAATATAAGATGTCAATAATTCTACGTACATCTGCAGCATATATATATATATATTGAAAAAAAGAAATGCTATATTACCATACACCCTATGTCATATACCTGGTCTACGAATAGTTGATATGATTAAAATAAACGGCACTAAGAAAGATAATTCAATCTGATAACCTTGATAATGTTAAATTATTGTCTTAGCAATTATAACTATAAACAAATGAAAAGCAAATTATATAATTGTATTATCAACATCAGCTTTTTTTAATGTTTTATTTTACATATAATAAAAAATAGGCATTTGTCTTACACTTATGTAGATGTTTATATTATATGAACATGACGGACCTTTATATATATATATATATAATGGCTTACTTAATGCATGATCACGTGTCTTACAGTATATACACCTTTATATAAATATGATAACATTTCATATTACACCATTCATGTTTAAATGTTAATTAATGTATTTTTTTATATTTTAATATGCATGAAATTCACCTTATGTTGCACTTTCCACAATATTTATATTATTCACTTAGCAGAAACTAGCACTAACATGCGGTCGACTACAACAGATATTGCTAGCACCAGCGGCGCGGACGGTAGTACTAGTCCCGGTATGTTACAAGACTTTATGTTAATATATGCAAAGTCTAGTAAAGGTCTAGCTCTTTTTCATTGAAAATGCTTATAGTGCATTGATAAAATTTTGTCTCAGCAATAAATGCACGTAGAGTATCATGACCATCAAAGGTACTAATCATTCTAGAACGCAAAAAGGGTCACATACTATCAAAAAATAATTTGAAGACTTAGGAGATAACTGTATTGTATTTGAAAATTTCACGGCATCCATTGGAGATTTGATGGTCGCAAATTGAGTTTACTGGCGACGCGTTACAATACAGTTATCTCCATTCTAATGTAATCATGTGTAGGATAGACATACATCATATATGTATATTTCCGTATTATTGACAAGATGACATACGCGGTAATCAGCTAAAATATAAAAAAAAATACATTTCATGCTAACCGTGGAATTGGTGAAAATTACACCATTAAATCGACAATTGATGCCGTGAAATATTCAAATACAATTCAGTTATATCCATTCAAATGCAATCTTGTGCATTGCTACATTGTTGACAAGATGACATAAGCGACAGTCGTCTAAAATATCTCATGATTTTCAGCCGTGGAATTGATACCATGAAAATCACAGCATTGTCCAATCACAAACCAGGGATATTAAATAACTACACTAGAATTAATATTTGATAGATATGATAGTTATTTAAGCATATCATTTATACACAATGCATGATGAAATCATATTAACAAACGTTTTGTCATGTTCCGTTAATTGTACATTTGTAAATGAAGAATGTTATGCCGTGTCATACATCACCAATCAAGACAAGAGTAATTTACAGCATTAGGGAAAATACTAAATATTCCTATCTAAATGGCTTACTATGCCGAATGTCTGAGTTGTTTAAGTTAGCCACATATCTAGAATCACTGGTGTGGTTTCAACTTCCTATACCAACCCACCGGACTCTGGAAGCCTACACAAAGGTCTGGGTTTTTACGACTTGGTTCGCTAAAACTAGTAAGAAAACCCTGTAGTCTTGAAATATTCGAAAAAATCCTGATAATATCGCTCAACACTAATAACCCCAATTCATCTGGATAAGCAAAAGAGGACCACACAATTGGAGGAGAAGAAATAATCCGCGAACCTCCCAATAAAGATAATATTACTACAAACTACATGCCTCATCTAACTGCTAAGCCCTTCGGAGAACTTGAGTTCACACACGGTTTTCAGTAGAGTTCATATTTTAAGCTTTCTGTTTAGTATTTAATAGGTTATTGTTTGTCCTTTTGTCTTTTTTTTCTGTTGACCATTGTATTGCCTGTCTGTCGATTTACGGTTTCTGATTGCCCTTTTGGTATCGTCAAACTTGTATATTGTTATAGAATACGCTTCCACCAACGCAGAAGGCAGCGACACACAAACTGACGCACATTCTAGCACAGCCGCAAGTTCTGACACCGATTCTAGTACTAACACAGCTTATAGCATTGACGCAGATTCTAATACCAACACAGATCTTAACGCTATCACGTATTATATTACTAACAAAGATTATAGCACTAACACATATTATGGTACTAACACAGATTACAGCACTAACACAGATTATGGTACTAACACAGATTCTAGCACTAACACAGATTATAGTACTATCACAGATGATAGCACTAACACAGATTATGGTACTAACACAGATTCTAGCACTAACACAGATTATAGTACTAACACAGATTATAGCACTAGCACAGATTATAGTACTAGCACAAATTATAGCACTAACACAGATTATGATACTAACACAGATTCTAGCACTAACACAGATTATAGTACTAACACAGCTTATAGCACTAGCACAGATTCTAATACCAACACAGTTTCCGGTACTCATGAAGCTAACAGTACCGATACAGCTTCTACGAAAATATCTGGTATGTTATCAAGTGATGGAACACAATCTACAAGAACATATACAACTGATTTAAATACTAATTTGCTTGAATTTCCAAATGCGACCGTTCCAGTGATCTCATCGGAATTCGTCACCGAAAGCAGTTTATCTTCTGTGGAAGGGTCGTCAAATATACAAACAAAAGGTACATTTGAAAATTCAAAAAGACAACACATTTTGTTAGTATAGTGAAACCTGTTTAAACCGAACCCCGTTAAACCGGAATACTGTATAAACCAAATTTTGAAAAAAGGTCCAATGTAAGAATTCTGTTAATTGTTAAATTTACCTGCATAAACGGACCACCTGTCTATTTCGAATACAACTGTTGATCCCAAGATGGTTCGGTTTAGACAGGATTCATTGTGCATAAGTATGAAAGTCTATACTTCAAAATGTGTTATCAGACTATTCTATATCAAATCAGTATTGATGAAGTTAAAGCTTACGATAGAAATCATGAACACATTATTTTACTCTGGCCAACGATAATATAAAAACATAAATAATGTAATCAGTTTTATTTAGTTATTTACTATTGCTAAAATGCGTTTAAACCGGTTGTAATGCAAACAAATAGTTTAAAATAATAACGCTACATTGCTGGCAAAGTGTCGTTTCAAACTCATAATAGAGTATGAGTTATGCTCATTATTAAATAATAAGTTTAGTGTAATCATATTTATTTGTCAGAAACAGGACAAACAAATTATTGAATACAAATCGTGACTGTAACAGAAATAACAACAATCAGTATTTAACCTTGAAAGTGTCTAGTCATAAATGAAACTCTTATTAGAGACTTGTTGAAATTATTCATAGTAAACATTTCTGGTTGGACAATTTCTTTTTCTTCGTAAATAAATTTACAGGCAGCTTTACTTACATTTCATTTATATATATATCATATATTTAAAATAAATATCACTTACATTTTATTTATATATTTATTATTTACTTAAAATACATATTACTAATCATATATTTAAAATAAATATCACTTACATTTCATTTATATATTTATTATGTGTTTAATTATCACGCACTGCACTTTGCTTAAAATATGCTATTTTATTCCAAAAGCTACAGAGCTTAGCACAATCAGCAGCGCAAGCGCTAACACTGACACTTCCTATTCTGCACAATCTGGAAGCACAGAATCTTCACCCCTTATTAGCACAAACACTTCAACTCCTACTAATACTGCGCAAGATACCGGGAAAGGTAATGTTCAAGATATATTGTGATTGTTCAAGATTGATGTTATACTATAGTAATAATATTGTTACATGTATTAGACATTTATTAGCAGTACTGGCAAATAAAACGCATTTATTAAGAACACAATTACAGTCAAACCTGTATATAAAGGCTACGCAAGAGAACATGAAAATGTGGCCTTTATGAGCAGTTGCCCCTTATATACAGGTTAAAATTATATTACAGTCAAACCTGTATGTAAAGGCTACGCAAGAGAATGTGTAAATGTGGCCTTTCTGAACAGTTGCCCCTTATATACAGTTATAATTATATTACAGTCAAACCTGTATATAAAGGCTACGCAAGAGAACATGAAAATGCGGCCTTTCTGAGCAGGTGCCCCTTATATACAGGTTATAATTATATTACAGTCAAACCTGTATATACAGGCTACTCAGGAGAACATGTAAATGTGGCCTTTCTGAACAGTTGCCCCTTATATACAGGTTATAATTGTATTACAGTCAAACCTGTATATAAAGGCTACTCAAGAGAACATGTAAATGTGGCCTTTCTGAGCAGTTGCCCCTTATATACAGGTTATAATTATATTACAGTCAAACCTGTATATAAAGGCTACTCAAGAGAACATGGAAATGTGGTCTTGAAGATCCGTCACCCTTTATATACAGGTTACAATTTTTTGCACTATTCATTAATGGAGAAAATGAGACTGTCCTTGATAGACTGTGATTTGTTATATAAAGGTGCCATTTAAGGCATGTTTGACTGCATATGCAATCGGTTTTTCATTATCTACATATTTACTTTTACAAAATTGGAAGCAAAAACACGAGATAGGAATTGTAATGAGCTAATATTCCAAATCGATTATATTACTCGTGATAGTCGCAATTTGTTCTTGATGATCTTGACCAGGCAAATAGACTAACAATTGTAATTTGTCCAGTCGTCAGCTATTTCTGGTTTATGTAAATAAGTGAAAAGTCAATTTTTTACTTTGTGTGTTTGTGAAAACATGAAAACTTTTTGGATTTGTCAAGCGAAAAGTCAAATACAAAACAACCATATTCATTTAAAGACAGGAGACAGTCGTTGGTCAATCAGAATTTCAACTTTCCACTAGAATACCAGATAATATGTGATAGACAAGTATATTACAATTAAATATATTAAAATTGATTTTAATCTTAAGGGTGATAAGGAATTCGATGTAATATACATATATTTTAGATTAACAGTATTTCATGTTTTTTATTTGCAGATAATACATTGTATATAATAATAGCATGTGTTGTGACCCTGCTGTTGATTGTCATAGTTGTCGTATTAGTAGTCGTGGTGTGTCTAAAGAAGAGCAACAAATCAAGTACATGGCCGCAACCATTCTTAGTTCAGAGAAAGACGGAACCAAGTAAAACACAGTTTACACACTCTAAATTGGCTCTTCCTGTTCCAATAACACCGCCATTAAACACCGTCATGCCGGAAACAAATATATTTGACCTTGAACTTCCGGATAAAGAAAAAGGGCGTGGCAATCTTCTACCACCATTGCATTCTACTACAGTAGATGGGTCAAATAAGTAGTGTTATAACTGAGATTGCATTATATAGGATGATGAAGGAGTTTGAGAACTCTAATTTGAATATGTTTGCTAGAATTATTTGGGATAGCAATATGAGGAAAAGATCAGTGCTTATTTTTCATTGTTTTATATTGACGCTTCTCCTATGCAAATAAGTAATGATTGCAAACAACATTGCTGTCACATTTTGACAAAAGAATGTAACAGTTCCTTTCATTCCTTTTTGATAATGACAATCAACATGTACTATGAACAACGTGTGTAATTATATTAAGCACTGGTAAGCACTGTCCTTAAATCATGAATCTCAATTAATTTATTAAAATGTACTGCAGATCTGTGATATATAACATTCAATGTGAATTCCTGATATGTATGTGTCCTATACACAAGAAAACGTGAAACACTTTGATGGCAGGCAAACCTTTTATTTTGTTTGTCAATAAGATTATTGATGCATGTTGTTTAATATAGATTTTTGCAATTGTAAAGTGATGCGTATACTATCTAATATATAAGAAAAGTTTTTGAAGATACCAGTGGGTCTAATCAGAATCCGGAAATCGAAAAAGAACAGACAACACAAATGATGTTTGGCGGATTTCAGTTTTTTTATTTAATATTTTTATTCATAACCAGTAAAACTTACAACTTTGTCCATTTTGTCGATGAAGTAATCAACTATCTTTTGTATATGTTGTTGTTTAAATGTTTACTTTGTACAATACATTGTCTTTTATTTTTGTATACTATAATTTTTGTTCATATCAATGTGAATCAACTATTTTGTAAATATCATAGCATATGTTTATTTGAAGTATTGTTATTTTTATATACAACCTGGTCAAAACATTAAGGACATAGTAGTAAATAAATATTTCACTTAGTATTTGTATTTTGTAAATGAGTAATAAACCATGAACAATGAGTGACACCATATTTGAAAGTGCACAGAAATTTCAAAATTTCTAGAAACTGGTTATTTTTTCCCCAAAGCACTCATTAAATGTGATAGATATTCGGACAACTTTGCAAAATCTGACACGTAAATTCCGGATGAGCGATTAAGCTCCATCCGAAGTCGATTATATATTTGTGAAACGGTATAGTCCCCCCCCTCCAAGAAGTATATTTGTGACTGATTAATACTCGTCGAACTTCTCATGTCAGCTGTATGACTTGCCTTAACACATTTCATTTTTCCATACTATTAGTCAAATGATTTAGTGCAACAAGAAATCAAGAAAGACGATTTGAATTTTCCGTTTGTCGAATTTGTATGTTGTAAATGACATCAGCATTTAAGAGTTACTATATGATATATATGTTGTATACAGCAGGCCTTACGGTCATACAACTTTTTACCATGAGTTAGTACCAGCACTGGAAAAAAAGCCAATCAGAAAATTTGATCATTCTCGAAATGTTTATAATTTCAATGCCAGAACCTGAATATCTCGAACCCTCGGTTTTGGTGAGGTTCGTGTTGCTCGATCTTTTGTTGTCTGTGTAATGTTTTGTGAATCATTGTTTGTCCTTTTGTCTGTTGTCTTTTGACCATTGTATTGTTTGTCCTTCTACTATCTACGGCTTCTGATGACCACTTTGGTATCTTCAAACTTTTCTTCTAAGACGTTTTTTGTGGATAGCTCAAAACAAAAATTACAGTTTCCTGTATCTTATTTATTTGATATATGTTATACGACATTGGCCTGTATATTACCTCCAGATTCCCATAAATTATCAAGGGTATGAAATGATAAATTACATGAAATGCCATCCACCAACATATATTTTGGAAACGTTGTTGTGCTAAATAGTATTTGCATATGAAACAAACCAGCTTGTTAGCTGGATGTTTGATGTTTGTTTGTTTGTTTGTTTTCGTGGTGAAATTATCTTTTGATTGTGTAGATATATTTAGACACCATTTGCAGTTAGTTGTTACACATATATATTTTAGTTCTTATTCATCAAACCTCGCTTCCTATCAACGCTTTTGCTTGATTTGTTTGATTTCTGAACCGGAAGTTGTATTGTGTCACCATAACAACAATATTGCACAATTTACATCCAGAATACATCTTTACTATACACAATCAAACATTTGTGATGATAGTATATGCTATATGTGCAACAATGCTGAATTATTAGTATGCATTTAAGTGTAGTCATGAGCAATGTAGTTACGTTTTAATTATTGAATGTTCGGTAATCCTAAAACTATGGATTTAAGTCTTGAATGTTTTGTGTAAATTATATGGACATTTCCACAAAAATAAAATAATGCATGACTTGCTAAGACAATAGCTGTTATCAGCTATCAACAAAACTGTTATAATCGGAATGAACTCGTTCAAAAGAACATGAAATGCAATGATGTGCGTTATAAATGGCTAGGTTTTGTGCACAGAACTGCAAAACAGTATTCAATATGTATATTAGGATGTTAAAATGAACATGGAATGTTACAAATGTAGGTTTTGCATACAGAATTACAATACAGTATTCAATGTATGTATTGTAAATAAGGACGTTAATATGAAGATGAAATGCTAGGTTTTGTGTACATAATTACAAAACAGTATTCAATATGTATATTGTATATACGAAAGACAGTTGCTTTGTTTGAATTTTTATTTTTACATTTCAAATAAAACATGAAATAACTTTGTTTTAAATCTCTCGTTTTAATTACTTAATGTACTTCCGGAAACGTTTTTATCACATCTACTAAAGTGTTTTGCAATATCACATTTCTTCAGATGGTTGATTACACGTACCATATAGAAGAATGTCAAACTTGCTACACTATTATTCTAACACGGTAGTTTTATCTCTTTTATTCATTCTAGTATTTGTAATGTGTATTTCCTTATTCATCACTAGATAATAACTTCCTGTTCTTCAATGGCACTTGAGTTCATCCCCGGCATTTAGCAGGATTCGTGTTGTTCAATCGTTAGTATTCTGTGTAGCATAGTTTTATGTATATCATTCTTCGTCCTCTAGCTTTTGACAATTGTGTTGTCTGTTCTTCTTCGATTTACATCTATTCACTACCTACATGTACCTAACTCATTGAGCCACCCCAGGTAGTTCAGGATAAGAACAAGTTGAACAATGAGTAAGAGGTATATAGAAAAGATAGTTACATAGAGCAACCGTGGTAACGACTGTTGGCTGGCATAGGTAAAGGTAGGCAGAGTTGGATATGGACTGAGAAATAATCTAGACTTCTGTAGTGGCTATGATCCTCCTACTCTTTTTCGAAATCTACAAAAGAGAAGTTTAAAGTGTTGGGAGTGTGGTACTCTCCTACAACGTTCCATACTCTCCTACAACTTTCCCTACTCTCCTACAACGTTCCATACTATCCTACAACGTTCTCTATTATGGTCCATGATCAGGCTTTCCGCATAATAACCTGACAACATAAGGGTAATAACAAAATTACCGAACACCGAGCAATCTTACAAAGGTAAAGGCAAAAATACTCATAAGTCAACAAACTGGGAAAACCGCAATGACGGTGACTTGGCACAGGCATTTCCAATGAAATGGTGGATTGAATCAGATTTTATGGCGCCATACCTCCCGCTTCCACTACGGTTAAAAGGTTCCGATTGTCAGTATAACAGCATTTTTAACAATACTGGGACAAAATAGGTATAATAGTAGTCAACGTAGTACTTTATGAAAATCCATTGTTTATTATTGTCTCTGCAGAACGGCTTAACTAAACGGTCATGTCAAAACTCAGTCCTAGTCATTAGTACAATCTATATGTAAACGTATCGGTGGTGTGAAGGTTAGCGTCCCGATTCGTGTGTGGTAAATCTTAGGTTGGAGCCGCTGTAGGGACAAATCAAAGACTATATATTTCATATATTTGGCATTTACTACTTCTCAGTTCAACACTCAATATTAAGGAGTAAGTGCAAATGCTGGTTTTCTAGGATTTAGGATAATTAGTTTCAGTGGTCTGACATATCTATCCCTATACTGTTGAGTCAGTGAGCTAATACTATACAAACCCCATTTCTTAGTGTTGGTCGAGTACAATGTGGCCATTATCACCATCTGATCTAAATGTGTCTTGTTCTCTTCTCGCCGTCATATAGCTGAAATATTGCTCAGTTTGTGGTAAATACAATCACTCATGTGTTTGCCGTTGTTGCATTATGATCCTTTCTTAATTCATGACTTACACACATGCATTACCGGGTTTGTAACAATAGTAACACGACGGATGCCACTAGTTGAGAGCTGGAATTGCATATGTTTTCGGAACACATGAGTTCACCCCGAATTTTAGCTTAATTCGTGTCGATAAATCTTTATATTTTGTGTAGTGTTTTGTAGATCGTTGTTTGTCCTTTTGTCCCTTTTCTTGTGGTCACTGTATTTTGCTCTGATTTATGGCTTCTGATGATTCTTAAGATATTTCCAACTCCTCTCACCCACTTATATATATTTGCAGACGAGGACACGCCAGTTAGCATAATCATCGCCTGTATTGTTACCTTGACACTGATATGCATTGTCACTATGATAATTATAGTTATATGGTTTAAACTAAAGAAGAAGACAAAATCAACAACATGGCCAAACACCACGGATTGTACACCTTCTCAGCGATTCCAGATTCCAGAGATGAGTTCTCCTACAACAGCTGTATCCCCACCTCTCCCTACAAGCATGGCCAGGACACATACAAGTTTAATTCGTCTTGATATTTCAACATAATGCGATTGGATGCTTAAATGCTCATGCGAAAAGGGACGTGTGAAATTGTGAGATTGGCATGAAGTATACATTCGCAGACTAACTCAAATAATTATATAAGTGCTTCAAGTGCCCAGATTTATTATGTTAAATCATAAACGGGATTTCTACTATGCATGGTGTCGGTTTATGGCTTCACTGTCACAAATTGGTGTTTTTGTCATCGTCTTTAGCGCATCATGTTGTGAATCATTTCTGTGAAATTCATATAACGCATGATATTTTGCCTTGTGGTGCACATGTTGATAAAAGAAACGTTAAGTATGGATTATTCAAAATTCATCAGCATAAATAGACAACAACGAAACTGAACAGAAATATGGCGAAGGCATATTTGCTTGTTCTATTCATTATTATAGAAACAAGGCGGTTGAATACTTGAATAATCATGCCGAATGGAGTGATGTGTGAATATGTGATATTGACATGCAGTAATCCTTCATAGACTAACACAAAGAACGGTCTAAGTGTTTCAAATGCTCAATCTTAATAGGATCAATGAAAAACGTGTGTTCTAATATATATGATATCGATTGATGAATTTACTGTCACAAATTGGTGTACATGTTGCAGTGCTTAGCGTGCCATTTTTTAATCATTTCTGGAGAATTCATATAGTGCATAATATTTTGTCTTGTGCTGCAAATGTTGATAAAAGATACCTTAAATATCGAGCATTGACAATATAAACGTTACAAACAACAACTACAAAACCATTACGCTCTAGCACCCAACAAACATCAGCATAAATAGAAAACAACGAAACTACAGAAATATAGCGTTTTTCTTGTCTTCGATTTTTTTTTACATTTCATTACATGTAAAATATCTCGCCATAAGCTTAAATACTGTTCACGTAACTTTATACAATATTGAATCAATCGATTCACGTTTTGGTTTTGTTTTTCCTCCATTGTTTCCCTATTGATTCTCCATCTAGTACTGCATACTGTCTCACATTGTAATGGTTGTCATAGGGCGATCGGTTCTCTTTCACAGAACTAGTTTATGCATATGGCAACGGTTGCATCCACATATAACGATTAGGATTTAAAATAGTTTTCTTTGCATCGAAGATGATTTCGCGCCATCACTGTGACAGGCACCTGTGGATTTTCAAACAGTGTGGTGTCTTTGTTTCTTCTTTTTTGTAATATCGCGGGAAATAGAATTAAATAAAGCGAATACGTAGAACATTGTTCTGATATACAAATCGAAATGAATAATCGATTTCCCCATGTGTGTTTTAGGAAGTTCGGTAGCTCCTGTTGTTCTCACGCATGTTACATGAATGTGTTACAAATTGCACAGTACAATTTACCCTCTAAAACAATGTGCTGATCGTGACGCACATTCAGGGTGTGAAAAATATATTCTGATATAATATACATGTATATATGAATAATATAAATTGTATATTGAATGAGGTGAACTCAAGTGCTCTGTAAGGATAAGCTGTCCTGCTCCAATAGTAATACCCGTGTGCAAAATTGTATAAACTAAGAGATACATACTTTACATGCCCGTGTTGCATGTATATTGCTAAATATTCTTTGTGAGTAGCCAGTGTATAGTAGGCATGTATCTATGAGACGATGTGGCGTTTATAAGTTGAGTAGATCAACCATGATACTGATGTGTTATTCCGTATTCTCACTAATGTTGTGTTGACCATCCGGATTGCAAAGTCTCGTTACCTTGGTATTTTACTTTTATTTGTCTATTAAACTAGTATTATTTCCACTAAGGAATGATAGGTTTGGTCTTAGGTTTATGGTGCTTAACGCCACTTTCAACAATATTTCAGCTATACCGGTATCGTGGTAGTCAGGAGGTAACCGGAGTATCCGTACAAAAACCACCTACCTGTGGCAAGTCATTGACAAACTTTATCACACACGCTTCGCCATGAACGGGTTTCGAACTCACAAATTTCTAATAGGTATTAATTTCAATTTAAAATGAACAATTATATTTCTCTTGTGTTGATTTTTTGTTCTGTATTCTATATCATCTTGGAAATTTCTAGAAAAAAAATTGGGTGCGTCATATAACAATCAATCCTATCAAATTATCGAAGCTCCATCACATTCCATTACCCCCTATTAAAAAACCAACCCCATGTGGATTGTTGTCCATATAATACATATATGAATGATACATACACATTATGAAGGGGCCTCCATGGTCATGATCGTATAATGGTTGGATTTATGCCTTCCTATGCAATCAGTGCCTATCACCACTGATGTTGTGAGTTCGAATCTCGATTAGGGCGAGGTGTTCAACATGTAATAAACTTTGTCAGTGTCTTGCGACAGGTCGGTGGTTTTCGCCGGGTCCTCCGGTTTCTTCCACCAATAAACTGACCCCCACGATATAACTGAAATATTGTTGGAAGTGGCGTTATACAGTAGCAAACATCTAACAAACAAACTAGACTTTATCACATAATGTTGTAACCAGCACACCTTGCCAAGAGCAGGACTCGAACTCACAACGTTAGTGATGATATGCACTGATTGCATAGATAGTTGTTAATTCCAACTAACATACGATCATGACTACGAGTGAGTGAGTGATTGCTGTTTAACGCCAACTCAGAAATTAGTCAGCTATTTCATGGCGAGGATAAGTTAATTTTTAATGAGATGATGATGATGAGGAGTTCCGCTTTGTTCTAGACCAACCCGCTTAGTTGGATTTTTATAGTGCTAGCTCACAGAAACAACAGTCCACGGATAAACATGTATCCCCACTCGGACCCATTATCCCGATTCCGTGCCAACCAGGTTTTGCTCTTTCTCCTTAATGTTGCGTGCTTAGCGGCGAAGCAACAAAGACCAATTGTATATTCTTTAGTTTGATCCGATATAATCTGAAACCCAAGGCCTTCCGCCCTCCAGGCGAACATGCTAACCATTACACCAACGATGTGGTCATCCGTACTACGACGAACTTTTTAATTATAGTAATCTCAACAAGTATGTAGCTATATTTTTATTTATTACCCAAATGCATATGGAGGCTACTTTGGCTTTTAGTATATACGTTACTTACATACGTTAAATATCAATCAATCAATCAATCAACCGTTAGCAAATGTAGTTAATTGTATTAACACTTTTTATAAAAGTTAATGTCGGCCGCGTACTTCAGGACAAGGCGATAACTAGTAACTAGCAGCATGTCACATGTGTGTGTCTTCACCTTGTGGTGGAATCCCAAGCAGTTTATGTTCGGTTCACACACGGCTGAACACTTGAGAGGTCCAACGGATTTGATGGTGCCCCAGACAGCTAATTCTGCTGTTGTATCATCTTCCAGGCAGTAACGCGCTTGTCTTTTAGCTGTAGATATAAAGAGTTATTTGTATAAATGATTGTTGTTTACGTTATGCACATTCACATTATATTATGGCATTACGGCATATTAAAGGCGAGGAGACAGAAACAGTCTATTTGAATATTTACATTATACTACCATTATTGTGACTTGAGTCGTGTTTGGAGTAAGGAAGTTACATATACAAACTGGAAATTATGTGTAATCATAGAATAAAAAGGAGAAAACAAATACACACATAAAGGAACACAAAAAAGCATTAAAGCAAGAAAAAAAAGAAGAGAAAGAAATATGTTACAACGGTTCCAAACATTCAATCGAAAAATCGTAGAAACATGTCTGATTATGATAACAAAACGTAGAAGTGGAATTTACTGCTCGATTCTAGAATGACCTTAATTAAGTTTGCTAAAAGTGAAAAATTATAAAGACAAACAATTACAAAGTTTAGGGAGAAAAAATAATTAAAATAAAAAAATGATCATAATAATAAATAAACAAATAAACAAATAGAATAAAGAAAAAAGGAAAGGTGTATTAAACAGGACAGGCAAAATCTGATAAGGTCATCTACGTCTAATAATCTAAAAGTCTCTAGAAGAACGGAAACCAACGTGCATAAACAGGATAGCCAAAAATCAAATAAACAATGATAATCGTGTGAATCCATTATAGTACGCTATTGTCATATCTCATAGAAATACCAATCTTTAAAAACAAACATTATATTTTTTAATTGTATCAAAACAACAAGATACGGTGATGGCTTAGATGTAAACAAGAATACGGACTCGAGTAATAATACAGTGAAACCTATCTCAACACCTTCATATCAAATACTTTAGTTCTGGATAAACAGGTATTCAGATTAAACAGGTTATATATATAATCAGAATCCGGAGATAATTTAAATGTTTGCGTAACGTAGCACATTGGGTACCACATCACTCATCTTATGCTCGTAGTTTTCATAACTTAACATAGGTTTCAGTAGAATATAGGTTTTATAACATAACAAATTATAATGATTATATTATACTTACCATCTTTATACACGATCCATTGCCCATTTGAACCATGTGATGTCATAATCGCGATACCTCTGACCTCTATGACATGACTATGTAGAAGTAACACTGCATCGAGCAGGTTTTCACCCTCTATTAATCCTCTTCCCACCTTCAAAGTTGCATTTCGCCATGTCACCCAGAATTCTCTATAGTTTAGACAGTTAAGAAGATCATCGACTGCAGTTCCTTCTTTTCGGCTATAATATTGACCGTCACTAACATGGCGTAGGAATATTCTAGCGCCATCACTTCCTCCAATGACGACGTTGTGAAAGGGGTAAGTGTATTCCATAAATTGTGATGAGGACATAAACACGTGTACATCAGTACAAGCCTTGACCTTGAACTTGAATGGTTGATCGACTGAGTATATACCAAGCTTGTATAGATGTTGTGAGTAATTCAATATTGTTAGACTACTTGTTGCATCTCTATTACCAACATCAAATGTATAGACAAATACTTCAATCTGATCTCCTATAATAAAAAGTTGATGGAATTAAAATTAATTTGATTTGATTTGATTTTTTTATGTTTTAACGCCACTTTCAACAATATTTCAGCTACGTCATGGCGACCAGTTTTAGTGGTGGAAGAAGTCGGAGTACCCGGAGAGAATCAATGACCATGGGAAAGCTACTGGTAAACTTTATCACTTGCGGCTGCGAGTCGAGTGCACCATTTTTATAATTCAATTTACAAAGCCGGGCGCGAACCCATGCCGTATTGGTGATATGCTTGTATGAGTTGTTAGGTAATCCAACTTCCTAACTCATTGAGCCATCCGGGCCCAGGTACTAAAATGAAACACAAAAACAAAAACAATACCACACTCTCGGAACGATTCCAAATGCCGATAGCAGAATACGTAGAAAGAGCCAAACTCGGCACCCCTTACACACAAACACATATAACTACTCACTATCCTGACTTAGTATAGGCACTTCAATAAAACGTGGTGAGATTAAACTGTCCATTTCCTTTCTGATTCGAGAACAAACTTCAATCGGGTTCGTGTTACTCGATCTTTTATTTAAGTGTATGTGTTTTAGATCGTTGTTTGTCCTTTTGTACTTTTTTTCTTTTGGCCATTGTGTTGTCTGTTCTTATTCGATATACGAATTCTGATTACACCTTTGGTATCTTCAAACTCTTCTTGAACTCAAGCGGTAACATATTCACTAAAGTTTCGTTTCGTATAGAAAATTGTTATATCGATACAAAATATCTGCACACTTAAACATTATATACATTGATTGAATTGTTCCCTGTAAATGTCATTGTGAACAAAATATTATTTCTTTTTCTTTATTTTCAGTTTCATAGAATGGCATGTGAATAGTATTACCATGTATTCGCATGACAATTATTGCCCATATCCATATCCATGCAATAACACATGTCAGCTTCATACCTACAATAAAATAGTTAAATATTATAGGATATCGTCAGTATAAATTACGATCGACAATTATTGGTACATATAAGTGAGTCAGTGATTGTTGTTTAACGCCAATTCAGCAATTTGTCAGTTATCTCATGGCGAGAATAAGTAAGCTTACAATGAAATGATGATGAGACCCGCTTTGCTCTAGACCAACACGCTGAGTTGGATTTTTAAAGTGATAGCTCACTGAAACAAGAGTCCGCGGGTTGAAATTTCGCTCCACTCAGATCAGACACATTATTCCGAGTCAACCAGTCTACCGTAGACGGGGTGAGCATGCTAACCATTACGCCACCGATGCGGTTTGGTACATATGTTGATGTTCATTGTTCAATTTATCATGTTTAAAAAAATACTGACATTTTCCTGATAAACATATGTTTTCATTATCCAGTCAAATCTGCCCATGCAATCACCTCTATTAAGCAGCCACCTGTATTAAAAGGTCATTTTTTCTTGTCCAGTGATAGACATTTCCATATGAATTGACCCTCCTTTAAGAGGTCATCTGTCTTAGAAGACCACTTTTACTTTGTCCCAAAGAAGACCTGACAATGCAATTTTGACTGGATCAGGAACTGCTTACCCTTCCGGATCACATGAGTTCATACCTGGATTTTAGTGGAATTTGTGTTGCTCAATCTTCAATTCGTTTTCTGTGTAATGTGTTGTACATCATTGGTTGTCCTTTTGTTCTTTTTTTTTTGCTATTGTGTTTTCTTCTATTTACTGATTCTGATTAGTCCTTTGGTATCTTCAGATTCTTCGTATGAAATGCAAAAGGGGGCAATTGTAGATCTGAAGCTATAGCGAAGTCAGCAGTGGCAAAGCTTTATGTAAACATAGTATTTTCAGCATTTAGAACATCCGCTGTGCAGCATTATAGCGGTAACACGACAACGTCTTATGCCAATAACGACGAGTTTACTGGGAGCACGAACCGACAAATTATTAATATAATGTATGCAATAATAACATATAATATATATAATGCTTACATTTCACAGCAAACAAATAAACAAGCAAACAAACAAACAAACAAACAAACAAACAAAAAGGCACAACATAACCATTTTTACCTCCACCGTTTAAACTCTAAAGCAGCAAATTCTTTCGCAAACAAGATGTGCTGCTTCTTTAAGTAGGCCTAGAAGATAGATTTTAACATTGTTAAATATTTAATGTGTATCTGGTTTCTCTAGCAGCTGATAGAAGAATATATTATAAATTGACACCACACAAAAAAAAATGAAAAAATAAAACAGTAATCAGTGATATACATATATACGTTACCAGTGACACACTTTTTACAAGTAGCCTGTTAATAATCCTCAATTATATTTTTTCAAAGTGTATCATTTTTATATATGATATGAACCTTGTATGGTGTTTTGCTATTTAATTTTTCATTGTTATTTATCTTTGGTATGTTCTTTGTTTAAGCAAGTTCAATTGTATTATTTTTAAGAAGAGTTTTAAGATATCAAAGGGTTAATCAGAATCCGTATATCGAAGGAGAAAACACAATGGCCAAAAGGACAAACAACGATCTACAAAATATACTCATAAAACTAAAGATCGAGCAACACGAACTCAAGCAATGTTTCTTAGATTGGTCAGAAATCTACATAAATATTTTCAAAAATATATTGTGCATACATATTTGTTACATACAGATTTAATTACCGATTGTTAAAGAGGACTTGAAGAATTAAATTCATTGAATAATTTCTGATAAAGGGGAGGTAACCCCAAACTAAACAGTCAAATCCACAATCGACTCAGTTGACCAATGATTGATCTAGAATTATTTTTATATTTCTTTAATTTTTTCTGACCAATCGAAGTCGTTAATAAACTGTATATAGGTTTTTCGTCAATGAATTACCGTAATCGTAACTACTCGGCCATGTAATATATATAACCTCGTAAGTAGGTGGCGGATAAATAGAACTACTTTTCACATGTCAGTTACATGAAAGTTTGATAAAGTTATATTTTAAGCAATTTTCTATATTTCAATTATTTTCATGGATAAAAGTTAAAGTTTTAATTAGTTTTGCATGATTAGATTTTACTTAGTATGTCTTCCATATTGGATTTTCGTGGACTATATTTTTGTGCGGCTTATTGCCCGGCAAACAATTAAAGAATAATTTCTACTATCTACTTACGAGGTTATTGGAAGGGTAGCGAGAATGAATGACCGAGTAGTTACGTTTGTGAATCACCGTTAACATTAGGAACATAAAGGTTCGCCCGATTCTTAGCTCGATGTTTTCTGTGTGGTGTTTTATAGTTCGTCGTTTATCCTTTTACTTTTCACCATTGTGTTGTTTGTCCTTCTTTGATTTACGGATTCTGATTACCCCTTTTGTATCTTCAAGCTCTTTTTGCATGGACTACGAATCTGAACATTTTGCAAAGTGACATGCATATGTAAAGTAATAATTCTATAATTCAAGGCTTAAGGTTGTTATGGTGTCTAAAGCCAGTTTCAACAATATTTAAGCTACATCGTGACTGTCAGTTGTTTTGGTGTAGGAAATCAGAATACTCGGAGAAAATCACGGATCTGTTGCAAGTAACTGACAAATTGTATCATATGTGTTATATCAGGAATCGAGCTCACAACATTCGTGGTGCTAGACACTAAGTGTATAGGCAGTTGTAAATCGTTGCGATCACTACCACAGCAGCCCCCGTATAATAAAAAAATCATTATTATTATTATTATTATTATTATTATTATTATTGTCATTATTATCATTATTATTATTATTATTATTATTATTACAAAAACATGTATTATTAGTATAGCAGTGCGTGATCAGATTCAACCACTGCCATATTTCACATTGAAAAACAATACTGGTATTAATTTCAGGAATTGAGTATAACTATAAAAGACAATAAATGCGTATTGATCCGGAACTGCTCGGAGAGATTCATATCCTTTCAGTAATACTTTCGTTAAATGGAATGGGTTACGGAGTTTATCGCCACTTTCAACCAGTTTCATCACATCATGTTTTATCGAGTACATCTCGCCATGAGCGGTATCAGAATTCACAACATGAGTGGTGACATGCATTGATTTCATAGAAAGTTGTAAATCCAACTACCATACGACCACGACGTCCCCTCGCCAAATGGAAATACAGATAATTATAACCTGTACGTGCAATAAACGCATAAAGCAGGGAAACTTTTCGCAAGAGACGTTATCAAGGATATTTTTTTTTCATATTGACAATTTTCTTTGTATGTAATAAGTCTGGAAAAGAGTTCTTAAATTATTATTTTTAAATTTGTTAACTCAACATAGTCAACTTGATGACAGAGTTGTGCTGATTATTGTGAGACTTTGTATTAACGGCTGTATTCTGCGTAAATTTTTTACATTAATTCGAGGGTTTTATCAATGCTTGAAATATCAACGATTGGGCTAGTGTCCTGGTGTTGAACGCCACTTTCAACAAAATTTCAGTCTATATCGTGTAGGTCAGTTTTATTTTTTGAGGACACCAAAATACCCGGATGAAAATTGATTACATAGATACTTGTAAATTCAATTACCATGCAATCACGAACACGAGGGTCCCTGGTCAAACTAGTGAGTCGTTAATCTAGTTGCATATTCTGAATTTGAAAATGTACCCTCTAAAACAACTTGAGTCCTGTCTTGTCGCCAATGCTAAAAATTCACATTAATAAATGCACGCGTTAATTTCTGAATATAAATATAGCAATTATATATAGGTTGTGTCTGTTCGAATTACCGATTTTGCAATGCTACATTGGTAGGTATTTCAGTTGTGAGTTCGAATCGCGCTAATAGCGAGGGATATTCTATATAGCTTTATGTGTCAGTGACTTGTGGAAAGTTGGTTGTTTCCCCACCAATAAATCTTCCCGCTACGATACAACTGAAGTTTTGTTGAAGGTGGCATTAAACACCATAATCATAACAATACTACATTTGCATACAAAAGGGTTATGAGCTATTTACTCCAATTTGATATTCCCTGTTACAGATCCTGGATCGTATAAGCTTACAATACGCACGAAACGCAAACGAACGGAAAACGCAAACGAAAAAAAAACGAAAAACCAACAAACGCTTCACACGAACGATACGAAAAACGCACGATACACGAAACGAACGCACGATACACGCAACGAACGCACGACACACTAACGAAAGCACGATACACGAACGAACGAATCATTGGAGCGTACAAAATGTACATGTAACCATATATTATCGAATGACAAACGATCCTGGTTCAATAGAAGTATAATATGGTATCGTGTTATTATTTGAATGACTTTTGTGCAAATTGACGTGATTAACTAATCTTATATTTTATACGCAATTGATACAAAATGGATATATAAATGATAAATTAGTCAGTAAAGCAATATAGTACAGTGACGAATCGAGAAAAGACGCTTATTTTTCGAGTTTAATGTACCGGAATACGACGCGGCTGAAATTTTCCCAGATGAAAGAGTATACATCCAAGTACCGTTTTAGCCCTGTCGTCGCATTTTCTCATGGTGCAGTTTTTTTAGGAGAGCGTGACATTTGGGGGTAATGACATTTTCACATTTCGCAGTATATCTACTTTGCGATACTGTTTTTTTAATATTTGACAAAAATGAAAACTCTTTTCTGATTAAATTGAGACTACTATATCTTATCTTTCATTTGAAATAACAAGATAAATAAAGAACAGAAAATTAGCAGTTAGAATTAAGATTATTCTCTGAGGGTCAATTTTCGTGACCTTCAACCACCTTTCAATTCCATTTAAAATTGTTCCACGCTATTCAAGAGGAAAATATAATTCGCTATGAATTGAAACTTTATTTGTGATATTTTGTGTGTTAGATTCAATCAAAACTTAAAATTAAACGTTTATCATCTATTTTTTAAACTTTATTAGCATTCTGTAAATTTGATACGTACTGATCATGGTGTCGCTCCCCTGTCTAGCATACCACTGATTACATTGAGTGCAATGCGTGTCGTTTAAAATGAAATTACTATGAAATTAACTTGTCTCTCAATGAAATAATGTATGTGCTTATTACAAGAATTCAGTTTAATATCTCATTTTATTGTGATGGTTTTAGTGTAGGAGTTATCTAAAGCAGAATATCAGTTGTTGAAAATAAGCTCCTATAAGGCACTAACCAAGTCGGAATACTTGTTTAATCCGGAAAATGTGCTGTTCTGTTAAACTTGTCCACTCTTTGCCGAAAAAATGTCGAAACACAAGCAGTTGAGAATTATGTGTCATTTCTCAAATAAACACACCCGACAGTTTGTCCTGTGCTACAGAGAAGGGAAGAGATACTCTGTTTGATGCGATCAATAAGCGACAAGATGATGTTTATCGTCGCCTGTATGACGAATTTAATTCTTTGAGCTTGGTTCCTTTAAATGAAATAAAGTATCACAGATCTTGTTATAAAGCCTATACAAGTAAAAGAAATTTACAACGGTTTGTCAGCGATGTTCCAGACTATAGCAACACTAGTAATGACGCTTCAGTGTCTACTATGAAGACGCGTTCTAAAACCTTGCCACAAATAAACTTGGACCATTGTATTTTTTGTAGACAAAAGGCTATCAAGAAAGATGGACAACTTAAGCGCATTGAAAGTAGTGAACGCATCAAATACATTTTAAATGCCGCAAGAGGCATCAGTTTGATTATGATTTGTTGATCCTCTTGATCGTTGATCGTGTCCAGGAAAAAGCGCAGTATCATTCGGCATGCATTACAAATTATTTGCTGAAGTGGAAAAAGAACATAGTGCTGATAATTACTCTACAATAAAAAATGAGTCGGAACATGATATTGCATTCAAAAAATTCTTAGACATTTCGCACCATGACCTTTTTGAGAACAAGTAAGCGTTTACTATGCCTTCCTTGTTAGACAATTTTTGTTCCTTGCTTCCAGAGGGTTTATCGACAAAGTATTCTACTGCCGTAATTACAGACAAGGCTTCAAAATCATTTCGGCGATACTATTGTGGTCGAAAGTCAAAAGGGACAAGGTCAATCAAATATAGTTTTCAGTGGTTCGATATCAGTTGCTGATGCTATTCGTGCCGCAAGTAAGTTGAAAGCAGACCTCAGGTTTTCAGAGGTAGAAGCTTCTTTCGTAGATGTCCCTGATATGCAGGAAGATCAGATTCTTCATGATGCTGCGAAGTTATTAGGTGGCTCCTTACACGCAGTCGAAATTTCCAAAGATTTCTATCCTTCTCCATCTGATCTTTCTCATCATAGATCATTACAATTCATTCCGCCTTCTCTTATGACCTTTCTTTCGTGGTTGGTTGATGACAATTGTTTTCATATTGAAAGTAACTACAACGCGTTGTCAGACGATAAAACTAGGAAATGTATTGCTGTAGCCGAAATGATAATATCGTTGCACAAAAACAACTTCACTCCATTTAATTTGGGATTAGTCCTACAACTTTACCATGAGTACAGATCTTAACATTTAATTGAAACCCTTCATGCATTTGGTATTTGTGCTTCCTACACTGAAGTGAGACAGTTTTTGAAGTTGCTTGAGATACTTATTCTGTATTTCACTTCATTTTTCGTTACGTAAATGGTTGTTTCACTTCTAAACCCACAATCTATTTCAACTGTCCAGTGCATTGTCTGCAAAAAAGGGGGTTGCATGTTGTAAGATTTGACGTTTTTTTTCTCATTTATTCCTATACATTTTAGTCACATTTATCTTGCAAATCTTTAATATACATGATATGTAGTAACAAACTAGTTATTTTCATTTTTTTGTCTTTTCAATACTTAAAGTTGAGATATGGACTTTGTCATTTTTTTGGTGTGAAATTTTCTTAGATGCTTGTTCTTGTTATCGTAATTTTTTCCTTGTTTCTCTATGAATTTGGTTCACACTTTCCAGAAAAGATATACATATATTGAATTATTCCTATGTATAATTCTAAGAAATTTCAATTACTTGCGGTGAAACTATACGTGCGTTAATATCGATCTGTGAATGTTGTCCCCCCTTTTTAATTAGGCGCATATTTCAGTTATGTTTTTAAAGTCAGACTTTTGTAACCGCAACAATCTCACTTTCAATGCCTGTCTCAACCATATCTATGAAGTACATTAAGCAGTGGCGAATGCTAGTTAAAATATTTCGGATAATGTATGAAAAAATGAAAATGTCTTCGTTTTTAGATTTGACCTTTGACTCCGGATATAGAAAATCAGCACCATCCTAGAATGCGACGACATGCCTAAATCGATGCAAAATATCTTTTTCTTCAAAATAATATCAAATGCAGCCGTGTGGTATTTCGGTCCATTAAATTTTCCATTTTACCTTGATTGTCACTGCACTAATAGGATAATACAATTTATATTAAATAGTTTATATTATCAATGGGTTTAATAATTATATTGATGATTAAACTTTAAATCTCATATATTTGACTTCCAAATATGACTTTATGTTTATATAATTATATGCTTATTCAGAATTTATATTTATATAATTATTCGGATTTTGTATTGACAACCAGACATAGAAGTATCAGTTATTTTCCCGGTCAAGCTGTCCGAGAGGCGTGTGGTTTAAAAAGGTCATAAATAGTATAATTGTTAACTAGAATGAAATTAAGAGTTGACATTTCACACCTGCAGTGCATGTATTTCCCAGGTGAAACTGCCAGACGTGTTTGTTTACATACATATAGATGTTACACATGTAGATGAGTTCTTGTTTATTTGTCCGTATAGTAAATTATAGAAAAAATGCATTTATTAAATATGTTTTCCCTTAAAACAATTAATAAAATAGTCCAGTCTGGTAACATGGCACACCCTCTAACTTTGCGCATAGTAGTATGCCCATTTGAATGCTTCCAATTGGTATATATTTTAATTGTGTTTATGAATTGTTAATGCACAATTTATTTTGTTTTAACTCGAAAACAAATGGAATGTGTACATAAACTGACGAACGAAACGAACGATACACGAAACGAACGAAACGCAAACGAACGGAAAACGAAAAACGATCGAACGATACACGCAAACGAAACGAACAAAAAACGTAAACGATACGAAATATCTGTTAACTTAAACTATCCAGGGTCTGTAGGTCCGTCGTTGCCGTGATCGTATGATATTGATAACTACCTATGCAATCAGTGCCTATCACCACTGATGCTGTGAGTTCGAATCTTTATAAGTGCAACATTATGTGATAAAGTTTGCGGCAGGTCGGTGGTTTTCTCTGTGTACCCCGGTTTCCTCCACCAATTAAACTGACCGCCAAGATATAACAGAAATATTGTCGAAAGTGGCGTTAAATACCGTCAAACAAACACACATATTCTCCGACACCATGTTTTGGTATAATTCAGTCTGTGCTTGACATTCATGTAAGGAGATGCTATTCAAATTACATGTATGGGTTTACATCCCCATTGTCGTCGTCACATGTCTTATTTTTATATCCCCTACGCCGTCTTCTGATAGGATAAGGTGCATATTCTCTCTCTTGTATCCATGTCACATGCAATATATACAGATTATTACATGGCATTTTTAATATCATACCCTTTATCAGCCCTAGGTCATGATATCAGCCCGAGAGTCGATAGGCTCAAGGGATGATATATGAACGAGGGCTGATATTAAATATGTTCGTATATTTAATTGTGTTTTATAAAATACTTGCGCAGAAAACTATTAACTACCAATTTCCGTTAAATACCGTCAAATAGTATTTTGTAATATGTTTATCATATACTTCAACAGAGGAAATAACTGATTTGTACCAAAATCAGTGTAAATTAGTCATATTGGCTAGAATTAAATACATATATATAGTCATAGAACAACAAAAAATATTGTTTTAATATGCAAATCCAATAAATGCACGTTTTTTAACCACTTT
>MJUT01054338.1:54754-90310 GCA_002080005.1 Gigantidas platifrons | reverse complement strand
CCGTCTTCTGATAGGATAAGGTGCATATTCTCTCTCTTGTATCCATGTCACATGCAATATATACAGATTATTACATGGCATTTTTCATATCATACCCTTTATCAGCCCTAGGTCATGATATCAGCCCGAGAGCCGATAGGCTCAAGGGATGATATATGACCGAGGGCTGATAAAGGGTATGATATGAAAAATGACATGTTATGATATGTTTATCATATACTTCAACAGAGGAAATAACTGATTTGTTCCAAAATCAGTGTAAATTAGTCCTATTGGCTAGAATTAAATACATATATATAGTCATAGAACAACAAAAAATATTGTTTTAATATGCAAATCCAATAAATGCACGTTTTTTAACCACTTTCTATATCATATGAGAGAAATTGGTAGTTAATAGTTTTCTGCGCAAGTATTTTATAAAACAGTTGAATCCGCCGTGTCTGTAAACACAGTTTTCCGGAAATTCACGAAGTGAACTTACGGACATTGACGGAAAGGCATGTAATAAATTTCCGGAAGCAGTTAATAAACTTGCTTTATCAGCCCGCTTCGATCATTCTTGTGAAACTGGGTGAAATAAACATGACTCCCCTTATTATTCTAAGCAAAACTCAAAGTTTTATTAAAGGGTAAAATTTTAGCTTTATCAACTACAAGTATATGATAAATCATTATAATTCCCCTTCCTTGATTATTCATCCCTAGAGCGGACCTGACAGGGAGTACATCTCATTGTCTTAATTATGAAAACGCTGACCCACCTTCACATATAATGTTTATTTCCAATTTGTTCTCTGTATTCTATTCTCTTTCTTTACACGTGATACACTTCATCAACGTTCAAATTTTAGATGTAATGTTTTAAAACATGCATACAGTACATCAAATCGATCCGCCCAGTTTAAATTATATCAAACTGTCTAGTGTTCTTACTATTTACCTGATGGGATCCCTGTGGTTATATTTTGTCTTCATTTGTAATCCTTGTTGTGTGATATCGAGCACAATGATGACGGTATATGTAACATTGTTTCACGTGTGTTTTGTTTTGTTGTTGATAGTCCCGCATCTGGGATATTAAATTGTATACACCAAGTAACACCAAAACGACATAGATGCCCAGATATATCGCTTATCGGCAGAAGTAAAAACTACTGCAGGCTGGTGGTAATTTCGCACTCATTTTAGGGTATGAGTTTTGCTCATTATTAAAGACCCTACTGTGGTTGTGAAAAGTAGAACATCAATAAAATCGCTGTTTATTTAGTTGAATGTATGTCTAAGCGTAATGTTGGCTAGTTTCTGATGTTCATATGTATCCACATGTATATCTTATTAAATAGGTCAAATTAAATTTCTGAATTATATATTACCTCATTATAAGCGCTTTCGGTTAAAAAAATAGCATTTTAGTTGGGTACTACGTGTCTCTAGGTACATATTCTACTATTTGCAAGAATCATAGGGGTTAATGTTAAGATGCTTAACGCCACTTTAAATAGCTTTATTGGTGAGGGAAACTGGAGAAAATAACCGACATGCCGCAAATCTCTATAATGTTGTATACAATATACTTCGGCACTAGCGGAATTCGAATTCACAATTTAAGTGGTGATAGGCACTTATTATACAGGTAGTTGTAAATCCAACCACCGTACAATCACGACGTTTGTTAAGAACTATTATAAATCTTTAGTATATCGTGAGTATCTAAGGATGATATTATGGATTCACACCTGCTGACCGTAGACGATTTTAGTTATCCTGTTTAGATCCTTTGGTTTTCTTTTCTTGCTCTGAAAAACGTTTAAATTACTTGGCTTTCAAATATTTTGAATTTGAGCGTACTCTATGAAGGAAATACGTAGTGCGCGCTAAATTAGATATCTACGTTTTAATTGTTGAGATTGCAATAGAATACAAAAAAAGAAAAAAAAGGACAGACAATAATCTGCTATAAACCACATAAAAAGGCCAATATTGAGCACGAACCCAACCAACAATGTGTAATGAGATAAACAATAGATTAATTTTAACATTGATAGTATGTGTCAAACGTTATATCGCTGAAATTTTGTGATCTTCTCGTACAAACGATGTTGGTGTTGTAATCATACTTTACTTAGAGCGAAAAATGCAGCACGTGGCCTAACACTTAATTCGTGCGAGTTCAATCTTTTGCTTGAACATTTCTTTATATTAACTTTACATTTCACTAATTGTCTTTGTCCTTTCAGATTGTTATATTTCACTGCTGTTGTTTTCTTTCTCCGCATTGTCATATGTTTTACAAATGCTGTTTTGCCCATCCGGATTGAGACGTATGTCACAGATGTTGTTTTGTTCATCCGCAATATGATGTTGTTTTCCTCATCCGGATTGTGATGTATTTCACTGATGTTTTTTTCCTCATCCTGATTGTGATGTATTTCACTAATGTTGTTTTCTTCCTCGGATTGTGATGTATTTCACTGATGTGTTTTTCCTCATCCGGATTGTGATGTATTTCACTGATGTCGTTTTCCTCATCCGGATTGTGATGTATTTCACTGATGTTTTTTTCCTCATCCGGATTGTGATGTATTGCATGGAAGTTGTTTTCCTCATCCGGATTGTGATGTATTGCATGGATGTTGTTTTCACCATCCGGATTGTGATGTATTGCATGGATGTTGTTTTCACCATCCGGATTGTGATGTATTTCACTAATGTTGTTTTCTTCCTCGGATTGTGATGTATTGCATGGATGTTGTTTTCACCATCCGGATTGTGATGTATTTCACGGATGTTGTTTTCCTCATCCGGACTGTGATGTATTGCACGTCTGTGTCTATCCTGATTGTGATGTTTTTAATATCTGTCGTTTGTTTTTCACCCAGATTGTGGTGTATTTCAAATCTGTTGTGTTGTTCATCCGGATGGAACCACATCGGTGGTGTAATGGTTAGCTTTCCCGCCTCGAGTTTGATCGATCGTGGGTTCGAGTGCCGAACGGGTCAAACCAAATACTATGAAATTGATATTTGATTATGCACTGCTGAGCACTCAGCATTACGAAGAAAAAGCAAATACTGGTTGGTTCGAGATCAGGATACTATGTCTGAGTGGGGTGACATGTCAATCCTCGGACTGTTGTTTCAGTCAGCTACCACTATCAAAATTTAGCTAATCGTATTGGTTTAGTACAAAGCGGGCCTCATCATCCTCATCATCTTATTGACAATTAAATTGTTCTCGCCATGACATAGCTGACGAAATGCTGAGTTGGCACTCACTCACACCACATGATATATTTCAAATCTGTTGGTTTGTCCATCGCCATTGCGATATGTTTCGCTTGTGTTGTTTTGTCTGTCTCCATTGCTATGTATTTCACTGCTGTTGGTTTTTACATCTGGGTTGTGATATATTTTACCTATGTTGTTTCCCCATCCAGATTGCTATATATTTCACTTCTGTTGTTTTGGCCATCCAGATTGCTATATATTTCACTTCTGTTGTTTTGGCCATCCAGATTGCTATATATTTCACTGCTGTTGTTTTGGCCATCCAGATTGCTATATATTTCACTTCTGTTGTTTTGGCCATCCAGATTCCTATATATTTCACTGCTGTTGTTTTGGCCATCCAGATTGCTATGTATTTCATTTCTGTTGTTTTGTCACTCCGGATTGTGATTTATTTCAATTCTGTTGGTGTGTTCATCTGGATAGTAATGCATTTCACTAATATTGTTTTCTCCATCCGAATTGTGATGTATTTCACTGATGTTATTTTATCTTCCAGATGGTGATGTATTTTACTGATCTTCTTTTCTCCATAAGGAATGTGATGTATTTGACTGATGTTGTTTGTCTATCTGGATTGTGATGTCTCTTATTCTTGACATTTTGCTGTTATTGTTATACTTCCCGGTCCTTTCTCATTCATGACTTATCATCGGATTTGTAGCTAGGTTAACACGACGGATGCCACTAGTGGATCAGGAACCATTACCCTTCCTGAGTGCCTGAGTTCATCCCCCGTTTTTAGTGGGGTTCGTGTTACTCTATCTTTAGTTTTACGTGTATGTTTTGTAGATCATTGTTTGTCCTTTTGTCCTTTTTCATTTTTGCCATTATGTTGTATGTTCTTCGATTTACGGATTCTGATTACGCCTTAGGTATCTTTAAACTCGCCTTAAGCTAGTATTTCTTTCGTGATGCATGATTGGTGTTAATTTCCATATCAAATCCAGTCCATTTAATACATGTGTGTGTGTGTGTGTGTGTGAGACATACATTGGAGTCCACTATGAAATATATTATGTCCGTTAGTTTTAAAGTTTCAATGTTTGCCGGTGTTTAAGAGACACGGAAAAATAGTCTCAATCAGCAGGTGTGATGGATATTTGATTAATTAGAACATGTAGAAAAATATGCAACTCGAATACATATACTGGCTAATTTGTTAAGTTTAAAGATTCCAAAGAATCCATAAATCATACAATAAAATGGGTAACCAAAAAAGGCACAAATTAAAAACAAGCAAAACATACCAACAATCATCTAAACAGGATAAGCTTGGAGATACCAAATGGGTAACCAGTAGCCGAAAATCGAAGATTTACAGACAATAAAATGGTAAAATGAAAACAAAACAAATGGACAAACAATAGTCTACCAAATACTACACAAGAAGATTGAGCAATACGGACCCCACTAAGAACCAGGGCTAAATTAAATACTGAGAAAGAATAAGCAGAGTCTATTCCACTGTTTACACGCATCGCGTGATTAATTATACAAAACCAGTGATAAGTCTTGAATGATTGAAAAGGCTTTCTGGGTGATGTTCTTTCACTAAGTAGTTCTAAGCTTGGTGATATTGTTGATAACATCTGTCCCATTTTTCTTGAAATAATATGATACCACATATACAGATAGGCCTGCTTCATACATTGACAGTGATTACAGGTTAAGAACGAGGCACTACGTCAAAGGAGATGATTTCAAATTTCCCATTGTAAACTTTCCATTTATATGAAGCAACATTTCCGCAGCACCTGTATATGAAAATATATCTCTGAGTTGATCAGATATTCCAGAGCTTGTGGTCAGGATTTCCTTGATAAAAAGTTGCTGCCAAGAAAGTTACTGAACCAAGGGATCATATTGGCTAAGTTGGGGTTGTCACTTCGAAAGGTTAACGGTCACCATTATGACTTGGTTTTCCGTTACGGAATATCTTTGTCACAAATGACCATGGATGCGTTCCGTTTGTCTTATGCACATCCCGATCCTTTCCTCATGCATGACCTATCACCGGGTTGTAATAAGAGAAACACAACAAGCAACACCAGTGGAGCAGGAATTGCTTACCATACCGGAACACATGAATTCATACCCAGTTATTAGTGGGGTTCATGTTGCTCTATCTTAATTTTTCTGTGAATCATCGTTTTAAAGATCGCTGTTTGTCCATTTGTTGATTGTGTTATCTGTCTTGTCTGTCGATTACGGATTCTGATTACCTCTTTGCTATATCTTCAAAATCATCTTGTGATTGCGACAAATGGTCTATATTCCTGGTTATTTGGAATAATAATATCATAAGTATGTATGATGACTTGTTTAATAAATGACACAAATCATGTATTTCTAATACAGAAAATGACTAATTTGACATTCACTACATGCTTTAGATAGTCCAATGTAGTCCTTAGCACTTAAGATAAAAGTTCGTGTATCTAGAATAAGTAAGTTCAAGTGATTTGCTTTCAGATAGCAGCATCTCACATGTATTTGTCTTCAAATTGTGGTTGAATCCCATACAGTCACTGATAGGCTCACAAACTGTAGTACACATAATAGCTCCCACAGTATTGAAGATAAACATGATTGAATAAGTTTCTGTAACAGCTTCGAGTTCTACGCAGTATCGCCCTTGTCTTTGAGCTGTAGATATACAATTTATTCATTGTTAATTAGTATAACTGGTATTTACTTTGTCTAGTCCCACTGTAGTACGCTTCTCTCTAAAACCGACTGCCACGATATAACTGAAATATTGTTGAAAGTGGCATTAAACACCATCAAACAAACAAACCATCTATCTGAACTGTTTAAACCGCATCGACTGTGGAATAATTCACGTGTTCGCCGCGAGTGCGCTAGATTGTGGGTTCCAGTCTCAGTCGGGTCAATGCAAAGAAAATAAAATATGGGATTTGATGCTTCTCTGCTAAGCATTCTGTACTAAGGAGTAACAGCAGAGACTGATTGGATTGAAATTAGGATAATGTGTCCGCATAGGATTGATTGATTGATTGTGTTTGAAGCCACCTTCAGCAATATTTCAGATATCATTGCGACCAGTTTTAGTGGTGGAAGAAGCCGAAGTACCCGGAGAGAACCATCGACCACGCCGTATTTGTGATAGGCTTTTATGAGTTGTTAGGTAATCCAACTATCTAACTCATTGAGCCTCCCGGGCCCATGTGTTCGCATAGGGAGACAAGTGTACCACCGCCTGTTGTAACAGCGAGCTAGCACATTACAAATCCTAAAAACTAAGAGTGTTAGCATAGTACAAAGTAGACATAATTTTATCTGCATATAATTTATTCTCTCCATGGTATAGCTGATGAATTGGTCATTTGGTGTTAAACACCAATCGTGCACTCACTCTGGAGTATTGACAACAACACGTTCGACGGAAACTGATTATTGAAGTCTCCCTTCAGACAACTATTTTCATGACTTACCACACCTGTGATTCGAGTAATAAAATGGAAAACAAAAATAGGATATCGTAGAAATGAATTGAAAAACAAAAATAGGATATCGTAGAAATAAAATATATATTACTATATTATCGGTGATTTCTTACGTTACGCGGAGGGGAGGTTTTGAGCAAAAGAAATAGCTTAGCAACTACACTTATTATTGAAATGTCTCTACCAAGCGAGGAAGGTGAGCGGTCATGTATTTGTGTGTTAAGGGTAACGATTTTGCTTCTTCCTATGATTGCGTATCAATTTATGTACTACATCACTAATTTTGTTCTTGCGATTTTCATAGAGTAACACATATATATAGCGTACATGGCTGATTTGGTTTGTAATTTTCGTACCGTATCAAATTGTGTACTACTGTATACAATTTATTCTGGATGTTTATATGTCGTAGCAAATTATGTGCTATACTACTCATTTTTTCTTGTGCATTGTATGACGAAACATATTGTGTTCTACATAACCCATTTTGTTCTTGCAATCTGCATACCTTACAAATTATGTACTATGTAATTCAGTATATTCTTGTTATTTGGATAGCGTGACCACACTTTATATAGATTATGCTATACTTGCATTCCTTATACACGTCCCACTGCCCACCTGAACCATATGAAGTCATAACTGCGAGACTCTTGATTTGTATATGCTGGGTAGGATGGTATAATGACCAACTGTCGAGTTCGCTTTGATTTTCTATTAATCCTCTTCCGACCTTCACACTTCCGTTTGACCATGTCAACCAAAACTCTTGGGGGTATAGGCAGAATAAAAGATCATTAACTGCAAGACCATCGGGTCTATTTTGATATAAAACACCGTCGTTAACATGACGAATGACTATTTTTGCACCATTGTCTTCTCCAATGACCACGTTGTGAAAGGGATAATTTGAATCCAGTACGGCTGATCCCGACAGAAACACATTCACATTATGACAAGCTTGCACCGTAAACCTGAATGGCTGAACATGAGGGAATACACCAAACTGGTACAAAGGTGTTGAATAATCCAAAATATTTGCAGTATTTACTGCGTCTCTGCTACCAACATTATATGTGAAGAAGCTTTCAACTTGATTTCCTTTAAAAAAAAAAACTTTGTATATGTATTAAAAGAAGAGTTTGAAGATACCAAAGAGGTAATCAGAATACATATATCGAAGAACAGACAACACAATGGTCAAAAGAAAAAGTATAACAGGACAAACAAAGATCTACAAAACATACACATACATGCGGTTCCCAAATCGTTTACAAAAATGTTATAAAAAACTACCAATATCCGAAAATTCAAATCAACAGCAACATTAAACAACGGATATTAATTTATTAGTGTTTTACACCGCTATTTAATGTGTCATTAATAAAAAAAAACATTGTTTTTTAACACCAAGATGCATTATATAACAGATAAAACAAGATGGCGACAAGTTGATTTCACCGTTTTGGGGCTAGTGAAAATTTGTCTAAATAACTGTTTTATCTATAATGTGATTCCGAAAAACTCGACATGAATGATTTGTGTGATAAATTATATCATTAATACAACTTCTAGAATGGGGAATTTAATCAGCACTATATAATTGCAAATGTTTTTTTTTCTTTTTTTTTTTTCAATTATGTGTATTGTGAATGCGAGTACTGCTCACTGGATATTATTCGCATAAACAAACCGTATGTATCATAATTGTTTACATACACTTTTATTCTTGTCAGGTAATCAATATAGGTAATCAAAGACGTGGTCGTTAATCCAGAGCTGCATCACCTAAGCGTAAGCGGGGAGAAAGTACTGATCAAAGTGAATTAAGCGACCTTAATGACATATTAGAAAATATCTAAACAAATTCCAATAAAGCTGAATCGGCGGTAAATGTTATTCTTAAACATGAGGCCACTTGATAACCAAAGCCATCAAATCAGAACTATCATCTGAACTTACTACACTTCAAAATCAGATAGATTATCGAAAGATTAAACTAGACGACCAAGAACAATACTCACGAAGAACCAATCTCAAAATTTCTGGGATAAAAGAGCAAGGTCATGAGGAAAATAGACGATCTACTCTTAGATGTCATCAACAATCTTAAATATTAATATTAAAACATCAAAGAGTAGGACCATCACCAACTACCTCCACAAAATATCGGCCTCGTGACATCATCATAAGATTTATAAGTTATAGAGACCTAGTTTTCAGGAATAAGAAAAAACATTAAATCTTTTAATGAACACCAATCACCCGACCGTAGACTTTACGTAAATGAAGCTCTGACACAAAGACGGGCATCTTTGTATAAGAAAACCAGATATCTCTTCAGGAATAAGAAAATTAAAAACTGTTGGACACATGACGGCAAAATCCTAGTGAAATCCTTAGCTGAAAAGACTGTCCAAATAACATATGAAAAAGATCTGAAGCAATTCTTGAAGATCACAGTGGTACAGGACCCGACTACGTCCTACGTCAAACCCTCGTACAAAGATGCGCATTCAAACAATTATGTACTCAATGCGACGGCTTCTACATTTGTTTCACACGGCACTCGTGATAGATTTATTACCTCGACACCAATGCCGACTACAAACCAGAGCAAGAACATCCATTCTTAACTTTATAAATATTATTACTATTATTTAATGGTGCCAACTGTATTATACTTAGTCAAATTTATTTTACTGATAACATATTTATAATTCTCAAGTAAATTCCTTTCCGGATATTACCCGTAACCGGCTGGGTGATTATCAACTTGTATATAGTTTTGATCAGAGTCAGTTACACGTTTTTCATCATTTATCAGTAACTAATAATCGCTTTGTCGCTATTTGACCTTGAGTAAAATGTTCCATATGATTTTCTGTGTTGACATCCTCTAGAGTTTGTGAAATCCCCTGTGTTTGTCAAGTTAAGTCAAGTCCAGTGTTCATTTATCAGGAGTAAGGTCACTAACTCCATCATCAATTATGTAATTTTACTAACACTGATGATGTTTCTAACATCTCTGTATCATATCATATGTTCCGACATGAGACTTGCCTTATATATGTATATAGTACTAGTCATGCATATTTACGTGCATATGTTTCCTAATGTGTTCCTTATGATTAACTTTGTATTGTATGTTTGTGTATATTTCTTCTTGGAGCTAAATGTTGTATTCTCCTACATATTGTCATGTACCTTACTTCATCGGAGTCACGTGTATATTTTCTCATTCCATGTTTTCAACCCAGTCAATGGGACACTTAAAATTTTAAATGTGTCATTGTTTATACATTTTGATAATGGATAAAAAAAAATAACTATTTTAATTTGTCCCCATGTAGTCAATCAAACTATATCATCCCTGACATATTCTTATTTATCAGTTATATCATTGTTATTACTATTGTGTAATGATATTCACCCTAACCCAGGGCCATTGTCAAATAATTCCAGATGCGAACTACGCAATATTTCCATAGTTAATATGAATGTCAATTCTCTTCGTAACAAAACAGAGTTGATAAGTACTGAGTTTGGTGATCACGATATTATCTGTATAACTGAATCTAGGTTAAGCAATACTGTAAGTTCCTCTGATATTACCATTGATAATTTTATAAATCCATAGGCATTCCGTAAGGATAGGCTGACTGACAGTGGTGGTGATATACTTATTTATATTCTTAATACGTTACTATGCTGACGTAGATTTGATCTAGAAGTACCCGAAATTGAATCTGTTTGTTTAGACATTTTTGCAGATAATAGAACATGTTTATTAATGTGCTTATATAGACCGCCAAATGCAAGAGTGTCATCATGGGATTATATTGATAATTTATTTGAAAAAAAATGTTGAATCAGGTGTAAGTAATTCTATTTTTCTTGATGATATCAATGTTGACCTTATTACAATTGGCAATAACCACAAGTTTACACGTTCTTGTCAAAAGTTAGGCCTAGAAAAAGTGATACATGAACCTACTAGAATTACTAGTTCGTCCTCCACTCTAATTGATCCTATACTGGTCAATAATTATGATATAGTTAGAGATAGCTATGTACTTCTAAACTTTTGTAGTGACCATTGTCCTTCCATTATTGAGATTAATTTTTCTGTTACTAGAGAAAAGTCTTATTTAAAGACAATATGGGATTATGATAATGCAAATTATATTGCCATTACCCAGCACTTGCAAACATACTGATTGAGATATGAAATTTGGATATCCAGATAATGTTAATATCATAAATGAAGTTATTAACTTAGAGCTTCACTCTGCTATGAATACTTATATTCCAAAAAAGATTATACGTGTTGGACCACGGGATAAACCTTGGATAAATAGTGAAATAAATTGTAAAATTAGAAAAAAGAGCCGGGTGCATAAAAAGGCAACATTTCGAAAGCTAGCAAGTGACTGGGAAAGTTTTCGTAGAATACGCAATGAGATAATTGATATGATTAGTGAAGCCATAAAAACAATATATTATAAAATCAAAAAAAAATCACTGATTAACAAGTCTATTCCACCTGGTAAGTGGTGGCGAATTGCAAAGAGTGTCTCAGAATTTAAAAGTACTATTACTACAAATACTCCTATTAAGGTAAATGGTGATATTTTTTTTCCATCCTGTAGACAAAGCCAATTCTATTAATAACTATTTTACATCAGTATCTAATATAGATTCTGAACATGATCTTTCTGATGTACCCCCACTTGCACGTTGTGAGCTGTCTGGCATTGTCATTAATGAACAAGAGGTATGTGATCAGTTTCAAATGTTAAATATTTCTGAGCCGGCCGGTCCTGATAACCTTCCGCCTAAATTTGTTAAAGCTGTTTTCCACTCGTTAGTTAAATCACTGACTATTTTATTTAAAAAAAGCTTAAATTTTGGTGTGGTGCCTGGTGATTGAAAACTAGCCAATGTTTCCGCTATTTACAAAGGTAGAGGTGGTAGCGATAGTGTAGCAAATTATAGACCAATATCTGTTGCTAATTATTTTATTAATATATTGGAAAATTTTATTGGTAATTTATGATGTCATTATGAAAAATTTAGATATTGGCAAAGATGTTAGGTTTATTTTTTGTGACATATCAAAAGCGTTTGATCATGTCTGGCATCGTGGTCTATTGTACAAACTTAGAAAGTATGGAATTAAGGGTAACTTATTGACTTGGTTTGGTAGTTATCTGTCTGACCGTAAGCAGCGAGTCTGCATGAATGGATACAACTCTACTTAGAATTCCATTAATGCTGGAGTTCCGGGGCCCTCTTTTATTTTTATTATTTATTAATGATATTGTTGATGTCATTTTCAATAGCATGAAACTATTTGCTGACGATACATCCCTTTAATGTATTGTTGATAATCAGAATGAAGCCACTCAATCCCTGCATTCTGATTTGAATAGCCTTAATACTTGGGCATCTGCTTGGTGTGTTAATTTAAATGCCTCCAAAACTAAGCCTATCCTGTTTACTAGAAAACATGATGTTAATACTCCCCCTTTATATATGAATGATGATGTCTTAGAAGATGTACTTAAACATAAACATCTTGGTATACATTTTTGTCATACTGGTACCTGGAAAAGTCATATATATGAAATTTATAAAGAAAAAAAGCTTGCTCGCGTCTTAATATATTGCGCATGATGAAACATAATGTTGATAGGAACTCGCTAGAAAAGCTTTATTTTGGTTTTATAAGACCTATACTAGAGTATGGAAGTGTAGTTTGGGATAATTGCACAAGAGAACAGTCTGATCTTATCAGTGCAATACGAATCAGCCAGAATTGTTACAGGTCTTCGAAAGGGTACCTCCAGGGTTAAGTTGTATGGTAAATTAGGGTGGGACTCCTTGCAAAACAAACGTAAGAAGCAAAAACTTATTCTAATGTTCAAAGCTCTGCAAGGAGAGCTATCCAACTATATAACGAATAATATTATTTCTTATATTAATTTTGAACCTAACTACATGGTTAGAAACCCCAGATTCTTCACCCCTCCACAATGCCGCATCAAGTCATATAAGGATAGCTTTTTTCCAATTGTTCTGGATTTATGGAACAAACTGGATACTGATACTAGGAACATCCAGTCATTATCTTCATTTAAGATTAAACTTAATGAAGATATTGATAAATCTCCTAGCTTCTACTCTATTGGTTCTCGGAGCTTAAATATTTGGCATTGCCAACTTCATAATGAATCAAGCAGTTTAAATCACCACTTGTTTCAGTCTCATCTGTTCGACAGCTCCCAGTGTGCCTCTGGGGATACAATTGAAAATAATTTCCATTATTTTAATGTTTGTCCATTGTTCATAGGACACAGAATACAACTTTTTAATTCTCTAAGAAAGTTTCAAGATGTTTTAAATTTTGATATATTATTGAAACGCTCACCAATCCTTACTCTAGAGGAGAATACTGAGATATTCGATGTGGTTCACCATTTCATTACTGGTAGTAGAAGATTCACATGATTCAATACATTTTCTTTTTCTCTGTATTTGGTTATATAACATTGAAAAATCTTCCCATATATAGCTCCAAATCTTTAAATTTTTCAATTTAATTAATAGCTGTAAATCTTTCAATTATTCAGGTCTCCCTTCCCCCTCCTCCCTTTACCCAATTTGTACTTGCCTATCTCAATCACTATGTTGCTTAGATATTTCCCCCCTTATTTACTTATTTGTCTTTTACTCCTCCATCTCTCCCAAATTCCCTTTATTCAATTATAAATATATATACTGAAAAAGAGTTAATTCATATTGATATGGTGGACTTAATTAGTGATTTTGATTTCATAATTTCAGTTTACATGTTGTATATATTATGTGTTAAATGTAAGTTCAGTCTATCCGTCATGCATGCTATGTCAATTCATCATTATTAATATTATAAATAATAATAGCTTAAATATAAAGCCATAATTTGGCAATTCCAAATTATATCATACTTATTAAAAAGGGAAAAAAAGAAGAGAAGAAAAAAGAAATAAATCTTTTTCTTTTTGTATGATTCTGCTATTAATATACATGTGTTTATGCTTGGTAATTAAGATGAATTGCATGTATACATGATGGGTAGATTGCTCTATGCCTTATGTAAATTGTTTTCTAATTGGCTCTTCTTGTTGTTGGCGGGGATTTGCATAGGTATAGCCTGTTATCCAATCCTATTGAGTTATCAATAAAATATTGGAAATGAAAATGAAATGAAATGCATTATATCTCATTTCATTGGTCAATGAATGGAATTGTAAAATATACCATTATTTAATGTTTTGATTTGGTCAGATAGATAGGATTGCATGAGAAGATATTTACCTTGTGCTCGTATGACAATTGCCCATATCCATAGAACAGCGCATGCCAACTTCATACCTGCACCAAAATAAACTCTTTGTTATTTGGGATCGTTAGTATTAAAATGAAAAACAAAACAAACAAAAAATACCACAATGTTGGAACAGCTCCACACATCTACATTATTACCTCCATTGCTTGAAACAGTCATTTCAATAAAAGTGGCGGAGATAAACTCATTTTAAGGGACAATAACAATGTGTGTGACAATTCTTTGTCAATAATATGGTATTTCTATTTCTATTTCCACCAAATTCTGACCGCGTGCAACGAGTTGCATATTATTAAATATTTCTACCAAATACTGATCGCCTGCAACATGTTGAAAATTACTAAATATTTCTACAAAATACCGACCACCTTCAAAACAAGTTAAAGATTACTACATATTTATTCCAAATACTAACCGCCTGCAACAAGTTGGAGATTATATCAGAGGTTGCACATGTCTACAACTTGATGCATGCAGTGCATACAGTAAACCCATTAAATGTATTTCATACTTACAATGCACTGCAAACAAACAAACAAACCTACACAAAATTACCTTTACTGTTTAGAAAAGCAGCAAATTCCTTCACAGACAATAGGTACTATTCAATAAGTATTTTTAGAAGATATATTTTTATTCTAAAATATTTAATTTGTACCTGGGTTTTCTAACATTTTATAAAAAAGCCACGGATAAATCTTCACAGCACAAAAAAATAGTAATCAGTGATATGCGTTACTAATGACAACCCGTCAATAATCATCATTTTCATACGTGATATGATCTTTTAATGGTATGTGATGTCCATTGCAAGTTGTTTTGCTCCCAGTTTTATTAATATTTGATATGTAAGAAGACGAATTTGAAGATACCAAAAGGGGTAAACAGAATCAATAAATCGAAGAAGTACAGATAACACAATAAACAAAAGAAAAATGACAAAAAGAGAAAAATAATCTAGTCCGTAACGGTTAACCAAGTCATGATGGCGATCCCAAAACGTTCGAAGTGATGACTTCAACTTAACAACTAGGAACCCTTGGTTCAATAACTTTCTTGTTGACAGCAACCCTCTGTAACGGAAATCCTAATAGTAACCACAAGCTCTGGAATGTCGGATTTGTAACATATAAAAATAGCTCAGTCGTATCATTCTCAAATAATTACATTACTTCCGTTTTTCATTGAAATGTTACAATATGTTTGGCAATGAAGTGGTCACATGATTATAAAAGAGATATTTTACATCCCAATAAAACTCAAACCCAAACTTGCACGTGTCTCCATGCCGACGTAAGATGTAAACAATCAATGTCATAGTAATTACAGCAAATAATATAACACAAATAAAATTCACAACGAAAAATTCAACTATATTAAATTTTAGTGTGATTTAAATGTAATTTTAAGAATTGAATGTTTTTGTACTTTTATAGGCGTGTAAAAGCGTGGACTGAGGCACATTTTTTCCATGAAGTGCTAGCGCGCTTCATACAAAATGTGCCTCTGTCCACGATTTTACACGCCAATAAAACTACGAAAAATGCATTCAATTCTTAAACATTTACAAGAACAATTTGTTTACAACTTTGTGCATTAAGGTTAGCGATATCCAGATTTAAACACCCATTGTATATATTAAAATTATTTAGTCGCTTTCCAGTCATTGTACCCAATGCACGAGTTTTTTATCAGTGTAATTTTGACGATTTGTTTGCAGCATATACATTTGGCCTATATAAGCAAAAATGTATATGCAGATCAATCTTCACCAGTGTAGCTAAATGGCTATGTTTAGAAAAGCTGCGTCGTAGTGGTCCTGATCGTATGGGAGTTGGCTTTATAGTTGCTTATGTAATCAGAGTGTATCACCGCTGACGTTGTGAGTTCGAATACTCGATAAAACATTATGTGATAAATTTTGCGCGTGACTTGCAACAGGTCGGCGATTTTCAGCAATAAAACTGACGGCCTAGACATAGCTGAAATACTGTTGAAAGTAGCTTTAAATACCATAATTCTAACCCTTTCTTACGTATCAATTAGTGTTACGGGAAGTTAATTATATTCATTCACTTCTTTATTTTGTAATTTGACTCGTATTATTCTACTACAGATTTATGTCATGGTCTTCCCCAAAAAGTAGAATTGTGATATTATTAAAATTTGATTACATCAATATTGTAGGGAATCCAGACACGTATAAGAATTGAATGTCATACTTCATAATACAAGAGTGTATGAACCATGTATCCGTTATGATTTGACAAAAGCAAACAAACATAGCTGCTCTGTCTTAATATATCTTTTAACTTTAATAAAGCACATTATGCAATGACTATTTTCCCCTTTTGTCCCTGTGTATTGACTTATCAAAACTGTATTAAATATTTATAACTAAAATACTGAGGTATATAGTGTTCCAATGATACGGTGATCATCAATTTTAACTGAAGTTTATCTTTCTCTGTTCTTTTTTCTCGTATTATCATATATATTTTAGTCATATGCTAAGGTAATGTGATATCGATCCTTCAGTGAGATATATAATATGTCCAATCAGTCATACAATAAAACGAGACTGTATTCAATAAAAATATAAATCAGAAAAATAAAAGGATAGGACAAAAAAATAATAATCAAGATATTAGGTAATTGCCCTGCTGGCAAGCAATACAGATTTAGTTATTTCATGGTATATGTATAAAATACTTATTTAGCTTTCAACTCTTTTGATCACGAGCTTACATATAGCAGGTTATTGCAGACACGCGTCGTGCGCACTAAGAAGATTTGAAGGTACCAAAGGGGTAATCCGTAAATAGAAGGACAGACAATGAGAAAAAGAAGTAGGAGGAAATCACAAAAGTCGATCTACAAAACAGTACACATAAAGCTAAAGATCGAGTAACACGAACCCCACTGAAAACCGGGGTTGAACTCAGGTGTTCTGGAAGGGTAAGCAGATCCTGCTCCACTAGTGGCGTCCCGTTGTGTTACTCTTTTCACAAACCCGATGTTAAGTCATGAATGAGCAAAGGATCGGAAAATGTTTACGACACTAACTTTGATATCTATTTTATTATTATTGTTTGATAAGATGATGAAGACGACTATTTGTTACTAGACCAATACAGACTGAACTGTAATTTATAGGTTAAACAACAGCAACATCAAAACATGGCTTTCCACTCCTATACTTGAAGCCTTTTGTTTTAAAGTGACCATTTTTTGTTATCTTCTCTTCAAGTATAACAGTTTAAAAGACTACTCATACATACACAGGGGCCCGGGTGGCTCAATGAGTTAGGTCGCTGAATCTAACAACTCATACAAGCCTATCACCAATACGGCGTGGGTTCGCGCCCGACTTTGTAAATAAAAAAAAAGGGTGCACTCGACTCGCAGCCGCAAGTGATAAAGTTTACCAGTTGCTTGCCCATGGTCGGTGGTTCTCTCCGGATATTCTGGCTTCCTCCACCACTAAAACTGGTCGCCATGATATAGCTGAAATATTGTTGAAAGTGGCATTAAACACCAAAAATCAATCAATCAATCAATCAATCAATCAATCAATCAATCAATCAATCAATCAATCAATCAATCAATCAATCATACATACATACATACATACATACATACATACATACATACATACATACATACACACGTAAACTGTAATGTATAGTGTATTCACATTTGTATGTTTTGGTATTATTGTTTATCGACTGTAAATGGTTTCCAGACATACCCATTTGACACATTATATTTCTGATTATCTATTAAAGAAATGCAGAACAAGTTTTGTAACTGTATGATTCCACAACTATTATATTAGGTGCAAATATGTAAAACAATAAAATTTATTATAAAGTTATTATGCTATAATATGAACATTTGATATTTAGAAAAATAGCTATGCATAATTTCACAGAGAAAGTCTTTGCTGAATCTACCAAACAAGAAGGTTGGATACCCTTGCTTGTATTTATAGCATGTATTATTTCTAGGAATGCATGCGATACTAAGCAAACAAGACATTATATTAAGTATTTCCGTTTGTATTATCTACTAATTGTTATATGTACACCTCTGGCTAGAGTTGGTCTACTTTTCTTGTTGTTAATGCCATCTGCTTTTCATACTGTTGTTCTGTTTTCTTTTCATTATATTTAAAAATTACAATATGCATATTTACGTACAATGGACGCATGACTGGAATCCCATCACTAGAGACATTGCATGCAGGTATATCAGTTAGAAAGAAATGTATTATTAATATACCATAATCAATGAACTCCTGCTTATATCATGAAGAGAGAACAAGCTTAACTCAAACATTTATCTTATTTTACTTGAATGACAAATGCACTGTACTAAGTAATTCTAAAATATCAATAATCTTAGGAAAACTTTCTAGAATTTGACTTCTATATAATATTACATTTATTATATGGATTTTACAACATTTAACAGCAAAATGTCATAAACAAATATTATAAATGCAAATGTCTTTTTTTTCTTTTTGTTTGTTTTTGAGAGTGCATGTTGTTTTTTTTTAAATAAAAATTAGAAATCGAGAAATAGTTAATTTTTCATAACATGTGTACATGTGTTGCAAAAAAGACCACTTTTTGCATAATGTAGTGATTTGTTTTTCCCTCTGCAAATTAATTTGTAAACAACCAGGAGTTCTAGGTGATTCACCCTGGGCTGTCGAGGTTATTGCAAAGCAGTCTTTGTAATTGAAAACAAATAACATTACTAAGATATCACTATATACAAAGGTTCTAAGATGATGTTATTGTAATCATCATAGACTCAACATTTAAAGTAGGTAATGTCGTGAAGTGTAATGATGTCATTTCCGGTAGAAATTAGTTGACACGTGCCAGTTCCTCTGTTATAGTTGACTCCTATACACGTTTCTATTGCATTACATCTCAAGGAACATTGTAAGCTGCTTGGACAATATAACGTTTCTAGCAGATCCATCCTAGCATAGGTTTCTGGAGATCCAGAAAAGTATTGATCAAGTGGTACTGAAATGGAAAATGGAATCATATATCAATATAAATATATAAATAAAAGATCTAGTATTACAGACAATTTAAATAAAAACGAAGATATCGAAATTATAGCGAACGGCGCGTTTCTGGAAGAAACCTCATCTGGTACGATCAAAGTCAAAAGATTGATAACCAAAATAATTTGAAGTGTTTTCAACATAGGGGATTATCTAAAAAACATTGTGCCTTTTCTCGCATTTGGTGTTTCATTTTACATTTTAACCCCAAATACAGTCGACATATTCGGGCTGTGCGTGCTATTTACAATTCAAATCTGATCTGACCCAGTAATACGTATGTATAGGGTAAGTGTTATAGTGTTAAATGTCACTTTCAACAATATTTCAGTTATATCGTTGCGGTCAGTTTTATTGTTGGAGGAATCCAGAGTACCCGGAGATAACCACCGATCTGTCGCAAATCACTGACAGACTTTATCACACACTGTTGTATCGAGTATACCTCACCATAAACAAGATACGAACTCACAACTTAAGTGGCGATAGTCCGTAGGTATAGGATGTTTGGCTTATGGTGTTTAACGCAATTTTCAACAATATTTCAGTTATATCGTGGTGGTCATATAATTTAAAGTATATGTTACAATTGAATAAACATGTATATTGATTATGTGTAAGATAGAGTACTCATACGGAAAAAGAAACCCTTTATATCCAATACGGGCAACTTCTTTTGTTTCAATAGTAATGTATCCAACTTGTACAATAATGATGTTACAATTTTTCTCCCATTATTACGGCGTTTTAACACCGCTGAACCAGTGGTGGAAAAATCTGTAATCCTCAAGAGGATTAAAATGTCTCGTGCCGTTTCCCGCATTAATTTCAAACGCATTAATTTCAAATTTTGAAATAATGTTCGTGTTAAATAATGGGAGAAACAAATTATCCTTAAGGTGCTCATCTGGGTTACGATATTTTTCCACTCTCGTAAAATTAAATTTATAATTTTAACCACTCGCCTAACGGCTTGTGGTTAAAATTTTTAATTTAACTCTCTTGAGTGCTGAAATATCGTAACCCACGGGCAACTGAAGGAGAATCTATATATAAACAACAGAAAAAGTCGTGAGAAAAGCTTTCTATGACCAAGTGTACCTAATTTTCCTATCACAACATTGGTAAGATTCTTAAGCTCGTTCATAAAAAAAAATCAAAAACATCGGTGTGTACCATTGGGGTGTATTAACGGCCTCTAACAGCGGTCTGAAACTGATATAAGGGACCACATCTACAATACCAATGCTGGGGGTATTATTGTACAAATGTAAATATTTTAATCTTACAAATTTGATACAGTGTAATTCACTTACATAGACATCAGTCAATCACCTCAAAACAGATTAATTCTCAATGGCTATACATATATAATATATATATATGTATAATTACAGTGGCATTTTGTGAAATTTGACACTCGAGTTTTCCAACAACCTGTGACATCCGACAAACATTTATTGAACCAAAGTATACATGCTAACTAAAATAAAACCTGAGTATTCCGACATTCTGTACAATCCGACACATTTCACTGTTCCCTTTGTGTGTCAGACTAGACAGGTTCTGACATCCTGTACAATCCGACACATTTCACTGTTCCGTTTGTGTGTCAGACTAGACAGGTTCTGACATCATGTACAATCCGACACATTTCACTGTTCCCTTTGTGTGTCAGACTAGACAGGTTCTGACATCCTGTACAATCCGACACATTTCACTGTTCCCTTTGTGTCAGACTAGACAGGTTCTGACATCCTGTACAATCCGACACATTTCACTGTTCCGTTTGTGTGTCAGACTAGACAGGTTCTGACATCCTGTACAATCCGACACATTTCACTGTTCCCTTTGTGTGTCAGACTAGACAGGTTCTGACATCCTGTACAATCCGACACATTTCACTGTTCCCTTTGTGTGTCAGACTAGACAGGTTCTGACTTCCTGTACAATCCGACACATTTCATTGTTCCTTTTGTGTGTCAGACTAGACAGGTTCTGACATCCTGTACAATCCGACACATTTCACTGTTCCGTTTGTGTGTCGTATTAGACAGGTTCCACTGTATATTGTAATTTCCTCTTAGATACACACGTAAGTAGGTAGCTTACTATATTGAGAACGTAGGGGCACTAATTCGTTGTTTTTGAATGAAAGATTCACAAAATTGAGATCAACGCAATAAAAAAAACCCTGCTAAAATATATATTAGAACTACATAGAAATGCCCCTGTAATGGTGTTGATTTTAGATTATGCTAATAATGGTAATCGATGCGTTAGATTTTTGATATTTTACATAAATTCATATTTTTTTTTCTTTTGGATCAGAATGTGGATTGCATCTTGCTGTGACATCACTGTAATTTATATTTCACACCGAGAATTTGAAATTTGTAACTCATTCGTTACAAATCTGTTTATATAATTCTTAAAGTAAATCGTTTATATAACAGAAGAATGCAATTTTAAGCACGTTCTATGTTTAGCGATAAATTGTTAAAACAATTAATGCTTCCTTCGAAATGTTCTAAACTACGACTAAATCTTTTTATATTTTGCATCGAAGCTAACATAATATGATCAGTAATATATTTGATTCCGGAAATATTCTTTCAATTGTAATAACGCGTACATCTATAAAGCTGTGTTCAAGGGAATACTTGTCTTTATAGCTCTGTATTCCAAGTTGCCTCGAAACAGATCGTTGATTGTGCCATGAGTTTTAATCTTTATCCCGTTCATTGTTTTGTATTGATATGTTATATTATGAGTTTAGAAAAACGCTAACCTGAATATTTCATGTTGAGTATTAATTTCTACAAAGACCAAATAGATTTGGATTTGATTTGATTTGATTTTTGGTGTTGAACGCCACTTTCAACAATAGTTCAGCTATATCATGGCGACCAGTTTTAGTGGTGGAAGAAGCCGGTAAACTTTATCACTTGCGGTTGCGAGTCGAGTGCACCCTTTTTGTAATTTACAAAGCCGGATGCGAACCCACGCCGTATTGGTGATACGCTTGTATGAGTTGTTAGATCCAGCGACCTAACTCATTGAGCCACCCGGGCCCCTCTAAATAGATTTGGTGTCATGACGTGTTTTGAATGGTACATTTGTAATTTCGTTTGATTTAACGTCTTATGGGTATGGTGTTTAACAACTTTCAACAATATTTCTATATCGTGGTGGTGTTTTTTTCTATTGGTGGAGGAAACTGGATGACCCAGAAAAAATCACCGACCTGCCGCAAGTCATTGACAGAATTTACCACTTAATAGTGTATCGAGTACACCTCGCCATAAACGGAATTCGCATTCACAAGTGATGATAGGCACTGATTGCACAATTAGTTGTAAATCCAACTACCATTTGATCACGAACACGACGGCCTATTTTTGACAATATTACGTCGTTACTAACGCTGCCAGTTTCCTTGATTAGTAGGTTATTCTGACAATTTTCATGGAAAGGATTTATCGAGAACACATAAATATCAACCTGGGAGTTTACGAACTCTAGCATAACACTGTTAAATGTTTTACATAGAACATACGAATGGATGTTTTATAACAATAACAAATCTACGCCCATTTGTGTATTTCAATTGACGAGTAAAATGCTTTCTGAAATGAGTTGTTTGTCAATAGTACGACGCACTAAATTACCAAAAATCCCATTAATTATCCATATATTAGATGTGTGGTTTTTGATTACCCCCTTTAGTATCTTCAAGCTTTTTCTTATCCATTTAGCATAGGGGCTACCATAAGCGAGAGTAAATTAAAACACAACAAAATATGAACAGTCTAATTTTTGCATTCAATGAAATAATAAATATAGTTGAAATTCTAATTTGAGGTTTCTTATTTCTCAGATTAGTTTAACAATTGTTTTTATTCCAATATGTCTTCTTTCAAGATACATTATTATTGCAAACGTGATAACTTATAAAGCGGGGAACACTATCATTTTTCGGTGTAACAGCAATATGTGTTACCGCATCGGTTGCGTGATGGTTAGCGTGATCGCCTTGAGTGCGGTAGATCGTAGATTCGAATCCTTGTCGGGTCAAACCAAGACTATAACATTGGTATTTGCTGCTTCACCGGTAAGCACTCAGCAATAAGAAGAAATAGCAAAAACTGGATTGCTCGGAATCAGAATAATGTGTCAGAGTGGAGCGACATGTGTACCCTCGAACTGTTGTTTCAATGAGCTAGCACTATAAAAATTAAACACAGCGTGTTAGTCTAGAACAAAGCGGATCTCTGCATCAAATTATTGAAAATTTACTTGTTCTCGCCATAATACCGCTAATGAATTGCTTATTTGGCGTTCAACAACAATCACTCATTCACTCAATGTGTGTCTTATAATCCCTATATGCGTGCAATTTTTTTCCACGGCATTTGCAAGTCTAAATTCTAGTTTTCACATTATACACGACAAATACTTCTATGCCATCCCGTGAGTCTTTTTTTATTATTTTTTTCCTGAGCGTAGGTCTTTAATATCTGAGCTCCAATAGGAATATTATTTCTCAAACTTAATAATACAAAAAAGAATATTATTTTTAACAAAGTTGAATATTAAATACACGGGTTTTGATCCTCGACGGTGGTTAGCTTGATATGTAAGATAAGAATACAAATGTATATATAATCAGTACCTATCGAAACTAATGTTGTGAGTTCGAATCCCACTCAGGCGATACAACATTATCTTATCATGTCTGTCAATGACTTGCGACAGGTACTCCGGTTTCCTCCACCAGTAAAACTGACCTCCAATATATAACTAAATTAGTGTTGAAAGTGGCGTTAAACACCATAAACCTAAACCTGAATATGATATTATATCAAATACGTTTTGTATTAATGACAAGCTAACGGTGAGACTTAGAAATGTTAAATTGAAATAAGACAAATAATCTTTATTTCTTAATGTCTGTGTGTTTTGTTTACATGGTGAGCTTCATGAAAATAATCAATCAAAATGTGTCCGTTCCAAACTATAATATATTGTATATATAATGCTTTGTGCAAAATGTTAAACATTAGATGATACCAAAAATGACGGTTAGGGAATTCCTCTCACTTTAGTATAAAAATCACTACTTAAGTTAGAGAGACAGTTCCATCCTCCTTATGTGATTCTCGATACATCTGCTGTGAACATGTTGGTCAACTAAATGTTTTGGTGGCAGTTCGGTGCATTTGTTCCGGTACTGCTGCATCACACCATACAACTAATATATTAGCTAACGTGTCAATGTGTAACAGTGTTTTCTCTCCACCAGTGCATTCTTTCCAAAGGACAAGTTACACTAGTGTATAATTTCCAGAGGAATTATTGCACCAGGTTATTTTTTCCATGCTAACCCTAACCGGAAATTCTACACACCGGAATAAAAGTACGCTTACAAATGTACACCTATGATCATATAATCAACACTACAAATGAAAGATGGATTTAAGTATATAAAGATAACATGTAAGCTTAAAAAAAATATGTAAAACAAATTAATTACATGATATTTAGTACACATGTAATGTAACAGAAAATGTACTTACCTTTAAAAGCAACGACTGTACTTATTAGACAGATAAAAAGCAGCTTCATTGCTTAATACAATACATGGTATCTCAATATCATTACTTAAGCTTATAAAGGTATACAATAACCTATCTAAGATATTGATCAATATACACTCAATGTATTGTGCTATAGTGTCTTGGACAGATATGTTCCAGTTCCTATACATATCCCTGCAGGTTCCACAGTTGATGTTGTACTCAATTCATATGCTCTGTACATTAAGCCTTAAATTGTCGGCTTACCTATTATGACATTTTTATGTTTCCACAAATGACATAAAATATGATAATATCACGTGCCATAAAATGTTTTATTCTAATACAAAATATTCCTTGCATAACGCTGAGCATTATTTTCTAATAAATGTATATGCGAATTTCGAAAACGTAAATTTTCACAAAAAAACAAGGGGTAAAAAAGGGGGCGGCGAATAAGCAACAGCACAGAGCTATACAATAATACACGTATATACGAGATATTGCACACTTTAAATATGAACTGTAGTTTTATTACTCTCAGAGAGCTGTGAAATAATCAACAGCATGGATGTGATATTACATGGCTTCATGTTACACATCATGTATACTACGGTTTTCCGAGTTAAACAGTTAAGCAAACTAAAGCTTCGCGATCAATTTTTTAACAGTTTAACTCTGAAACCGTGGTATAAATATTACATAAGTTACCTTTATAAAACAGGTAGCAGAACGTGCTGACAATTGTTTAGTTATACCTTTGACGGTATTCCAGCCAACACCTTTGATACACTACAGCACCAATCGGTTATCTTTATGCCCAATGCCATAGATAACTTGGGCACATTCGCTATATGAAACATATAAATTCAATAGTAGTCAAAGTATAGCAAATGTAGGAATAGACATATGACACGTGTTTTATCGTATAAATGGTATTTTTTTTATATTTTCATTTGAAAGCAATCTAACCCCGAGTCGGCAATTTTAATATGTTGTATAGGATGACGGAGAATTCATCATGCAGTCACAGGAAATAAAGTATATTATACAAACGTCTAAGCAAATTACAACCATACAATTTATTTCCCTACTGGTCTTAATGGGACTTGAAATACTGGTAAATAATAAATATTTATATACATCTAAAAATTAGACCTAACAGTATCAGAGTAAGATTTTTGGATTGACATTTTTTGGTTCTACCCTCCACGGATCTCGAACACACATCTTTGCTACATTACAAAGCAGTGCCGCGGGGATCATACCTACACAACGACTCTCAGGAATAAAGCTGTAAATGTCGATAAAATTAAACATATATTCATTGTATTGGTACATCAATAAAATCAGTGTTTAAACATTAAAAAAACACGCCATACACAACATACATAGATTATCATGGGGTCCATATGCTTGTGGACCCCCAGGCAATTCCCCAGAATGATCATACGTTAAGAAGACAGCACTGACAAACCCAATTCCTTATCGTTACCTCAAAGTTGCACACATGCGAATTTCTAAATGATTGTATTTATTAGTGCCGGATTAGCCATTGTACTTAGGTGTGCATAAGCACAGGGCCTCGTTGGCCAGGGGTGCCTCATCTTCCTGCCAAACAAAAATTCTATGGATGTTTACTTATGTGGTGCAATGTTAAATTTGAAGGCGTTCTGTTTCGGAGCGATTCCAGACATAATGATAAAGTTGATGGTCTATTGGTGTGTGCCACAAAACAGGCAGTCTTGACAGTTGCTCAGTGGCATATGAACCAAATTATTAGGGTTCTCTGGTTATTAGCAAAAAAAATGAGGTTGAAGATGGATTCATGCTTCCGTAGTACAATTTTAGATTCTGTTAAACTTGGGCACGTATAGAAGAATGTAGTAGCATAAAATAGCTATTGATAGAAATGTACTTTAGAAGTTTATTCTTCAAGTCCTTGTATATGTAGAGAAGCTTCAATCTTATGAGAAGAAAAATTTGCGTTACTTTTGCAAAAAATCCCGAAATTGACTATCAAGATTTGTTTTCAAATTGAAACAAAATAACAAAAAAAGTAAAGGGGTAGTTATTCCTTTTTTTTAATACAAATGTGAATTCACTGAAACTGCAAGACACGAAAACATAACTCTTCTTGATTTACAGAGTCACACGAGCCATTGGACACAACCTTTTGATAGGTATGCATTCAAATCGCTTAACAATCATTGGAACGCCGAATTGGATAATTTCATTCGCATGACCGGCATTGCAGTTGGCCACGTCCAATTCCTCAAAGTATTTTCACAAGCGTGGGAAAAAGCAATGACGCCAAATAACCTTAAGAGTGGATTCAGGGCAACTGGGATTACAACCCTGGTGCAATACCAGATGAGGCATATTCTCCAACTGACGTACTCGAACCGGCATCCAATGTTCAAATGCAAAATGTCAGCGCCGAAGGTCTAGACAAGTCTGCACAAAATGATTCGAATGGGCATGACGATGATAACAACACACTTACTACAGTTGCAGCAACGGACCAATCACTAGCTGCAAATATTGTCTCATCCACACATGATACAACACTGGAATCTAATGTTGTTTCCTCAATAACTTTGTCGATGCTAATAACTACGGATGGTTTGTGTAATCTGCCATTATCTTTAGACCCAAATGATTCCTTAATCTACAAATTAAACTATGCTGATGACACCTCTCTGAATGACCTTCCTGACGACGAACTCCTTGCTGACATGTTAATAATTTGTAATAGCGAAGAGGGGCAAAACGAAAAAACCATACAGTGTATAGAATGCACAGACGACATATCGCTTGACGTTATTGAGTCAACTCTGTCCACAGAAAAACTACTAATATATACTGCGGCTTTAGTTAGTAACATGGACATTGAAGATGATTCTATATTCCAATCTGGGAAAAAGTTCAAAACTCGAGGAGCAATGAGCTGTGACGAAAGTAGTAAGAGCGTTGCCCAGTCGGTGACAGACGAATGCTTCCCTGTTCCATCATCTTCTTTAAAACGCAAACGACCAAATAAGGAGTCATATTTCGTGATCTCCGGAGATGAAGTGTATAGACAAAAAAGGAAAACTCAGGAAAGGAAAATGCGAGAGATTGAGGAAAGCAAAAACGTAAAATAGAAAAGGCTAAAAGACAATTACTAAAACAGGAAGAGAAGGAAAACAAACAGAACAAACGGGAAGAAACCAAAAGAATGAAAGAAACAATCAGCAATAAATTAAATGAAAATAATGAAAATAAGAAAAGAGGACAAAAACAATTTTACAAACTCCTTAAGTTTACAAATGACACATATACATTTGATTTGACCGACATCATCAGTATTTGCAAAAATGAATTAAGCTGCAAAATCTTAGTTTAGTATATGAATGATACAAAGCATATTGCAGAGGCGTAGCTGCATATACGTTGTCACGCCATGGCGTGAACATCGTCAGGTTATAAAATATTAGGATATTGAATTTATAATAATAATACTTTTTTGTATTCTTATTGAAATTCCTTCAGTGTTATATTTCACGTACATGGTTTTTAATTACAACACTATTTCATTCAGGTATTCATTTAGTCCTGGTTGCGGTCCGTCTTCCGTAATTGAAATCGTCAAAAAAGTTAAATACAACCGAATGGATATCAAAATGTGACTTGTTTCAACCTTATTTATAATAAACATTGAAATTCTTTCAACTTCTAAATCACGTCCATGATCTTTAATTACAACACTATTTCATGCAGGTGCTCATTTTTTCCTGTTCTAACTAAAGGTCTTTATCAAACAGCATCATGCGGTTTACATGTAATGCAGTTAGTACGTATTTAAATCACATAAGGCTATTTCTATTTTTCATACGTTGGGGGGAGGGGTGGGATGATTTTTCAAGTACATCAATCTGTCCTGTTTTTATGTTGGGCGGAAGTCGCTATTGTACATTCGAAATATTAATTGCGAATTTATCAAGTATGATGCACGTGTTACCTGTCTAGTATATTATGTTTTTTTTTCTCGATCGACAGTTCAGAGGAGATGTGGCTATATTGGTATTTCTTAAGACAATGGCAAGTTATAATCCAACTAGTTTTACCTCGTCACTTTTTACTGAAGTACATGTACTAAGTCAGGAAAGTGAGCGGTCATATATATGTGTGTTAGAGATATCGAATTTGCCTATTTCTACGATTTTTCTATTGAATTTTTGGAACTTTTCAGACGATATGATACCTTTTTTTCATTTTATTGTAGGTTGTGAAAATGAATTATGACGATGTACCTGCAACAGGGCCTCCAAGAGAAATTTTGCAAGGCGGAACAATACTGCTTTGGGGTCTGAGAACAGGCTGAAACCTCTCTCAAAACTGGATTTCAGTTGAAAATACCAAAAAATAATGAAAAAATAAAAATAAAACGTCAATGGCTAAGGCTGTGGGGCCCCTCAGAGATTCACGAGCCCATTCGTGGATTTACGAACCCCGTACCGATGTAACGGCCGAACCCTCCTCTCATATGCCCTGCTTTTTACCATCCTAGATTCTGTAAATCCAGTTCGCTATCCTTCTATGGATACAATGTTATGTGTTTTGTTAATCATGCCAGTAGCAATTCGATAACCCTAACACACATATATATGACCGCTCACTTTCCTGACTCAGTAAAAAGTGACGAGGTAAACCTAGTTGGATTATAACTTGCCATTGTCTTAAGAAATACCAATATAGCCACATCTCCTCTGAACTGTCGATCGAGAAAAAAACCATAATATACTAGACAGGTAACACGTGCATCATACTTGATAAATTCGCAATTAATATTTCGAATGTACAATAGCGACTTCCGCCCAACATGAAAACAGGACAGATTGATGTACTTGAAAAATCATCCCACCCCTCCCCCCAACGTATGAAAAATAGAAATAGCCTTATGTGATTTAAATAGGTACTAACAGCATTACATGTAAACCACATGATGCCGTTTGATAAAGACCTTTAGTTAGAATAGGAAAAAATGAACACCTGCATGAAATAGTGTTGTAATTAAAGATCATGAACGTGATTTAGAAGTTGAAAGATTTTCAATGTTTATTATAAATAAGGTTGAAACAAGTCACATTTTGATATCCATTCGGTTGTATTTCACTTTTTTGATGATTTCAATTACGGAAGACGGACTGCAACCAGGACCAAATGAATACCTGAATGAAATAGTGTTGTAATTAAAAACCATGTACGTGAAATATAACACTGAAGGAATTTCAATAAGAATACAAAAAAGTATTATTATTATAAATTCAATATCCTAATTTTTTATAACCTGACGATGTGCACGCCATGGCGTGACAACGTATATGCAGCTACGCCTTTGGTGGACATAGAATACAAAGTTTGAACTTAATTTTGCATTTCTTACAAATACAATACAGAAATGTTAAATTTCTTTATACAAACAAAATTCAGGAGCATCTGAAACTTTCTGAATTAAATGAATGTATCAGTTAGAGGAGATATCCTGTCCACAATTATACCCAAAGGGCCTGCATTTGTTTGATGATGTACTTTTAAATAATTGGAATGCTGGCCAATTTTTTTAATTCATGAATTTCTTTAGAANAAAACCTGTATGAATATTCATGTTCTAAACTCCAAACTTGGTACTTTATATAATTTCGCTAAAGATAAATTATGTGACAGTTTTATGAGTTTCTGGAATAAAAATAAACAAGATATTTTGAATGGTAACAACAGTAAGCTTGATACTTATTTTTCTCTTAAAAATACACTCAGATAAATGATTTTAAAACCCGCCAGTCTTTATGCAAGTTGAGAATCAGCACTCATTCTCTGAGAATTGAAAAGGCTCGATACAATCAAAATAGACTGGACAGATCTGAACGTTTATGTCAATATTGTTCTTTAGAAAAGATAGAAAATGAACAACATTTCCTTTTAGAGTGTCCTTTATATAATACTTTGAGACATGATTTTATTGAAAAAGTTGAAAGTCACTGTTCAACTTTTCCTCTTTAAATAATTCTTCTAAATTTATTTGGCTTTTAACCAATGAAAACTTAACTGTTTTAAAGGAACTTGGTTCACATATAAGTAAATGTTTAGAAATCAGAAGGTGAAGTCTTTTATTGGGCTAGCTGAATATTTTGGTAATTATTTCAGATCAAACTAGATAATGCATTTATGAACATTGGTCATTGTTGCATTGATTTATTATTATTATTATAATGTGTATGGTTTTTTGATTGTTATTGAATTGGCTCTGACCTGACTGTGTTGTATAGTCATAATATAGCTTTTTTTTTCTTTCTTTTTTTGCATGCTATGATGCCTCCAAGTCCAATCATTGTAATCATTGTATTTAATTTTTTTGCCCTTTATGGGTCCATTAATTTGGTAATCAAAATATTATTATTATAATATATTACAAACCAGTCCTCATTGAAAACTGTAAGACTTATAATACATTCTTATTTTTATTTATTCAATAGGGAACATTCACCTAAATTTACCCAGCAGGTGTCGCTCGAGTACTAACGGTGGTTAGCTGGGCGTTTAATTTTCGCACAGACGTTTGTAACCTATGTAAAGTGATCATGTCACCATATTGAAATAAGACAAGGACAACGTTACAATCATATCTGGGTCACGGTCACCTGTTACTAACTGTGAATGCCAATATGAAATAAAATTACATTCTTATATTTATTTTCTTTTGTCCTCCAAGAGCAAAAATTAATTATAATTTTCAATAAATTTGTACTTAGGAAATACGCATACAGGCACGTAGCTGCCCTTACGCAAAAAAATCAATTGCTTGCACATCATTGCGGCAAAAAAAAAATGTTTTTCACTTGCACTAAAAATATTATTACTGACATGGGAATAACCCCACTTTTTCAGTATAATTAATAATCATTATAACGTGTTTTTCTGAAGAAAGATGATATTGACCTTTATTCCGGAGATTGCTTTTACGATGACGGGTTTTTTTCCCCGGTATTTATAATTTCCCGAAGTTGAGCAAGCCTAAGGATGCTTCATCCACAAAATCGTTCGATACAAGCCAAGCTGGTGTATCTGATTCTCTACCAGAGTCATTACCAAGTCCATTAGATTCACAAAATAACTTAATAAAAAAAAGCAAGGACTATTTAAATTCTTTAATATAAATATTATTCATTATTGTCTGTAGGAGTATTGTCTCATGTTTTCTTGTGAATGAATTCGAAATGCCATGAAATATAATAGTGTCTCCTGTCATGAAGATAAGTGGTATTGTTGTATGATGGAGATGTATCATTTTTTTTGTGTTACTGATAATTGAAATATCTATAAAAAGAATAAACTTCCCTATTCTGTTGTACACAAACTGTCTCTTAAAAGCAGACACATTCCCTACGTCAGTCCCTACTCTGTTGTTAAAACCTGTCGTATAGAAGTAGACACTTCAAAACAGCAGCATATAACATGGAGGTTTTTTTTCTGAAATTGTCAAGAGTAGTTTCTTCATGTCAAACTTAAAACTTTGAATGTTGACCATGGTCAACTTCGGGAAATTATTAATACCGGAAGAAAAACCCGTCATTGTAAAAGCAATCTCCGGAATAAAGGTCAATATCACCTCAGCACCGTTTTGTTGATACTTTACACCATGCCTGCCAGCACAGCTACGACGGACAGATCATTCTCTGCTCTCCGTCGCCTTAAAACGTACTTGGGGACAACAATGCTGCAGGACCGCCTGACTTCTTTAGCTGTACTGCATGTGCACAGAGACATTGACATTGACATCGACAGAGTCGTGCGCTCATTTGCTCTAGGAAAATCTCCGACGGTCATATTGACTTTGGCTACGGACATTTGGATTCAAATATAAAATAAATAACGCAAACTACTATGTGTTTTGATTTTTACAACAGAAATTCATTACTTTCCAGAGGCGTAGCTGCATATACGTTGTCACGCCATGGCGTGCACATCGTCAGGTTATAAAAAAAAATAGGATATAAAATTTATAATAATAATATTTTTCATTTTTGTACATCACGTACATTATTTTTAATTACAACACTATTTCATTCAGGTGTTCATGTTTTACTGGTTTTGGTCCGTCTTCCGTAATTGAAATCGTCAAAGTGAAATACAACCGAATTGATATCAAAATGTGACTTGTTTCAACCTCATTTATAATAAACATTGAATTCTTTCAAACTTCTATATCACGTACATGATCTTTAATTACAACACTATTTCATGCAGGTGTTCATTTGTTCCTGTTCTAGTTAAAGGTCTTTATCAAACAGCATCATGCAGTTTACATGTAATGCAGTCAGTACGTATTTAAATCACATAAGGCTATTTCTATTTTTCATACGTTGGGGAGAGGGGTGGGATGATTTATCAAGTACATCAATCTGTCCTGTTTTCATGTTGGGCGGAAGTCGCTATTGTACATTCGAAATATTAATTGCGAATTTATGAAGTACGATGCACATGCTACATGTCTAGTATATTATGTTTTTTCTCTCGATCTACAGTTCAGAGGAGATGTTACTATATTGGTACTTCTTAAGACAATGGCAAGTTATAATCCAACTAGGTTAACCCCGTAACTTTTTACTGAAGTACCTGTACTAAGTAAGGAAAGTGAGCGGTCATGTGTGTTAGGGATATCGAATTTTTCTATTTCTACGATTTTTCTATTGAATTTTTGGAACTTTTTCGACGATGTGATACTTTTTTTTCATTTTATTATATGTTGTGAAAAAAGAATTATGATGATGTATCTGTAACAGGGCCTCCAAGAGAAATTTTGCAAGGCGTAACAATACTGCTTTGGGATCTGAGAACAGGCTGAAACTTCTCTCAAAACCGTGGATTTGAGTTGAATATACCAAAAATAATGAAAAAATCAAAATAAAACGTCAATGACTAAGGCTATGGGGCCCTTCAGAGATTCACGGGCCTTTTCGTGGCGTTCCGTGCCCCTTATCGATGTACCGGCTGAACCCTCCTCTCATATGCCCTGCTTTTTACCATTCTAGATTCTGTAAATCCAGTTCTCTATCCTTCTACTATGGATGCAATATTATGTATTTTGTTAAGCATGCCAGTAGCAAGCGCTACTGCTAAGATGTCATTTAGTGTACTGAGACGTTTGAAAACTTGTGTTAGTTCGACTATGAAGAATGACAGGCTATCTCCCCTGGGATTGATGCATATTCACCGAGATTTTGAAGTGGACTTGTACAAAACAATGGAGGTGTTCGTATCTGCTAAGACACGAAGGGCAGATTTTTGACAATTTTAAGATATTCTTGTCTATCAAAGTCATTAAAATTGTGCTTGATTCTATGTTATATGAAACCCTGGAATGGCCCCAGATCGCACAATTTTGCATCTCGTCGAAAGTAAGTATGGCGTGCACACTATTAAGCCTCAGCTACGTCCCTGGCATAGTACACGTACAATAACTGTAGAATGAGGTAATAGTAGTACAATTACATACACATGTATACATGTAGATGTATGTTGTAAACAAAGTTTGATATTGGTTCACATTCTTTGTATTTCCTTTTATAAATGATTTTCGTGTTCGTTTCCTAGTTTTGTTGTATCACGATTTTATATTTTCATGGTAAATAAACGTTTATCAATGGTTAGAATCTCAATCAATTAAAAAGATGTATTCTTGGCGAATTTTATGTACACGGGTGTCGGATTCCAATAACGGTGGCTTGTCTTTAAGATATACATCTTTATCATAGAAACTTATGTACATTAATATAAGTTTTTAGATATAAATACATGTACTTAAAAAAATAATAATAATCGTGTTGGGACCTCATCTTCATGTTGAAAAGTAAATTGGTCTCGTCGTGATAACTGAGGTCAGGGGACTCTTGAAATGTTTATTTGAAAATTATTTTGTCTTTATTACCATGTATGTATTGTTTGTATTCTGTTATTTTTGTCACATGCAGTAACTGTATAATGGCAATAAAGTATTTGAAATTTGCAATTCGATATAGCTGAAAAATTGCCGTATGCAACACTTGCTCACTGACTCCCAACATGATGTTAAAAACATATTCTGTCTGAAACATAAATATCTACATTTATTAATCTACTATTTAAGTAGATTTATTTTAAGGGTGTTAATTTTGCGATTCTTAACAATAAACTGTTTGCGAAAATTGAAAAATACAAAATTAAACATTTTACGATTTCAGCTTTCTCTTAAGTCATTCAAATAAAGGCATTAAATTTAACATTCTGAAGATGTGGAAAAAAATAAAACGTGAATACCTGGGTCGTATTATAGATAATGTTGATTTTTTTTTCATGAACAGTCATATTACGTAGATTTTATTTTTCATCAACAGTCACTTGACTATTATTAATTGGTAATAATACTAATGTGATTTCTTTTGTCAGTGACTTTCGGCAGGTCAGTGTTTTTTTCAGGGAACTCCGGTTTCCTCCAGCAAAAAAACTGACCGTCATGAGACAGGAATTGTACGGTTTCATTTCAACGGTAATACAAGCTATTTACCAACCTCTACACTAAATACAAGATATATTTGGACGGTGTTTATTAAATTACACGATAGCGCTACATACGGTTATATAAAAAATCATATGAATGGTTAAAGCACCAGGCATTAAAATGTAACTTTATCTCTTTGAATGATTACTTCGTAAGGAA
>MJUT01054338.1:22537-39321 GCA_002080005.1 Gigantidas platifrons | reverse complement strand
TATATTACCGAGTCACATACCAGGCCTGATTACTGAATTAAGATACTAGTTAAGATGAGAGGTGATTGTTCGTTTGGTTGATATTACTAATTACTGGAATTGACGACCATCATTGTATAAACTTTCTTTTCATAGTAATTTAAATTTATTTCCATGAAATCCAAAAAGACTTCAAAAGTAATATAAAACTTCATTTTTGATATTTGTTTGAACACAGTGGTGTCAAAGACGTATTGAATATACAAGTAACACGGCGGATGTCTTACAAGAGGCATGAGCTGCTTACCCTTTACGAGCACTGAGATTCAGCCAGGTTTTAGTGGGGTTTGTGTTGCTCTTCTGTTTACTGTTCTGCGTTGTGTTGTGTTTTTGTGTTTTGTTTGTCTTCTTCCTGTGTCTTCTGTGTCCAATGTTGACAGGATTTCTGGATTGTCTATTCTTGATTGCTCCTTCAGTTTTCTCTGAATTATATTATATTATATTATATTATATATGCATTGGTACCATTTTTGATTGAATATGGATTATTTCATTTATTCCATAAACAAATATGATGTTAGACAAATAACGTTATCACCTAAAGGCGAAAATATAGACGGCATTGAAAAGATCTCTGAAGCGTTTGCTAATGTTGTTAATATGAATGACAACCATGGTATGGCATCTTCTACATTAAGTTTGCCAAGTGGGGATGTAATGGAAGACGAATTTGCCCATTTATCAAGTGAGACGGACATTAGAGAACTTAATGATAATAGGTAATGCGTACATAGAAAGTCATTAGTGGGGGCATTATATTGTGATTAGGGTATATATGATATTATCCTTATCAATTTTGTGTTTCAAATTTCAACCAATTGTGCATAGTAGTTAAATCTTTGATTTGAAAACAATGAGATAATAAAGAGTGCAGTAGTGTCCGGCACGACTTGAATACAGATATATTATAGGAGAAGGAACTGACCGCCCTCGGTTTGTTTGAAGTGTCAATCCGCGTTCCTCAACTTCAAAGATTTATGTGTGTTTTTTTTCTTGTTTTTGTGGTTTCTTTTGTCTTGTATGCACAATGGTGCCAGCGTGTCTGAATTATATAGTTTTATATTGTTCCATCGAGTTTCTGTCACATTTCTTCTCTCAGTACCAATAGCAACGACAAAATAAGTGGTTTCACAGTTACTTATATATCTTAACAAAAACTTAGATATCAAATATAGTGCGCACGACGTTTTCTGGACTAACCTTTGTCAGGTACATTCAAAATCGAAAAATTGGAAAGCCAAATAATTTTAAAGTTTTGTGAGGAATAAAACCAAAGGGCCTAAAAAGGGAATACAGATATGAAAGTAAACATTAACTAAATATACTAGTGGACAAAAGAAAGGATACACTTATTTTTTTTATTTCTCTATTTCATTTATTTGAATTTCTTTATGATATTTAGTACCTATACTTACCTGGGCGACTGATTAATTTTGGTTATTGATTTTTTACATGTACGCATCGATTAACGACGTAGACAATCAAAGTATACTTTTACCACTTTTGCACGTGCAACTGTTACCGCCAACGATAATGAGACAACTTTATTGTTATCAACAAGACAAATCTATGGCAAATTGATGGTTCACCTGAATTAACCTGAAGACTAAGCAGATTGCCTCGACTTTCACAAGAATTAAGAGAAAGTGCAATAGGTATGCTCCAAGCAACCATGAACGTCGCCGCCGTCGCAAAAACTTTGGGTTGTAAACGCTTGGCCATTCATCGTCTTCATAGACGTTTTCAAATGACAGGTTCAACAAAAGATCAACCTCGATCCGGACACCCAAAAGTAACGTCTCCTGCACATGACAGACTCATCCGTCTCCGTCACTTACGTGATCGGTTCCTGCCAGCAATGTCATCGACCAATGTTGTTCAAGGTCAACGTGTCAGTGCGCGAACCATCCAAAGGAGACTGAATGCCAATGGTTTGCACCCACGGCGCCCATACAAAGGCTTGATATTGACTAATCGACATAGGCAGGAACGTCTAAGATGGTGTCGAGCACGATTACGTTGGAGACTCAACAACGAATGGAGTCATATATTGTTTTCGGATGAACCTCGATTCAATTTATCTCATTCGGATGGTCGTGCAAGGGTTTATCGCAGGCAAAATGAAAGATACGCGGACTGTTGTGTTCAAGAAAGGGACAGATTTGGAGGCGGAAGTGTTATGTTATGGGCAGGGATAACCTCGCGTAGAAGGACTAATCTAGTTTTTGTTGACGATACCTTGACCGCTTCAAGGTATAGAGACAATATTCTTGCCGTGGAGGTTGTGCATTTTCTTAACCACAATGGACCAGGCATTACCTTTCAGCAGGATAATGCAAGACCGCACACGGCAATAATTACGCAGGCTTTTCTTCAGCAACAGGACATCGATGGCTTGCCTTGGCCTTCAAAATCACCAGATCTCAATCTTATCGAACACATCTGGGATGAACGTGACCGTCGTGTTCGACAAAGGCCTCATAAACCCATCACATTACCAGAACTTCAAGGAGGAATGGTCCAATCTTCCACAGGCTGTAATGTCTACAGTTATTGCTTCAATGAGACGCCGTTGTCAAGCTGTTGTTGATGCAGTCGTAGTACACCCACGATATTGAACTTTAGTTGCTTTTTTGGACTGTAATTAAAATGTGAAAATAAAATTTTTGAATTTGTTATTTCATGTTTTCGACCATCGTGATTTCATTCGATACCCTACGAACATTTGATGTGTTACTGATCTGAGAGTTATTCATTCTTTACAATGAGGCATTTACAATACTCAAAAGAATGTCAAATTATATTTTTGATAAAATATACAACAAAGAAAAATTATTAAAATAGTGTATCCTTTCTTTTGTCCGCTAGTATATATAAAACTATCCCCTTTATAATTGACTTTACGATCCTGTAATATAGATATACTTGTTATTGTTACATGTAATAGACCACCGGACAAACACCAAGTAGAAAAATTGCAGAAGGATAAGCAGCAGGCATTGGTAGAAGGTAAACAGGTGGAACAGATGATCAAGTAAGATTAGAGTGAAGGTCTGAATAGTAGGTGAAGAACGTTGACCTTTAATTTTGTGTTGAGACAAAAACAACGCAGTATCCTTTAGTAAATGTATAATCTCCTTTATGTTATTCGGGTCATTATCAAGCTACTTTTCAATATTTTTGAAACAACACACAACTGAAGAAAGGAGGTACATAGAATTATAAACGTTCATAAAGTATGATGGAATTATATGTACAAAATTATTCTCGTGCACAACGACCATGCTTTCTCTATAATGAAATAGAGACATTTTACAGCTGATATTTTCATACTGCCGTGGAATGTTTAAAACAAACTTCACTTCACTGTTGTACATGTACATTTGATGTAAGCGTTTATCAGACACCTACATGGAATAGGAATGATATATTAAGCATTCGATTCTTCTAGATATAATACACTGCACGTGTAATGATATAACTGTAAAAAGGGGGCTTATGTTTATTTTAAATGCTATTATTACCAAATGATGAGAAAGGTAAATGCTGTAAACATAATTACCCTTGAGCACAACAGAGAGAATATTTATATCCTTAGGTTGAAGCAATTGGTGGAGGGATGTTCTTCTTGATTGTACGTTGATTAGATTTCTACATTTTATGCTGTCCTAACGCATACTTTGAGGGGCATGTTATTATGCATGCTCATCAAACCTAAGCTTCTCCCCCTTACACATTGGTGACCTTAGCAAATTTGGCTATTCTGTTTAGGCTCCTTGGCTCTATAGCTCCAAAACACTATTAGATTATTTAACGTTCCAATATTTCGACAAATAAAAAATAAATATTATTGTAGTGTCTTTAAATATAAAGTTTCTTGTGTATTTGAAGAAAAAATGGAGAAATGCTTGGTTAACTACATCTTTATCCCATTGCTTAAGCTTTATATTGGAAGACACTGCACTTATATGCAGTAGATATTAGTAATAAATTACATATACATGTACATACATGACGTTGCTAAGCATCATCAAAATGTAGTTTTTTTAAGATGTCATGTTGGTTTTACTTATTATAGACAATGTCAAAGAGGTGTGGCAGAAACTGCAGAAATAAGATGCAGCATTGAACGTTATAAGGAACTGATAGCTGAAATGCCAACACAATTGCCAGGGTGAGCTTCGTTTAAAATAAAATGCATTATTGATATAGAGGTTTAGAATAGGTGTTTATCTTAATCTGCAAAGTTCATATTTTCATTGAAAGTCTCTTAATACATACAATGCGAATAAACATTAGAGAACACCTAGGGGGCAATTAAAAATGTACAATCAAGACATATTGGCAACATATATGTACACAAAACAAGGACGAAGAAAAACAAAACAAAAACACAACACGATATGTGTTAGACACCATTATACCCAAACAAACACAAATAACACCCATAAACAAGATATGAGCCCTCCTAAGAACAACTGGAGGTACAGACGAACCGAACATCGTTTTTATGCAGAAATCGTAGAAAAAATCACTACACGGAACTCAGAACTTAAACATAATATGAAAACAATTTTAAGACTTTGAATGCAGCCTGAAAACAAAACCCATTGTAGATGGTGTGACTATGTCGCCGTCTTAAATGCTGAATATCTATGGTTCAAAAGGTTGTCCTAATCTTTACTGATACCGCTGTACTTAGTTTATGGTCAAGTCGTCTGGATGAGAAAATATTGAAATGGTATATTTGTTATATTCAACATAATTTTCTTCATATAACTGACATGTAATACCAGGGCAATAGCAAATGTACAATAAGATTCAGAACGAATGAAAGTTTTATTTTATAATCTGTCTAATAAGAAGAACAATGCAAACATTACAAAAATAATTTATAAATGTTGAAGTTTAAAATTTAACGAAAGTCTATATTTTTTAATGGACAAACATTAATATATTGGGACGTAGTGGCGTGATCGTATGGTAGTTGGATTTACAACTAACACCACTGATGTTATGAGTTTGAATACCCTGCTTAAGGCCTTTGAATGTATTGCTCCCAAATACTATTAAGTTATTAAGCTTTCCAGTATTTCGATTTTGAGCTTACCTGATGAAAGGTATTCCAGAAACGGGTCGTGCTCAATAAGTTTGATATCTATGTTGCCATTACATGTACTGTGTTTAAATACAGGTTCAAGTGTCTTACTGCAAGGATAGGTTTTCGAATAAAATTGAAACATGTCAAGTTTTCAGTAATTAAATTATTTTATCCTGCTCTTGTTTTATATTAGATGGCAAATTAGTAGTTTTGTTATATACTGTCACTGACCGAAATATAGATTTTACTGGTACCGCTGTTACATATTATTGTTGAGCTTTGGGATTCTAATTGTATGTCCAGTTCACTTCCTGTTGACAGAAAATAACAAAATGTACAATCAAGGGATACTTATATAATTTTATTATTTAATTCAAAATGCAAACCTCGATGAATTAATGTGATTTTTTCAGCAAATAAAGAAAACAATATTATTGTAGTGTCTTAAAAAATAACGTTTCTTGTGTATTGAAGGAATATTTGAAATTATTGAACAAGTTATACGATATAACTTGGTTTGGGTCATTTTACTCTTAATAAACCGCGAAGCGGTATATGAAAAGCATAAACTGGCCCAAACTAGGTTATGTAAATATAACCTGTTCAACAATTTCAAATATTCCTTATAATTTAATGTTTTTAACAAAATTTAATGATTCCTCGATTTTAATTACGATTATTTCATGTGACTATTTGAATTTGTCGTTAGCGGATGAACACGTTGGTGACGTCACAATTCCAACCCAGGTTATCATTATGGAGAATAGCGAACATTTCCCCAGTCGGATTAGCCAATCAGATTGAAATATTCAAATCAAATTAGATTATTTGGCGATAAACTGGGGAAATGCTTGGTTAACAATACCTTTATCCCAGTGTTTAAGCTTTATATTGTAGGGCACTGCGCTTATATTGAGTATATATTATAGTAATGAATTATATATACATTTACGTCTGGTACCCCTGTCCCATATTACTGTTGGACTTTGGGATCCTAATTGTATATCCAGTTCACTTCCTGTTGACCGAAAATAGCAAAAGGTACAGTCAAGGGATACTTATATAATTTTATTATTTAATTCAAAATGTAAACCTCGATGAATTAATGTGATTTGTCTGCAAATACAAAAAAAAAACAATGTTATTGTAGTGTCTTTCAAAATGACGGTTCTTGTGTATTTAAGGAATATTTGAAATTATGGAACAGGTTATGTGATATAACCTGGATTCGGTCATTTTACGGTTAAAGGTGAAATGCAAAGGTCATAAATTTTTTTTCAGATTTACACATTTTTAGATAATGATTTTAGTACCTTCATAGAAAATCATAATAATATTAAATTTTGTTAAGCCTTTTGTGCGAAATCGTCCAGGTAAACTTACCTTTTTAAAACCGCGGGAAATACCGATCCTGCTTATTCCCCTTTAAAAGTTTCCTGTCGTGACGTCACTCGTGTCCATTGATTTCTTGACGTACATGTAAGCGTGTAAAGTGTCAACAATTAATCCGATTATGGTCTATTGTGTTGCGTATAATTGTAATTCGAGGTCAGGTCATGGACTCGGCATGCATACCTTTCCCAAAGATGAACACCGGCGAAAGATTTGGGTGCAGAAAGTGAAGAGACAGAATTTTGTACCGTCGGAGCACTCGAGACTATGTTCTAGGCACTTTGATTTTGACCAGTTTGTGATAGATCCAAGGATCGCATCCTCTGTCAAATTCACACCAAAACAGAGAAGATTGAAGCACGACGCCATCCCAATGATATTTGATTATCGAAAGCCGAACGAAAAGAAAAGTCCAATGAAGAGTCCTGGCAAAAGGAAGAAACGGACATCAAGAGCTGTGGAAAAAAGGCAGAGATTGGAGGTATTTTCATATTTCCCCCCTTCCCACAAATGAAAATGGAAAAAGGACAAATGAAAATGCAATAATAGATAAAGTACAAAGCATGCAAGGTGACTATGTCAGCATGTCTTACATGTACTGATGAGTGATGTACATGTAGATGAAGCATACTCTGACTTTTGACTTTTCTTTGCATTTTAAACATCAGCCAATATTTTTATTAACTTCATACATGTAATGTATCTACTGTCTAATTTCATAGACTGTTTGGAGATTTTCCTGCTACATTTATACAAATTTGAAACCTTTTCTACCTGTGACTTATTATTAAGCCATTCGGATTTGGGTGGGTGTATCAGATTTTTCCCTAAATTACAGATTCCCTCTGGATTTGTTTGCTTCTGATAATTAAAAATTATTTTAATGAATATAATGCATATTTTGAATTAAATTAAAGAAGTAATGATATAGAAAAGTATTAATTTGAAACAGTGATAAGCTTTTTGGAAATAATTAAGTTCATTTCAAACAATTATTAATTTTATAAGAACAACAACAAATACTTTATTGTCAATCAAGACACCTCGAAGGACAGAAAAATCATCATTAATTTGCTACAATGATTATTGTGATTTCAGTGATTCTCAAACATTGAAATAAATTAACAATAAAGGTACATTGTATAGCAAAGGTTTATAATCATACAAATGTACATACTAGTTATGTCAGTGACATATTATAAACTATTAATAATAATATAATAAAAAATAATAATAATATTTTATTAACCAATCAAGGGCCCTCGAGGGGCAACAAGCTACACTACAAATACACATATAAAGGGGAAAGAGTTGTTTGATTGATAGATAGACACAACAATAAAATAGTACAGCAATATGTATGAGCATACATGTATATACAAAAAAAATGTATATTAAAATATATGTTAAATTGGTTAACAGTAATTTAAGGCATGTTTTCATATAGAAATTTTAAACCTACCAACAGATTGAAGGATTTCTTGATCTTCACAGGTTAGGATATAATATAATTTCTGATTATTAGATAATATGGTGAATTTTTTCACTTTAGATGAAATACAAAATGTAAGTTTGAACAACTCCTCTCTTAAAGACTTTTATTATTGAGTTTGTCACATTTGATTAAAAAGTGTGCCTCGTCCTCTATCTCATTAGATGAGCAATTTTTGCATAACCTTTCATTTCTAGGTATGTTTTTATATCGACTATTCATCTATTTTCTGTATTGACTTCTGATCCTGTGACATTTAGTGTGCAGCGAGGCACTTGCCACATGCGCACTGGCTGTTGGGGTCCAGAGGTCAAGACAGAAATGTATGCATAAATATCATCTGGATATATGTATTTATATTGCATGACATGTTTATGTAATTTTATTATGCATGTCGGTTTGAAAAGCTCTTGAGAGCTTATGTTGTGCTGTTATAAAATGTACCGACTTTAAATAAAACTTTTTGATTTTTTTATTTGATTTTGACCTGTTTCAATATAAAGTCTATGTGCTGATACACGAAATCTACATATTGATTTTCTGTAATTGAAATTATTTATTAGTGTGAGATAGTTCTCTAATCCGAAATTAGTTTAATAAACTAATACGATTGGTTTAGATAGCACCAAATGACATTTTTTTATTAAGAATTTTTTTTCAAAAGCTCCACTGCCGTGAGATAACCCGTTGTTACCCGGGAGATAACCCTATACGTTGCGTCAAGAGGAGATAATGATTACGTCATCAGTCATCTGCAGAATAAATGACTGCCTTTAGTTTACTCGTAACACATCGAAGAATGTTTTCCTCTAGTAATCTGTTTCCTCCAATAAAACTTGAATCAGATGAAATTGATGGCTTGCTCTACTTTTTAGAACATATTTTTTTATTTTATTTTCACTTTCTCGAACAGAACATTTATTATACTAGATTTTGTATTATATTTCTCTACACCAGAGGACAGATTACTTATTTTCATTGCATGCAATTTGGAGGCCAGCATACCTTTTTTTCTTACCATGCATGTTTATTTTCTGTTATGAAGATAGAATATTTATTTAAAAAAAACTATCAAATTTAACAGCATTTAGGATTTAAACATAAGAGTCTAAATTAATTCAGTAACAAAAAATGAAAGGTACATGTTCATTGTTGATGTACATGTGTTTTAATGTTCTCATATGCTTGTACATGTATGTAGTGCTCAGAGGAATATTGAAGCATATTTTGTACATTGCACAGGGATTTTTATTTCCAAATAAAAAATTGGACATGTCAAAAATGTGAAAATGAATCAATAAAACAATCTTTTCAGGTTCTTAGTTTGTTTCCTAATGAAACCACCAACACTGTTAAGCAAGAACAAGACATCATAGAAGAGACATTAGATGAGACCATTGCAGATATGGCAGATCCAGCTGAAGAAACTGTTTTATCAGAGCCGTCACAGATGGATACTAGTGTTTCTATGGCAGTTATGACTGACAGAACAGAGGTTTTCCATGTTGACACACAGACTGAATCAAAATTACTGTTAAGTATGTAGACAAGGTTTATAAAACATATACAGAACTACATGTACATGTAGTTTATTCTTGAATGAAAAACAAAAGAGATATGGAATAAATGTCCATGCGACAATGATTCCCCAGAACATAGCTTGTCCGTCTTGGAGGAAACTGAAGTGTCCTGAGAAAACCAAAGACCTGCAACAAGTCACTGACAAACTTTATCACATAATGTCGTACACCTCGCCCCGAGAGGAATTTGAACTCACATCATCAGTGGTGATAGGCACTGATTGCATATGTAGTTGTAAATCAAACTACCATACGATCACGGCACTAATGGACCCTACACGCTGTTGCAAAAATTATCAAAATCCAAGTTTGTGCCTGTAAATTTAAATGTTTATCCCAAAGACTGTAGTGATACTATTTAGTCAGTATATATACCTTGCATCACGATTCGAGGAAGGTTGCAAAAATGTTACTATATTTCAATTCTTCAAATACATGGCAGTTACAAATGTATCTCCTAATTTAACACAACCATAATCAAAAAAATTTTATCTATTTTATTATATTATAAATGTATTTATAGGACATGAACAAGATCATAGGAATTTGAATGTTTGGTGTTTAATGCCACTTTCAGCAATATTTCAACTATATCATGGCGACCAGTTTTATGGGTGGAGGAAGCCGGAGAGAACCACCGACCCTGGGCAAGCAACTGGTAAACTTTATCACTTGCGGCTGCGAGTCGAGTGCACACTTTTTGTAATTTCCAAAGCTGGACGCGAACCCACGCCATATAGTTGATAGGCTTGAATGCGTTGTTAGATCAAGATCATAGGCTATACCAACCTGATAGACAATGTTGATTTTTTACTTCCACTTTTTTAAACGTATTTACTTTGTTTATGATTTAAACTGTATTTATCACATATTTTATTGAAATAATGCCGAATTTGAATGTGTAATAAAAGCATAATTTGCAGCATGTTATTTGTCCACCAGGGCAATAACATTTTACGAGGGCAATAACATGTTATCTGCCCTGACAAAATATGTGATAAATAGATTAATACATGGCCTTTTTCATATTGCCCGGCTTGTTATCAGCCCTCGACTGATATCGTCCCTCGGGCCGATATCAAGGTCTCGGGATGATAACAAGGACAAAGCAGATTTTAAGAGCAAATCGCAAAATATTCGACAGCATATAATTCTGTTTTCCAGTACAGTAATGCAAATGATATGCGCGTGACACAAGATTTGAACTCTTTCAGGGAGATTATCGCTCATGCGCAATGTTCAGTTCATGAAAAAGAATATATATATATTCTGTGTGTACCACATATTAATTGCAAAAAATAATTGGTCCACACGACATGAAACAGACAGTTTCCTCAATAATCAGCTTACTTCAGCATCCATGATTGTTTATCTTTTCTTCACGAGGTCATGATCGGCAATCATCGGAACAAAACAACCGAAAGTTAATCAGTCTCCACAACAATGGCGAGGATGATAAACAATATACACACGGATTTGCAGATTTCCAGTTGTTGGGAGCATATTTCGACTTGAAGCATGCATTAATAGCTCAGTAAAGGTACCGTCCTATTCCAAATTGAATTTTCAGGGGAAATTTTTCTTCACCCAAAACTGGTGTAGTGTTACTTTAAGTCATGTAAATGTACATGAAATATATATAAATTCATTGTTTATTTACATGAAAATAAGCTATGGATTGACTTATTGTGATTTTCTTTATTTTCCAGTGGAATAGAAGTAACGTGTCAGTACAGACTGAAAAACGTGGCATCGATTGTTCCACTCAGACAGACAACGCAGCAATTCGTACACATATTGAGAGCTGTGACAACTCATGTGATGATTACAATGAGTCAGACTGTAGTTATTCAGGGTGGTATCCTACAGATGATGAAACAGACAGTGTCAAGGAAAATATACATATTATTAATGAAGCAAAGGAAAGAAAGTTTATCGTTTTTGAAAGTGAACTTGACACTTTGTTTTTTCACTGTGATAAATGTACTACTACTATAAAACCAAGCAGCATAGAAAGGAAGGTCATAGGAACTATGGTTCAAGTTACGACAAACTGTGAATGTGGAGATATACGAGTATGGCGTAGTCAGCCCATGTCATATACAATGCCACTTGGTAATTTGATTTTAGCCGGGGCCATTCTTTTTTCTGGCAGTAATGCCTGCAAGGTTGTAAACCTCATGAGACATGCAGGAGTGCAATTCTTTTCAATAAGAACATTCAATTACATGCAGACTGCTTATGTAGTGCCAGCGATCAATTCAGTGTGGGAGGTTAAACAACTGGATCTCTTAACGTCTATAAGAGAAGCAGGACAAGATCTGATACTCGGTGGAGATGCCCGTTGTTGTTCGCCTGGACACACAGCAAAGTATGGATCTTACAGTGTCATGAATCTGTCTACCTCTAAAATAGTTGACATTCAACTAGTTCAGGTAAATCACATTATATACAAAATATAAATATTTACCTAGTATAACTATTAATAAAAAAAAAAATATCATGGAAATTTAGCCAAGATATAAAATTCTGAGACAAATCAATGTTTATGTCATGTCTCTCTATGGTTGGGTTGATCGAATGACAGTTAGTCTAGGAACACATGAATGTATGTGAAAATGTATAAAATAATATATATTTGTATATATAAGAAGAGTTTGAATATACCAAAGAATCTGTACGTAGAAGAAGAACAGACAACGCAATGGCCAAAACAAAAAGGACAAACAACGATCTACAAAACATGCACATAAGATAAAGATCGAGTAACATGAACCCTTAAAAACCAGGTGTGAACTCAGGTGCTCCAGGTGAGTGAGCAGTTCCTACTCCACTAGTGGCGGTATATCATTATTAACAAAAACAAATGTTGTCATTTTCAATGTAGATGCACGTAAGTTTTGCATTTAAATGAAAAAAAATAATTGTTTTAGGTGTTTACAAAAAGCTAGAGGCGAAAGGGAAGTCAGCAAAAAAAGGGATGGAACAGATTGGGTTATGGTCTAGATCTATAAGTAACCATCTGTATTGGTGCGCAGCTAGTAGCCATGGAAATGGAGAAGAGCTGAAGGAGAAGTGGATGTCTATTTTGAACCATTGTACCAATGTACATGAAGGCCATGGATAACATTTCCAGAAATGTCTCCATGGACATTTGGAAGATAGAGCTTGGATTAAGAAAGGTACTTTATTTTCCGTTGTCAATGAAGGGGATATATTGCAGGGCTCACCACATAGTAAAAACAGGACGACTTCCGAAAATCGATCCAAATTTTATCGTTTCTTTCCCCACTACCGCATGTTCCCCTACCTTTAACAAAACGAACATACTGCACAATGATCTTAAAAAGGATGCAATTGACGAGTTTGGAATAAAATATTGAACATCAAACCCGGTATGGGTCAAATTTCAGGAACATGGGAGCTCCTTTAATGTGAATATTGAAGAAAAAGTATGATTATTGGTGAAAAAAATACGGACTTGAAAAGACTGACAGGGCGACTAAAACTTCGCTTTTTGACAGAAATTGGGCGATTTCATTGAAACCAAGGCGAAGACTTTTCGCCTGGTTTGGTGATCCCTGTATTATAGTAACAGTAATACCGGTATGTATGTACAGTGTATATGTCATATGACAAGTCAAGAACACCTTCATGGATTTTCATAAACTTTATACACAACTGTCATTATTGAAGTATCGCTGTCATAGGTTTAAACAGAACGATGTTAAGTTTATTTCACAAATATTTATGTAATGCTTTATAGGAGATTTAGCTTTTTATACGCCCGTCTCGAGATGGGCCGTATTATGTGATTGGGTATGGTGAGCGGCGGGCGGGCGTCCACACAGGTTTCCGCACAATAGCTTTAGTTCTGTATATTGGATCTTTACCAAACTTGGCCACATGATTTCCCTGTGGAAGGGGAAGAACCCTATTTATTTTGGGGTCATTACCATTATAGCGTTTGATAATTTATATAGACGGGCATATTTTGTGATTCACACATTTCTTGTTACATATTTGAAACTTGATAACTGTTCTTATTCAGAACTAATTAAAGATTTATTAATAATATGTAATCTCATGCCCTTCAGGTTCAGCTGCTCACCTTGAGATGGAGAAGGTAATTGCAGGGAAGCTGCTATTGAAGGATATTACGAAGCTATCTCCAGCCGAGCAAACATCAGGGTTGGAATCCTTCCACAACGTTGTATGCTATTTTGCACCCAAGTCAACCCATTTCTTTTACTGGCAAATGAGAGCAAGGTAATTAATTACTTATATAGTGTAAATTTGGTTATTAAGATTTGATTTGATTTATTTCAGCTATATCATGGCGACCAGTTTTAGTGGTGAAAGAAGCCGGAGTACCCAGAGAGAAACACCGACCACGGGCAAGCAACTGGTAAACTTTGTATCTTGCGCTGCGATTCGAGTGCACCCTTTTTGTAATTTAGAAAGCCGGGTGCACACCCACGTCATATTGGTGATAGGTAGATAATCCAACTACCTAACTCATTGAGCCACCCGGACACTTGGTTATTAAGTCTTATTGTTATACCCCCGCTCCACCGGAGATGGGGGTATACTGTTTTACCTCTGTCCGTCCGTCCGTCCAAGATATTTTTCGTCGCATTTTTCTCGACAACTATTGATGGCAGACATCTTATATTTGATCACAAGCTTCATATAGGTATGCCATATTGTGGGATGCGTTTTTGGACCCGTCAGACTCCTACGTCCTGTTTGCCGACTTAGTTGGTTTTTATACACATTGAACATAAATGTGGGGGTATCATAAGTGAGCATTAGCTTACAGTTCATCTTGTTTTTGCTCTGTTCTTCCTTCTTTCTGTAACACATGAAATTTACGTTTAAGTTCTCAGAAACCATAGATCTAATGATCTTGGTGTTTGGTATGATGATAGATCTATGTATCTAGTTGTGCATAAAGGTTTGAAATATTCCAGTGGGTATATTTTCAGGAACATAAATAGTTGGGGTTTACTATAGAATCCTATGGGGAATTATTTTCTTCAGGAAAAAAATAATTTTTGGTCAGGTTGTAATGAAACTTCACAGGAATGTTCCTGTAGATGTGCATTTAGTGAAGTCAATAATACTTATATGGTTGATACATGATAGTTATACTCCAGAGTTCTTGAAATTTGTCGGTTTTATCGGTTTGGCCGACAAAAAATCGGCATGTCCGACATATTCCACATCTCTGTCGGCCCACTGGACCGGCAAAACATCCGCCGGTATTCTAGGCCGACATTTCCGGTATTTGATTCATCTCCATATCCTAACCGTTTCGCATATTACGCATCCGGAAGTTATCTATTACTTCGGTTTTTCTTAATTTTGAAAGTATGACGACCAGGTGGCCGATTACATTTAGTGCAGGTGCAAAGCCTGGCAAACGAAAAAGAGAGGACATAATCGGAACTAAAGATAGTAAAAAACAATATGAAACTAATCGAGAGCGTCAGTTTTAACAACACTGGCTTGACAAAACACCTTGGCTACGATGCGAAAGGGAATGAAGAAAATCAGAACTCAGTAGAGAGTGATACACAGCTAGAGAATGAGGAAGGCATTGATAGAGAGAGTGATGAAATAAATAGAACATGAGAGAAAATAAAAATTGAGAATGAATTGGAAAGAGAAAGTGAGAATGATGAGGAGGATAAAAGTAGAGAGAAAATAAAAACTGTAGAAAGTGAAATGAGTAGTGATTCAGTGTGAAATGAGTGAAGAAGAAACATTAAGAGCTACATGTATAACTGAATTTGAAATTGAGTATGAATTCAACTAGTTAGTGACATTCTGATGTATTCATACACATAATATTTACACAAACACACATATTGCTATTATAAATTACTGAAAAGTTATTGTTGAATAAAGTTAAAGTTAACTTAAAGGCATTTCTGTATGGACATGAGAAAAAAGTTCGGACTGACAAAGTTCCATTAGTTGTCAGTCCGAATGTCTGACAGCACAAACAAAATTTCAAGAACTCTGATACCCACTAGGTCGAAGACAATTTGTTAACCACCGAGTACTTTTTAATGTATTGTAATTATTCTAGAATACATTCCCCAGTCTTTGTAACAATGAATTTAAATTTGAATTTTTGGTGTTAATGCCACTTTCAGCAATATTTCAGCTATATCATGGCGACCAGTTTTAGTGGTGGAGGAAGCCGGAGTACCCTGAGAGAACCACCGACCCTGGGCAAGCAACTGGTAAACTTTATCACTTGCGGCTGCGAGTCGAGTGCACCCTTTTTTGTAATTTACAAAGCTGGGTGCGAACCCATGCCATATTGGTGATAGGCTTGTATGAGTTGTTAGATCCAACGACCTAACTCATTGAGTCACCCAGGCCCCCCTATCTGGAACAGTAACATTGATCCTCTCTTTTTCATGTTTGGATATTCATCATTTTCTTTTTCTGTCTCACTTTTGTTTTCATTTTGTAGATTATACCTCAGTGCATTACACTTCAATGAAAATAGTTGTAGAAGCCAGGCAGTTACATCCGATGGCAAACCACAGTTTAGCATTTCCTATCCCAAAGGTAGAAAGGGAGATGCTATTGCTAAGGAAGTTAAAGTAAATCAGACCTTTGGTATGTTCTATTTTATACTGGCTAATCATGTTCATGAAAAATCAAAATATCTCAACTTACAAATATATACATGTAAGAAGAGTTTGAAGATACCAAAGGGGTAATCAGAATCTGTAAATCGAAGAACAGAAAACACAATGGCCAAAAGAAAAAGGACAAGCATTAATCTACAAAACATACACGTAAAACTAAAGATTGAGAAACATAAACCTTACTAAAAACCATGTGATAAGTCATGAATGAAGAGAAAACTGGGAAGTGTTTTCAGCCAGTGGAACATATGAATCCATAATTATCATGTATCTGTGTTTATCATGACAGTCCTTTATTGGATTTTAAATCAATAAAATATTTGAATTTGAATTTGTAAATATACATCATATACTACTGTGAGCTCTGAATTATCACATCTAAAGTCAAGAAGAAATGACATCTACTATCTCTCTGTATATTAGGTATTTGTGACTGAACATCTCTTGTCCTTGAAATTGTACATAATTTAACAGGAGTGATTATTTAAGGATTGTTCTCAATTTTTTTT
>MJUT01054338.1:0-12327 GCA_002080005.1 Gigantidas platifrons | reverse complement strand
CCCTGTGGAAGGGGAAGAACCCTATTTATTTTGGGGTCATTACCATTATAGCGTTTGATAATTTATATAGACGGGCATATTTTGTGATTCACACATTTCTTGTTACATATTTGTAACTTGATAACTGTTCTTATTCAGAACTAATTAAAGATTTATTAATAATATGTAATCTCATGCCCTTCAGGTTCAGCTGCTCACCTTGAGATGGTGAAGGTAATTGCAGGGAAGCTGCTATTGAAGGATATTACGAAGCTATCTCCAGCCGAGCAAACATCAGGGTTGGAATCCTTCCACAACGTTGTATGCTATTTTGAACCCAAGTCAACCCATTTCTTTTACTGGCAAATGAGAGCAAGGTAATTAATTACTTATATAGTGTAAATTTGGTTATTCAGATTTGATTTGATTTATTTCAGCTATATCATGGCGACCAGTTTTAGTGGTGAAAGAAGCCGGAGTGCCCAGAGAGAACCACCGACCACGGGCAAGCAACTGGTAACCTTTATCTCTTGCGGCTGCGAGTCGAGTGCACCCTTTTTGTAATTTACAAAGCCGGGTGCAAACCCACGTCATATTGGTGATAGGTAGATAATCCAACTACCTAACTCATTGAGCCACCCGGACACTTGATTATTAAGTCTTATTGTTATACCCCCGCTCCACCGGAGATGGGGGTATACTGTTTTTCCTCTGTCCGTCCGTCCAAGATATATTTCGTCGCATTTTTCTCGACAACTATTGATGGCAGACATCTTATATTTGATCACAAGCTTCATATAGGTATGCCATATTGTGGGATGCGTTTTTGGACCCGTCAGACTCCTACCGTCCTGTTTGCCGACTTAGTTGGTTTTTATACACATTGAACATAAATGTGGGGGTATCATAAGTGAGCATTAGCTTACAGTTCATCTTGTTTTTGCTCTGTTCTTCCTTCTTTCTGTAACACATGAAATTTACGTTTAAGTTCTCAGAAACCATAGATCTAATGATCTTGGTGTTTGGTATGATGATAGATCTATGTATCTAGTTGTGCAGAAAGGTTTGAAATATTCCAGTGGGTATATTTTCAGGAGCATAAATAGTTGGGGTTTACTATATAATCCTATGGGGAATTATTTTCTTCAGGAAAACAATATTTTTTGGTCAGGATGTAATGAAACTTCACAGGAATGTTCCTGTAGATGTGCATTTAGTGAAGTCAATAATACTTATATGGTTGATACATGATAGTTATACCCGCTTGGTCGAAGACAATTTGTTAACCACCGAGTACTTTTTTATGTATTGTAATTATTCTAGAATAAATTCCCCAGTCTTTGTAACAATGAATTTGAATTTGAATTTTTGGTGTTAATGCCACTTTCAGCAATATTTCAGCTATATCATGGCGACCAGTTTTAGTGGTGGAGGAAGCCGGAGTACCCTGAGAGAACCACCGACCCTGGGCAAGCAACTGGTAAACTTTATCACTTGCGGCTGGGAGTCGAGTGCACCCTTTTTTGTAATTCACAAAGCTGGGCGCGAACCCATGCCATATTGGTGATAGGCTTGTATGACTTGTTAGATCCAACGACCTAACTCATTGAGCCACCCAGGCCCCCCTATCTGGAACAGTAACATTGATCCTCTCTTTTTCATGTTTGGATATTGATAATTTTCTGTTTCTGTCTCACTTTTGTTTTCATTTTGTAGATTATACCTCAGTGCATTACACTTCAATGAAAATAGTTGTAGAAGCCAGGCAGTTACATCCGATGGCAAACCACAGTTTAGCATTTCCTATCCCAAAGGTAGAAAGGGAGATGCTATTGCTAAGGAAGTTAAAGTAAATCAGACCTTTGGTATGTTCTATTTTATACTGGCTAATCATGTTCATGAAAAATCAAAATATCTCAACTTACAAATATATACATGTAAGAAGAGTTTGAAGATACCAAAGGGGTAATCAGAATCTGTAAATCGAAGAACAGAAAACACAATGGCCAAAAGAAAAAGGACAAGCATTAATCTACAAAACATACACGTAAAAATAAAGATTGAGAAACATGAACCTTACTAAAAACCATGTGATAAGTCATGAATGAAGAGAAAACCGGGAAGTGTTTTCAGCCAGTGGAACATATGAATCCATAATTATCATGTAACTCTGTTTATCATGACAGTCCTTTATTGGATTTTAAATCAATAAAATATTTGAATTTGAATTTGTAAATATACATCATATACTACTGTGAGCTCTGAATTATCACATCTAAAGTCAGGAAGAAATGACATCTACTATCTCTCTGTATATTAAGTAGTTGTGACTGAACATCTCTTATCCTTGAAATTGTACATAATTTAACAGGAGTGATTATTTAAGGATTGTTCTCAATTTTTTTTCGGTTCATGAAGAAATAAACTAAAAAATGTGGTACACACTAAGGGTGTGTACCACATTTTTGAGGTTATTTCGAATGAACCGAACAAAAAATTGTGATCAATCCTTATAAATTAATTCCTAATTAATTTTTTTTCTTGTCCTTAAAATATTTTGACGGATAATAATTGCTTAAAAAGAATTAAAATTAAAACATTTTCCTAATTGAGACCCCAACATGTGACTTCCGGTTAAAAATTTTGTATATGGAAAATAACATCAATTTTTTATCCAATCATAATGTCTGAAACACATCAAATTGATTTATATATTTTTAACTTTTGAAATTGTACATAGGGTACTTTAACAGGAGTGATTATTTATTTTTAACTAATTATTTGCAGGCTACATTGATGAACTTATGGAAGAGCTTCTTATCTACAGAGAAGCCAACCCGTCATACAAAAGGGCACTGCAGATAGCATATGTGGACAAGAGGACTGTTGTGCCACCCCCTGTTGCTGGTGGAGCAAACAGAAAGGATAAAGATGATGTTGTTGCTGCCCATGTGAATAGATTCAACTGATGTACAAATTAAATGATAAATAAAAGATATATTTTGTTTATTCTATATTTCAACTGGTTATTTATCGAGGATATTTAAAGCCTGTATATTGTTCAGCTGGAAATTGTTCACGAATTTTATTCACAACACATGATGGCAGTACAAGTCTCCTTTTCTTTCCCAGCACTCTCCAAATCCATCTTGCAAATCTTCTGTAGGCTAGATATCTGTATACACTGAAAAAAAAACTAATTGATTTATACCGGTATGAAGGTAACATTCAAATTGAAACCAAGAAGGGGAGATTAATAGCCAGCAAATGAGAGAATACATATGCAAGGTATAAGAAACGTGAAGTGCTCTTTAAAGGAGGTAAAACTGTCTCAAAAATATATATAGAAATGACAGATACATGTAAAATGGCAGAAGTTATAATAAATAACACATGTTCAATTTGAAAGTATCCAATGCAACACCTTGCTGAATACTATATGGGGTTATGTTATTAAATAGCACTTTCAACAATATTTCGGTATTGGCGGTAAGTGTCATTGGTGGAAGAAACCATATTACACAGAAAACCACCGACCTGTCCCAAGTCACTGACACACTTTATCACATAATGTTGCATCAGTACACCTCGCCATGTGTAGGACTCGTTACTTTAGTGGTGATGGGCACTGATTGCACAAGTAGTTAATCCCACTACCATATGATCATGACGACCCCCTGAATACTGGAAATTCAGAAGTCATTGCTTGCAATTATTATATTTTTGTAATGGTCATACTGTTTTTATTGTTTATTCTACCACACAGTTCAATCCTTGCTGCTATGATTATTGCCTCAAATGCACTATTATACAGTTATGTCATGCCTGTTGAAGGAAACAGTTCCCAAGTCATCTCAAGCACCGAGAGACAATAGTTTTGACTTCCCTGAACAGGCATGAAATAATTGTTTTATTATCTTATATACATGCACATTACCACAAATCCACTGAAGATGAAAATGTCAGCATACATGATACCATACCATTAAAAAATTGGGGCACAACATTGTTTTGAAAGAAATACAGTATTTGACAAGAATGACGCACTGCACATCGTTCACGGGCATGGAACCGTTTGGATCCGGAAGTAGGGGAACACTCCGCCAGCTATTTTAAAATGTTCTGGTAATCGGTTAAAAATATAGCATATGAAAAATATATACTAAAGTTAATAATATATTATTTTGCCATTATAAAACATTGAATAGTGCATCAATTATTCACTTACTCATGAATCTTTTCATGGTCTTGAAGAGGGCCATTGTCCTGGAGGTATTCATAATAGGATATTTCCAAAACATGAATATTCAGAAAGTTTGGATGAAATCCTTCATGATGTGTGATACAACTAATACCTGCCTCTTCAATTTTCCCATCTACAATATTAGTTTCCTGGCAACATTTATACTCTTGAATGGATGGCATAAGAGCACAGTTTCCACATCTACACCTGTAATGTACACAATAAATGTATGCAAAAAATCAAAAATTATAAATACACAAGACACAAGAGGTGGTATAAAAAAGTGAAGATATTTCGTTTCCAATATCTAGTCATAAGTAATACATTTGATACATAAAAATGAAATAAATGGGGGAGAATGTGAACATAATATTTCATGTACAAATAATCAGCTACTAGTATTTGGCATTCATATTTCATATTCAAATGTACATTTTTTTTCAGAGAAGCATATTTATAAATTTCCCCAGTGAATGGTCTAAATGTTGGCAATAGCTATTATTGCCAAGTATCAATTATCGGCAAATTGCACGTCATGCAGATGGCACATGAATTTTTGAAGAAGATAACTGTGACAAGTTTAGAGCTAGACAACAAACAATAATAAGTTTGTATCTTTGATATTCGAAAGAAATCAAATATAATCTAATAAAAACATCGACTATATAAATAAAGACCACGGGTACAGGGAGTCACATGGACATCCAATCTAAAAATGTAAAAAAAAAAGACATTTTTGAAGGTAAAACATTACCTTGACACCTGATAAATAATCTCTACATATTTTCCCAATAATGCCATTATTTAGCACATCTCTCCGAAATGCGCACACGTCCTCAATTTATATGGTTCCTATAAATATGTTCATTTTTTCCTCGTTTGAAAGGAAACACTAGCAAATGGGTGTAATAAAGATCGCTGAACGCTCCCCCCCCCCCCCCCCGATTACGTGTAAAAAAAATCAACAAGTTTACAAAAGGTCCCCGATATGCATGAAAAATTAACATATTTGCATCGAAGATTAGGGTAACATTGAAAATGACTGGACATTTAAAAGGATGTACTGAATGAACATGCATTCATACGTCTACGATAAATAAAGTAAATAATCATCGATATCTACTGCAAAAGTAAGGCATATTTTTTATTTATTTCGTTATCAAATTGAATGTTGTTTTTTTTTAAACATAAATATTGCAAGAAATCCTGATTCAGAATAAAAACAAACCATTCCAGGGAAACTAGTCTGGATGTCGACGAAAAATCAAGGTCTGCATCGTCGTTGTCGTCTGATCCTTCACTTCCTGAGTCAGAAACAGCTTGTATTCTGTTGTTTCCCGAATTAGAAACAGGTTCATACATGTACGCTGAACAGTGTGTGTTGAATATATATCTGGGATGTCACTTGGGTCACTTTCATCATCAGAATATCGAGAAGCCATGTGGTATATTCTTACGTTTGTTTACGTTTTGCGACAGACCGGTATAAATCGAATGACGTCACACGTAAGTTTTATCAAAGGTAGATAATCATGTTAAAACTCGGCAATCAACCGTTAAATTACCAGTGTTTACAGAAAAAAGGTGGCACACTGGGCGTCGTAAATTTGGTTTTTAAGTATTATTTTTGTATGTTTATCGAGTAAAACAATAAAATCAAATACTAAAAAACCTTTGCATTTCACCTTTAATAAACCGCGAAGCGGTATATGAAAAGCATAAACTGGCCCAGACTAGGTTATGCAAGCATAACCTGTTCAACAATTTAAATATTCCTTATAATTTAATTTTGTCAACAAATTTAATGATTCCTCTATTTTAATTACGATTATTTCATGTGACTATTTGAATTTGTTGTTGGCGGATGAACACGTTGGTGACTTCACAATTCCAACCCAGGTTATCGGTATGGAATATAGCCAAAATTTCCCAAAGCGGATTAGCCAATCAGATTGAAATATTCAAATCAAATTATATTATTTGGCGATAAACTGGGAAAATGCTTGGTTAACTACACCTTTATCCCAGTGTGTAAGCTTTATATTGTACGACACTGTGCTTATAATGAGTATATATTAATAATGAACTACATATACATTTTCATCTATGCTGTCGCTTACCATCATCAAAATGTTTTTTTCTAAGATGTTATGTTTGTTTTAATTATCATAGTCAATGGCAAAGAGGGGCGGAAGAAAATGCAGAACTAAGAGGCACCATTGAACGTGATAAAGAACAGATAGCTGAAATGTCAAAACAATTGAGGTGAGCTTCGTTTAAAACAAAATGCATTATTGATATAGAGGTTTGGAATAGTTGTTTATCTTCATCTCCAAATGTCATATTTTTATTGAAAGTCTCTTGTTGCACAAATACGAATAAACATTAGAGAGCACCCAGGGGGCAATTAAAAATGGACAATCGAGACATATTGGCAACATATGGTACAGAAAACCAGGACGAAGACAAACAAAGCAAAAACACAACTCGAAATGTGTTGGACGCCATTATACGCAAACAAACACAAATAACATAAACAAGACATGCGCCCTCATAAGAACAACTGCAGGTACAGACGAACCGAACATCGTTTTTATGCAGAAATCGTAGCAAAGATCACAACATGGAACTAAGAACTTAAAGACACATAATATGACAACAACTTTAAGACTTTCTATTCAGCCTGAAAACAAAACTCATTGTAGATGTTGTTATTATGTCGTCCGTCTTGAATGCTGAATATCTATGGTTCAAAAGGTTGTCCTAATCTTTACTGATACCGCTCTGCTTAGTTTATGGTCAAGTCGTATGAAAGATACAATATTAAAATTGTATATTTGTTAGTTTCAACATAATTTTATTCATATAACTGACGTGTATTACCAGGGCAATAGCAAATGTACAATAATATTCAGAACGAACGAAAGTTTTATTTTAGAATCTGTCTAAAAAGAAGAACAATGCAAACATTACAAAAATAATTTATGAATGTTGGAGTTTAAAATTTAACGAAAGTCTATATTTTCTAATGGACAAACATTAATATATTGGGACCGTAGTGACGTGATCGTATGGTAGTTGGATTTACAACTAACACCACTGATGTTGTGAGTTTGAGTACCCTGTTTAAGGCCTTTGAATGCATTGCTCCCAAATACTATTAAGTTATTAAGCTTTCCAATATTTCGATTTTGAGCGTACCAGATGAAAGTTATTCCAGAAACGCCTCGTGCTCATTAAGTTTGATATCTACGTTGCCATTACATGTATTGTGTTTAATTACAGGTTCAGGTGTCTTACTGCAAGGATAGGTTTTCGAATAAAATTGAAAAATGTCAACTTTTTAGTAATTAAATTATTTTATCCTGCGCTTGTTCTATATGAGCTGTCAAATTAGTATGACTGGATACGTTTTGTTATATACCGTTACTGGCGGAAATATAACTTTTACTGGTACCCCTGTCACATATTACTGTTGGGCTTTGTGATTCTAATTGTATGTCCAGTTCACTTCCTGTTGACAGAAAATAATAAAAGGTACAATCAAGGGATAGTTATATAATTGTATTATTTAATTCAAAATGTAAACCTCGATGAATCAATATTATTTGTCTGCAAATAAAAAAAAACAATATTATTGTAGTGTCTTTAAATATAACGTTTCTTGTGTATTTAAGGATTATTTGAAATTATGGAACAGTTTATACGATATAACCTGGTTTGGGTCAGTTTACGCTTAATAAACTGCGAAGCGGTATATGAAAAACATAAACTGGCACAAACTAGGTTATGTAAGTATAACCTGTTCAACAATTTCAAATATTCCTTATAATTTAATTTTTTCAAGAAAATTTAATGATTCCTCGATTTTAATGTAGAGACGCACACTAGTCACGTGACTTTTAAGAATATTGAATACAAATGTGGTAATAATTATTAATTATGTTTGCAGTATTTCTTACGAGGTATTTCGCTTTTTGAATTTTGTACATATCATTTGTGCAAGTTCTCAAATTAAACTGAAATAAAAATTTAATACAGTAATTTCCTTATCAATAATACATTTTATGTGTACACTGCTATATAAAGCATTTCGTCAAGGGAGGTAATCATGTCTCAAATGATATTAGAATATGATGAGTTTTGCATGTTTTTGATTTTGCATGTTCCTGCCCTGGAAGAATTGTAGACAGCTGAATATTTGCTAACCATATCACATAGAAAGGACAGCGTTCCCTTACAAACATTAGATTTGCCTGTTTTATTTTCATTTATTCAATGTCTTGTTAAATAAAGTGAAAAATGTGGACATTTTTCATGAAATTGACAAAAGGGTATATGTCAGGGTGTCTTTCTAAACCCCTAACTTTTTTTTTGCCTGAAAACATATCTTTATTTTTAATGATATGTAGCATGGATATAAGTAAAGTGGTCTATCTTTATTTTTTAAATTCATTGTCACAATTTTTTACAATTCCATTTTAAAATCAGATTTTGTTTAATTTCTCCAAAGCCAGTTACAGGCTATATTGCCAAAAAGGGGTAGCCATTTTGGAAAAAAAGAAAAAAAAAAACAATATAAAAATTTATGTCTTAGATATTCCAAAATATTCATTTATCATATTATACTCAGATAACTAAAAAAATTATATGCAATGTTTTTTGGGTACCTTAATGACACGGAGGAGTTAAAAAAATTACATTTTTTTTGCATTTCAAGGGGAGGGTAACTCTTTCAGGGAATATTTTTATAATAAGCCTGAAAGCTATTCTCAAATTGTTATATTTTTTTAGGTACATCCCAAAGAACAATATATATGAAATTTAAAAAAAATTCATTGACTAGTTTTTTTTTGCCCAAAGTGTCCTCCTCTACCTTAATTACGATTATTTCATGTGACTATTTGAATTTGTTGTTGGCGGATGAACACGTTGGTGACGTCACAATCGCAACACATGTTATCCTTATGGAGTATAGCCAAAATGTCCCCAGGCGGATTAGCCAATCAGATTGAAATACTCAAATCAAATTAGATTATTTGGCGATAAACTGGGGAAATGCTTGGTTAACTACACCTTTATCCCAGTGTTTAAGCTTTATATTGTAAGATTTGATTTGATTTTATTTTGGTGTTTAACGCCACTTTCAACAATATTTCAGCTATATCATGGCGACCAGTTTTAGTGGTGGAGGAAGCCGGAGTACCGGAGAGAACCACCAAACATGGGCAAGCAACTGGTAAACTTTATAACTTGCGGTTGCGAGTCGAGTGCACCTTTTTTTGTAATTTACAAAGCCGGGCGCGAACCCACGCCGTATTGGTGATAGGCTTGTATGAGTTGTTAGATCCAGCGACCTAACTCATTGAGGCACCCGGGCCCCTATTTGAAATTGTCGTTGGCGGATGAACACGTTGGTGACGTCACAATTCCAACCCAGGTTGTCGGTATTCAGTATAGCCAAAATTTCCCAAGGCGGATTAGCCAATCAAATTGAAATATTCAAATCAAATTATATTATTTGGCGATAAACTGGGGAAATGCTTGGTTAACTACACCTTTATCCCACTGTTTAATCTGTATATTGTAAGACACTGCGCTTATATGGAGTATATATTAGCAATGAATTACATATGCATTTACATCTATGCCGTCGTTAAGCATCATCAAAATGTTTTTTTTAAAGATGTTATGTTGGTTGTTATTATTATAGTCAATGGCAAAGAGGGGCGGAAGAAAATGCAGAACTAAGAGCCACCATTGAGCGTGATAAGGATCAGATAGATGAAATGTCAAAACAATTGGGGTGAGCTTCCCTTAAAACAAAATGCATTATTGATATAGAGGTTTAGAATATGGTGCTTATCTTCATCTGCAAAGTTCATATTTTCATTGAAAGTCTCTTATTGCACACAATGCGAATACACATTAGAGAACACCCATGGGGCAATTAAAAATGGACAATCCATACATATTGACAACATATGGTACACAAAACAAGGACGAAGAAAAATAAAACAAAAACACAACACGATATGTGTTAGACACCATTATACACAAACAAAGACAAATAACATAAACAAGACATGAACCCTCCTAAGAACAACTGGCGATACAGACGAACCGAACATCGTTTTTATGCAGAAATCGTAGCAAAGATCACAACACGGAACTAAGACCTTACAGAAACATAATATGACAACAACTTTAAGACTTTCTATGCAGCCTGAACACAAAACTCACTGTAGATGTTGTTACTATGTCGTCCGTCTTAAATGCTAAATATCTATGGTTCAAAAGGTTGTCCTAATCTTTACTGATACTTGTACTAAGTTTATGGTCAAGTCGTCTGAAAGAGACAATATTGAAATGGTATATTTGTTAGTTTCAACATAATTTTATTCATATAACAGACATGTATTACCAGGGCAATAGCAAATGTACAATAAGATTCAGAACGAATGAAAGTTTTATTTTAGAATCTGTCTAATAAGAAGTTTAGAATTTAACGAAAGTCTTTATTTTTTAATGGACAAACATTAATATTTTGGGACCGTAGTGGCCGTGATCGTATGGTAGTTGGATTTACAACTAACACCACTGATGTTGTGAGTTTGAATACCCTGTTTGAATTTATTGCTCCCAAATACTATTAAGTTATTAAGCTTTCCAAAATTTAGATTTTGAGATAACCTGATGACAGTTATTCCAGAAACGCCTCATGCTCATTAAGTTTGATATCTACGTTGCCATTACATGTATTGTGTTTAATTACAGGTTCAAGTGTCTTACTGCAAGAATAGGTTTTCGAATAAAATTGAAACATGTCAACTTTTCAGTAATTAAATTATTTTATCCTGCGCTTGTTCTATATGAGCTGGCAAATTAGTATTACTGAATACGTTTTGTTATATACTGTCACTGGCCGAAATATAGATTTTACTGGTACCGCTGTCACATATTACTGTTGAGCATTGGGATTCTAATTGTATGTCCAGTTCACTTCCTGTTGACAGAAAATAACAAAATGTACAATCCAGGGATAATTATATAATTTTAGTATTTAATTCAAAATGTAAACCTCGATGAAATAATGTGATTTGTCTGCAAATAAAAAAGAAACCAATAATATTGAAGTGTCTTTAAAAATAACGTTTCTTGTGTATTAAAGGAATATTTGAAATTATTGAACAGGTTATACGATATAACCTTGTTTGGGTCATTTTACGCTTAATAAACCGCGAAGCGGTATATGAAAAGCATAAACTGGCCCAGATTAGGTTATGTAAGTATAACCTGCTGAACAAGTTAAATATTCCTTATAATTTAATTTTTTCAACAAAATTTAATGATTCCTCGATTTTAATTACGATTATTTCATGTGACTATTTGAATTTGTCGTTGGCGGATGAACACGTTGGTGACGTCACAATTCCAACCCAGGTTGTCGGTATTCAGTATAGCCAAAATTTCCCAAGGCGGATTCGCCAATCAAATTGAAATATTCAAATCAAATTATATTATTTGGCGATAAACTGGGGAAATGCTTGGTTAACTACACCTTTATCCCACTGTTTAATCTGTATATTGTAAGACACTGCGCTTATATGGAGTATATATTAGCAATGAATTACATATACATTTACATCTATGCCGTCGTTAAGCATCATCAAAATGTTTTTTTAAAGATGTTATGTTGGTTGTTATTATTATAGTCAATGGCAAAGAGGGGCGGAAGAAAATGCAGAACTAAGAGCCACCATTGAACGTGATAAGGAACAGATAGATGAAATGTCAAAACAATTGGGGTGAGCTTCGCTTAACACAAAATGCATTATTGATATAGAGGTTTAGAATATGTGCTTTTCTTCATCTGCAAAGTTCATATTTTTATTGAAAGTCTCTTATTGCACACAATGCGAATAAACATTAGAGAACACCCATGGGGCAATTAAAAATGGACAATCCATACATATTGACAACATATGGTACACAAAACAAGGACGAAGAAAAATAAAACAAAAACACACCACGATATGTGTTAGACACCACTATACACAAAGAAAGACAAATAACATAAACAAGACATGAACCCTCCTAAGAAC
>MJUT01054319.1:250918-281125 GCA_002080005.1 Gigantidas platifrons | reverse complement strand
CATTGATGTGATAAAGGAAGAGTATTGGACCTAGCACTGTCCCCTGTGGTACTCCTGATTCCACTGTAGTTTCATTTGAGAATTCTCCTTCTAGGGCTACTCGCATTTTCCGCTTTGTTAAGAATGTAGTTAGCCATGCGTGTAGGGGGCCTCTGATGCCGTAATTGTTCAGCTTATGTAGGAGTCTGTCATGGGGGACTGTGTCAAATGCCTTAGAGAAATCTAGGATGGCTATATCCAATTGTTTCTTTCTGTCGAACGATTGTAGCATATCGTGTATTGTCACTGTTAGTTGGGTTTCACAAGAGTAACCCGATCTAAAGCCATGGTTTAACGATGTTAGTATGTTGTGTTTTTCTAGGTGGTTCATCATGTTTCTGCATATAATGTGCTCTAGTAATTTACATGGTACTGATGTAAGCGAGATTGGCCTGTAGTTTTCTGCCGAGTGTTTATCTCCTTTTTTATGGATGCTGGATATATTAGCATTTAGCCAGTCTTTTGGGAGGACTCCAGTGTCGATGGAACTCTGGAATATGATGGCTAGTGATGGTGCTAGTGATGATGCACATTGTTTTAGTATCCTGTTTGGGATGTTATGCCTGACATTGGATTTGGCCGGTTAAAAAATATGACTCCTTTTCCTTTTACCTTTCCATAGTTGTGCTCCTTGTATTTTAATATCTTATTGCTGCTTATGCCAGTGTCAGGCAGTGTGTTATTAATATATGCCCACAAAATATCATTGAAATATCTCTTTCCAGAAAAAATGTTCATCGAAATATGTTGTCAAAAATGCCAGAAATGTAACACAATTTGTGTGACAACCTTTTCTTATTGAATTTCAAGGCTGTGTAAAAACTCAAAAAATAAATATATTCATCAGAATCTTAGATATTATGAAACTATAGAGCAAATTATACGGTAGTAAAAAATAGAAAGCTATTTTTGGGAAACAAATTGTAATATTATCTGATCCTCTCTTATACCACCGTCCCCTTCTCCTAAAACAAATAAAGAATAATCAGAATCAAACGAATACAACTGGAGGACAGAATTTAAAGGACTTTAACAATACAGCTGGGTGGCTGTCTGAGTTTTTTTTGTTTTTTTTAATGAATTAATCAAAAATAGTCACCCTCAAACTACCCTCCCCCTTCCCAGCCGACTTGAAAATAAAAAATAAAAATGCAGTCATTTGGTAATTTGGACACCCACCGTGTCAATTATAAGAATTCAAAAGTTTTTTTGTTATTGGTAACTAGTTATTTTTTATCTCACAAACAAAGAAACTAGCAAAAGATGGGTGTGTGGTAACTTTCTTCGACAATTTCATTTTTTTCTGGGTGCCATGAAAAACATAAATTTAAATATTTTAAAAATCGGACGGTAAAAGTTTGCATAATTTGGTACAATGATGTCTATATGTCTATTCTTCAGTGTCACATTTTTTGGTGGAAATTAATTAACAGGAATTTCTTTAATCCGATTTTTAGTACCAAGGTGATCCTCAGGGCATCCCCCCCTTTTTGTAGTTTCCACTAATTTGCACGTGAGTATCTCCAAACAAGATATTCAGATATGCTAGATATTTCATATTTATTCAACAACAACACTCTCAAGTGTATTTAAGCCAAAATATTCCCTTTCAATCAGAAATAAATGTGCATATCTATTAGAATCTTCCGAAACTAGTATTACCATCTGGCTTCCAGAATACCCCCAAAATTGCTATATTTAGGATGTGCTATGGAGAAAACGGCATGGTGAAAATTTTTGAAACTTTGGCAGATAATGTATTTAGACATAACTATTCCATGATGCAAATATAAAAAAAATTGGTTGATGGGAAAATGTTAGGGTAACCCAGGTCTACACCCTTAAAACGTAAATTGTTATATGACTAAACATTGTCCACTTGGCGTTAGGAAAAAATACTCACTCAGTGGATATGACTCTATGAGTAACACTGTGGGTGTCTTATAAGAAGTGGGAACTGCTTACCGATTGCGAGCACCTGGATTCACCTCCGTATTTTGGTGGTGTCCATGTTCCTCGTCATTTTAGTTTTCTTTTTTTCATTTGTCTTCGTCCGGTGTCTTGTGTGCCCGATGATTCCAGTATCTCTGGATTGTCCATTCTTGGTTGCCATTTAGATTTCTATAACTTTGTTTTTCTTTCATAACATTTTTTTTATATCTGTAACATGTCCAAAAACAAACACATGCTACAGGTAATAACATATAGGATATCATTTATAATTTTGAGTTTCCATGGTAACAAATGAACTAAGCATGAAACCAAAACGCTACGGCTTACAATTTGACCTATCACTGGAATCAGTAATAACCACTCACCGTAAGCCCTGAAATACACAATCTAATAGTCAATTATTACAAAATCCCCCAGTCTCGGGAAATACACCCTATTGGTAATTAATATTTACCTCTCTGTTGCCCTGATTCTTCCAACTGTATCGGCTTAGGTAATGGCATTTCCTCTTGTGGAGTGTAAGAAGGAGGAGGTGTGACATGTTTAGGGCTGGGTGATTTAGGAGGTTTTCCTTTTGATGGCTTCTGTGGCTTTGGTCTTCTTTTACTGAGAATGAAATCAAAATTAGATTGATTCATTAAACGTGTTAATTTTTAATACCAAATCTGCATTTTTCAAGTGTAAACAAAATATAGTTACCAGTTCATTATTGAAAATAAAATTAAGATAAAGTATTATCAGATATATTCTTTAATTTAATCCCTTATTCATGTTGACAATGTACGATAACCAAATGCCTATGCTCTCTAGTGTGCATCTTTATGTCGAAAAGCAAAAGGCAAAACACATAATATAGTAAGACACATAATGAAATATACAGATGATTGATAACTCACTAACTGAGACTCGTGTGAAGCAGATACACAGAAAATTAAAGAGCGGTATGACTGATAACTCACTAACTGAGACTTATGTGAAGCAGATACACAGAAAACTAAAGAACGGTATGACTGATAACTCACTGAGACTCATGTGAAGCAGATACACAGAAAACTAAAGAACGGTATGACTGATAACTCACTGAGACTCATGTGAAGCAGATACACAGAAAACTAAAGAACGGTATGACTGATAACTCACTGAGACTCATGTGAAGCAGATACACCGAAAACTAAAGAGTGGTATGACTGATAACTCACTGAGGGTATACTCATGTGAAGCAGATACACAGAAAACTAAAGAGCGGTATGACTTATAACTCACTAACTGAGACTCATGTGAAGCAGATACACAGAAAACTAAAGAGCGGTATGACTGATAACTGACTAACTGAGACTCATGTGAAGCAGATACACAGAAAACTAAAGAGCGGTATAACTGATAACTCATTGAGGGTATACTCATGTGAAGCAGATACACAGAAAACTAAAGAGCGGTATGACTTATAACTCACTAACTGAAACTCATGTGAAGCAGATACACAGAAAACTAAAGAGCGGCATGGCTGATAACTCACTAACTGAGACTCACGTGAAGCAGATACACAGAAAACTAAAGAGTGGTATGACCGATAACTCACTAACTGAGACTCATGTGAAGCAGATACACAGAAAACTAAAGAGCGGTATGACTGATAACTCACCAACTGAGACTCATGTGAAGCAGAATTATAGGCATTTCCACGGTCTTCTTCAAATTAATGTTGGGGCCATCGTGGTCGCTATCGTATGGTAGATTTATAACTACCTACGCAATCCGTGCCTATCACCACTGAAGTTGTGAGTTCGAATCTAGCTAATGGTGAGGTGTACTCGATATAACATTATGTGATACAATTTGTCAATTGCTTACGACAGATCACAGGTTTTCTCTGTTTCCTCCAAGAATGCAACTGACAGCCACGATATAGCTGAATTATTGTTGAAAGTGGCGTCAAACACCATAACCCTAGCCCCAAATGAATGAACATGAATCCCTGTGTAAGCTGGTTGCTCGTCAACAGCAATCTTCGCTCCACAAAATCTAGGTAGGATGTACAGTCCCTAGGATATGGTATTGATAGAGAGGTATACACTCTGTACGTATTACTACAATGGGAAATTTACATTTAGCAAGTTAAGGCCATCGCGTTTGTCGTACAATGTGGATTTCAATCGGTCAATTGTGAATGTATGATGTGGACTTTTAGACTGTCTAGTGTATCCTTAATTTCAAACTTATTGGGATACTGTATAAGTAACTATTTTCGCAAAGGTTATTTTTCGTTATATTGGCGAGTATAATAAATTCGTGGAAATAAAAACCAACGGAAATATCCCTATTTTAAATTTGATCTTTTATGTGAACATTAGTGTGAAATTGAAGACTAGCTATTATCTGTACCCTTCACATTAGCAAATTATACCACCTATACAGTAGATACAATCAGATACTCACTAAGCAGTGAATTATTTAAAGATAGGGAAACTGCAATTAAAGTATTGGGTCAATATCTTTTTTATTCTCTGTGGGTAGCTCATGGTTAAAGGCCACATACGAATATATGAATAATTCTGCTGAAAGAGAATGTTAACTTACCGTTGAAAAACACAGACACCAAACGCAATGAATAAATTGTCAATAGAATTGTCCAGCATTTGGAACTTGTCAAGGTTCAGAGTACGTTTGATTAAAATAAGAGTGAATTTTACACAAAACAAGACTCTTCTCTACCAAAAATAAGATATCTACATTGGCTATTTTTAATAAAGACTGAAATATTAGCCAATACTTTTCACTAAGGTGTATTTTTAATGTGGAATAGGGTAGAAAAGTCAAATGGCGTCATACTTTTCCAAGAGGAGACAAATATCTTTATAATTTTGTAGGATCCATCTCTGATTCGCATCACATCCGTAGTAGGACTTATTGACTGATATGCTAACACATACACTAATGCTGGTCTTATAATTTGTTTTAAAAGTTGTTCATGGTTGGATTTCAATGTGTTGACAATCTCGTATTACTGTTTAAGGTGGACATGGCACCTATCATTTATTAGGATTTTCTCCTATTTAGGGCACACACATAGTGTTACTTCCTATTTATGTTATATAGAGTAGGTGACAATACATGTAAATATGATATTCAGGGGCGGATCTAGGATTTCAAGTTAGGGGGCGCACTTAAGATAATAGCGCCGAGCGGAGCGAGATCCGAACATTTTTGGGGTATTTCGTGTGAAAAATCACATTTTTACGCAAAAAAATCATATTTTTTCCAATTTTAGGGAGGGGGGTACCGAGTGCGCCCCCCTCCCTGGATCCGCCCCTGATATTAAAATAACAATAGTTGACAATATTTTTATGCAACTGGCATGTTTTATGAACACAATACATTATCCAGTATATACTGTTACATGTCTAGAATTATTGATATAGCTTATACCAGTAGGTATTTTTATTGTGTGTGTCCATTATCTTTGTTTTATATAAAATGCTCCTCCTATGTTTCACTTTAAGCATGCTATAAGGAACATTAGTTATTCTAATGGAACTATCTTGTAACGCGTATTTTCATTGGCTATCGAGAGCTGTCAAATCTGCAATTAACATGCCTGAAGGAATGATATATTCCTACGCCGAATGCACTTGTTTGCAACAATATGGTTGATCCAGATATTTTCTACTTTGAATTTGATACTGACGACCTATTATTGACGCCGTCTTGAAAACGTGAAATCCTACAAGTCATTTGAACAACAATACACAAAAATAATTAAAATTCCTACCTTGAAAACTTATTTTAGTTAAATTCTATCAAAATTGAAGCGTACACGAAGCCAAACAACGTCTGACCTTTACATTTTAAACTGGAAATCTTCATATGACGTCACGTTGTTTATGTGCCAAAGTCGTTCAACAATATTTCGCCGAATTTTAATTTGTGTGATTTTTAGACCCAGGGATATGCAAGAATACATTGTTATGGTCAGTATTGCATTAGAATGGAGATAACTGTATTGTATTTGAAAATTTCACGGCATCAATTGTCGATTTAATAGGAGAATTTCATAAGAATAGGAATAACAGTACTGTATTTGAAGAGTTGTCGGTGTCAATTGTGGATTTGACGGACTATTTTTTAGCGGAAGGAATTTGAAAAGTGCATATATTTCGTTATTTATTTGTATGTTTTCAAACCAGTGAGTACACGTTGGGAGAATGTCATAAGAATAGGAATAACAGTACTATTCCTTAAATCCTGTTGTACATATGAAGATAATGTTAAAACACTTACCAGCAATCCCATCCTGGCGCTCCACATTTTGGTGATTTACAGTACTTATACATCAGGAAACCAGAGAGTAATATTACAGCAACACCACCGATGACGCTAACTGCTAACATCGCTGTATTGATGAAGTTTGTAGTATACATAACTAGAGCTTCGGTTGTTGTAGCCGGATCAGACGCAGCCTGTGGAATCGTTATATGGACTGTGGCGCTTCCATCAAGACCACCTGCATCACTTGCTAGGAGAATGACATCAAACATGGTTCCCAGAGTCCCATAAGACGATAAATCATCCTTAATATATACACTACCATTGCTTAAAACCCCAAACATTTCTTTTCCACTGTCATATGTTTGCTTGAGGGAATAATAAAATATGCCATGGTCTGTTAAATCAAGATCTGTGGCTACAATAGTCGTTTTTATTATCCCTATTATTTGATAATAATACACTATAAGGTTATATTCATCAAATGGGAATGAAGGAGTGTATTCATTAACGTATCTTACATTAACAGCTATTTCACAATAGTCAGATAGTCCATCATAATCTGTTACATTAACAGTACAACTAAAGTCGGTTGGTGTACCAGAAGTATCGAGATCATACTCTCCACTGAAGCTGATTTGTCCAGTATTAGTGTCAATGGCTACCCTTGATGTATTACTCCCACAATCGATAGAGTATGTAGGTGTATCATCCTGATCTCGATCACGTAAGTTGTAACGTGTTAGTGGACATTTTTCACCGCTCTAAAAAATTTCAGAAAGGAAATTTGAATTGCTACCTATCGGTGACTACTTGTTACCTATCAGTGAATACTTCATTGTTACCTATCAGTGAATACCTCATTGTTATCTATCAGTGACTACTTCATTGCTACCTATCAGTGAATACCTCATTGTTATCTATGAGAGAATACTCCATTGTTATCTATGAGTGACTACTTCATTGTTATCTATCAGCAAATACTTCATATCATGAATACTTCCTATCAGTGAATACTTGTTATCTATCAGTGAATACTTCATTGCTACCTATCAGTGAATATTTGTTACCTATCAGTGAATAATTCATTGTAATCTATCAGTGAATAATTTATGTTACCTATCGGTGGATAATTCATTGTCATCTATGAGTGAATACTTCATTGTTACCTATCAGTGAATCCTTCATTGTTACCTATCAGCAAATACGTCATTGTTACCTATCAGTGAATACTTGTTACATAACAGTCAATACTTCATCATAGACAATAAAATACTAACAAATACAGAATATTCATGTTATTCTAATACACATTGCTCTACCTGTTCTGATATTACATGTATCTACTTTCATTAGTATGCAATTACATGTAAGAGAATAGTATTTTTTCGATACATTATGATGAGTTCTTTAATCAAAATGTGGAAGTCAAATGGAATCCTGGGTAGAGAAAAAGTTATTGTTTTCAGATGTGGGATGCACATCCTCCAAAAATGACATCCGATGGTTGTATGGGTCCAATAAATTACACAAATCCCCTTAGTACAGGATGTAACGGGGCGTCTTATTGAGGAATGTTGTCTCCTTTGCTCATCCAAGGCAACTTATGAGTGATTGTCAATGGACGAAGACATGACTTAACTTTCCGACTCTATGCATTGAGTACTTTTTTTTTTCTCTTAAATAGGCTCACCCCAGTGTAACATTTGTACCTAGTATTTGTTTATGGGCTTGCTATTGTGATTTCGGAAATACTGCTCTTAGGTGTCTAAGATGTTTATCCTTGTGAATATAATAAATATAGGATTTAATTTGCTGTAAAACTAATTAATACAAACATTTCCTTCATTTCTTGTAACAGAGTAGTGCGTTTGTGAAAACGATGGAGGTTCGTTCAAGTTCTGAATTTGAATTGCTAGGACTTTTTCGTCATGCTCTTTACCATCCATCGGTAACCATGATATACATTTCTCTTGATATATCAGTGAGTATATCAAAGTCTACATTATGTACTGCCGACGTGGAAACCACTCCAGCTGTAATACAAAATAAACAGCTCACTATTACAAACTTGTCATACATAAAATCATGGACACATAAATTTATAATCTAAGAAAAGCTTGCAGATACCAAAGGAGCAATCAGAAGACAGTAATAAGGCACGTGACATATAATATAGTGAAAGCTGTCCCATGTACTTCTAGAGCACCTCAGTTCACCACAAATTGTGGCCAATCTTTACTATTCTGTGTAATGTTTTGTATGTCGTTGTTTGTCCTCTTTCTCTTGGTCATTGTGTTGTCTGTCCTTCTTCGATTCACGGATACTGATTACCCCTTTGGTATCTTCTAACTCTAGACCATTGTGTTGTATCTCCTTCTTCGATTCACGGATACTGATTACCTCCCTTTGGTATCTTCTAACTCTAGACCATTGTGTTGGCTGTCCTTCTTCGATTCACATATACTGATTACCCCTTTGGTATCTTCAAACTCTAGACCATTGTGTCGTCTGTCCTTCGATTCTCGGATACTGATTACTCCTTTGATATCTTCAAACTCTTCTTAATTGAATCCTGAATTCACTGAAATATTGTGTAAACCAAACTTTAAAGTAGATTTCAACAAGCTTCAGTTACCTTCATTGATAACTAAAAATCAAAACTGGTAGACAATTTATTTCATCTCACATACATAACTTGGTGGACAACACATCTCATTCCACTGACTGATATACATATCATGGTGGACAACATATCTCATTCCACTGACTGATATACATAACATGATGGACAATACAGCTCATTCCACTCACTGATATACATAGCTTGGTGGACAATGCATCTCATTCCACTAACTGATATACATAACCTGGTGGACAATACATTTCATTCCACTGACCGATATACATATCATGGTGAACAATACATCTCATTCCACTGACTGATATACATATCATAGTGAACAATGCATCTCATTCCATTGATTGATATACATAGCTTGGTGGACAATACATCTCATTCTACTGACTGATATACATATCATGGTGAACAACACATCTCATTCCACTGACTGATATGCATATCATGGTGGACAATATATTTCATTCCACTGACTGATATACATAACTTTTATTAACACATAATTAGTATGAAAACAAAATATCTCCCTGTACAATATACAGATCATTTCAATATCTTCACTTAAATATCGCACATTGATAGAGATATTGTGGTATCATGCAATAATTTCTGAGTTATGTAAATAATTCTTTTAGGCGTTTACATTGAGGTTGAACAATTTCTGGTTAGTGCAATATTCTTTCTAAAAGATCTCTCTCTTGTCATCAGAACCATGTGATAGCGCACATACATCATCATTAGCATCGTATAGCTGCGTTGGTGGTTGTTAATGCAATTTATTTTTTAATTTTTAAGAAAAAATTACATTATATATTACATTATATTCTCTTTCAACATTGGAGTAGTTTCCGCCTGATTTAAGACTGTAACATTCACAATGTACTGGATTGGATTTTCAACATGAACCTACGATTGGTATGGATTTACAACATGAGCAATCGATTGGTGTGGATTTTCAACGTGAATATTCGATTGGTGTGGATTTTCAACGTGAATATTCGATTGGTGTGGATTTACAACCTAAACATTTGATAGTTGTAGATTTTCAACGTGAACATTTGATTGGTGGGGATTTTTAACGTGAACTTTCGATTTGGTGCGGATTTTCAATGTGAACTTTCGATTAGTGTTGATTTTTAACGTAAACATTCAATTGGTGTGGATTTTAACGTGAACATTCGATTGGTGTGGATTGTTAACGTGGTGAAGCAGATATTCATAGGTTTACTGACACACATAAATCAAGTTGCAACCAAGAGGGGCTTACCATACATCAATATAATATGAAAGTAGACTAAGTGATCGAACATTTATATTATTTGTCACAGAAGCTATCTTCAAAATTGGTCTTCTGGAAGAACAGAGGACTTCAATTTTCTACCATACCAATATTATTTGGTGACGGGGTACATTTGAATTGGGAAAGACACACTAACTTGTTTACAAGTATATTTGGTGCACTATTGTTTAGAGAAAACAGCGTGATTGGTGTAATATAGGTGTATATTAGTTACAAAATAATGATTAAGAATTAAAGTACAGTCAAACCTGCCCATGCAGTCACCTCTATTAAGCAGTCACAAGTATAAAAAGGACACATTTTTCTTGTCCTGTCATAGACAATTTTATATGAATTGATCCTCTTTTAAGGGGTCATCTGTCTTATAAGTTCACCTTATCTTTGTCCCAAAGGTGACCTCTTAATACAGGCTTGACTGGAGAACTGACCAGATAATAATATATGTTTCCTCGCTATCTTAATATATCACTGAGCTTTATGTTGTGGTAAGTGAAATGACATATAAATGTTGTGTACATGTACAGAAACAATAGGGCTTTAAAAAGATATAATAAATACAAAAGTAAGTTAGATTGTAAAGACTTTAATTATGCATTGCAATAACCGGAAGTAGCAAATGAAAAGTTGTGCAAAGAGTTAACAGCCGACAAAGTAGCAGATCCATTTATAAGAGACCTTGTACAAATTTCAATAGGAGCCCATTGGGTCTTTGTCAAAAAGATTAACTTTTCCCCCTTTTATATCCATCTGTTAATTCTATTAACGATTTTATTTCGGAAGAATGTTCATCAGTTCACCATATGCGTATCATAGACACTATCATATGGATATTAAGAAAGCTAAAACTCCATATCTCACAAAACAGATATTTCAATGGCCTACAGATATTTGCCATTAAGAACGGACGAACACCATTTATTAGATTTTTGTGAATTTGTTTATTTCGACAAATATTTACCAATGGGATGTTAGCCATCATGCCAGATTTTGAATGATATAGGTCAAGACTTCATTATATTTGTAAATTGTATATCCCAGAGGGGGTTATAATGTTTCATATTTTGGAGAATTTATTTTGGTGGCTCCGACGGCCGATAATTGTGATCTTTATTAAAAAACGATTCTTGGCAATATGTAAAACAATAGGAATTACCATGGCTGAAGAAAAGATGTTATTCCCTGTTACTTGTTTAACAGTCCTAAGTATTGAGTAAGATACTGTTCAACAAGTTGCCTGCAGATAGGCTGAGCCAATGTTTATTGATGATTCATGACTGTAATCCCTGTGCGGCCTTTTAAACTTTGCATGTCAGGTGGTTGTCCCAGGTAGGGCATTTGTACGTTTAATTCATGTAAAGGTATTAATAAACCGCACCATAAAGTCAAGCTAATACCAGGTGTAATATTTGGAATACAAATTTTGAAGTCATTTAATGGAAAATGTTTTCTTAGAAGATAACTATATGACTTCAGATGCTTTTCAGCTATATACAGAGACTGCGGGGGTGTGGGATATGCGGTGGTTTTTCTGCAGTCATAGTTTATTGGGGAATGGGATGACAGTTGGCTACAGGGTACAATTACAGTCAAGGAGTTGTACCCAATCATGCTAGCTGTAAAGGTTTGGAGTGAGAAATTGAAAAAAACAAGTCTATTTGTTATAATTGTGATAACAAGGAACTGCTTTTAGTACAAAATAAACACACAAGTAAGGAACACTAAGTCATGTTTTTAATAAGAAGTCTGGTATTTTTATTTGCCTTAAAGTATAACATTTATTTAAAGCCTGACATATCCCAGGCAAATACAATACTATACAATTACAGACTTTTGTAGAAGTGAATATCATTATTTATTGACTTCTAGACTTTACTTAGCTAAAGTACGGATATTTACAGTCATTAAACTCAGTGATGCTCATTCACGATTACAGGAAATCAAAACGAGGTCGTTGATGCCAGAAGCAGACGAACAAGCAACTTCAATACTCTCTCGTCCAATATTACCAGCTTATATTAGGAAATATGGTTACTAAATTAATGGATACATCCCTTGCAAAGACTCCCAAAGGGTGTACAATAAAGAGTGGTTTGAGCTGAGAATGTTTTGCTCATAAAAGTTTGATGTATCGGATGCAAATGTGACTGTGTCAATTTTTAGTGTCACTATTTCTTAAGGGTTATATGCCCCTTCTACTTTAGTAACTTACAACTCAGCAATTAGATAAGTCCAGAAACTGAATAGACTCCAAGACGGGGTAAGTCTAATCTTACTATGAAATTGCTACAAGGCACCAAAAAGACCAGAATTAGGATAGATAATAAGATTCCTATTGCAAGGCCAATTTTGCATTATTTAGTCTCGGCATTGGTCATTACATGTAGTAGCCCATATTATTATAAAAGTACATGTTTTGCAGCTTTTCGCAGTCTGCTACGAGTTGGAGAAATGACTCTAAGCCAAGCACACAATAATAATCATTGTTTGTAAATCGAAGAAATCGTGTTACAATCTTTTGGCTTTTCTATCATATTTAATTCTCACAAGCACTCGGCACCACTGTCAAACAAGTAAGGTAAATGTTTACGAACAAAAGTGGGTTTCGATGTGCCCCATCTTGCATTGATTGGTATTTATTTGTACATCCGGTTGGTACAGCTATTACACGACCTCATTTTACGGAAGTTCTATACGAAGCTTTGTCCTTTATTAGTCTTTCCCATTACATTGCAAAGGCCATAGTTTTCGCATCAGGTCATGTGCATTGCATACGGAACGAGGTATGATTGATTTCCAATTGTGAAGCCTAGATACATAAGACCATAGATTGAAGCAACATTTAATAATGCATAGTAAGACAAGAGAACTCATACAAGTAATGTCATCTTTTTAATATTGCTCAATATAATATATACTGAAGGGAAAAATAAACGCAGGGTCAACACTTTAGGTGATTTAATATTATTTTTTGGAATGTTTTTGTCAATATTAATATATATAAGGATAAAAACACAAATTTAATCAACAAGGTTTTAAAAATTCATCAGATTTTCATAAATAATTCATGAGTAGTTGAAACCAATTTAACAGTACCCCCGATATATTAAAATGAAATCGATTAACACGTCAATATCTCGTATGCCCCCTCCCCCTCCCCCATCGCGCATCTGTTACAGCCCTGATTCTCCTGTGCATGGAGTTCATCAGAGTATTTATCCTTCTCATGGGGATATTATCCCGCTCTTCTAACAAGGCAGCCCTTAATTGGTCGAGAGTAGCGGGGGCATTCCGACGCCCCCTTACTCTTCTATCCAGTTCGTGCCACAGATGTTCGATTGGGGACAAATCTGGACTGTTCGGAGGCCAATCGAGTGGGTTAATTTTATGATTGGCGAGAAAATCTTGACAAACTCTGGCTACATGGGGACGGGCGTTATCCTGCTGGAAAATTAGGTGATGCTGTTGCACCAATGGAACTGCAACCAGCCGGAGGATATCATCCCCATATCTTACGCCTGTAGAGTTACCGGCAATCACAATCAACGGCGACTTTAACCCGTGAGATATCCCTCCCCAGACTATAAGCGAGCCACCCCCAAACCTATCCTTCTCAAGAACGCAAGCGTCCCCCACGACGTCGGTATACACGACGTCGATCGTCCGGACGAAAAAGAGTGAACCGCGACTCATCTGTGGAAAAGACCCGTCTCCATTACCTCATTGGAAATTGTCTGGGACCATGTGCCGCCAGCCAAGCCATACAACGCGCGCGACGTGCACGAGTGAGAGGAATACCAATGTAAGGTCGACGAACTCGCAGACCAAACTCGCGCAATCGGTTTCTCACAGTTTTTGGGTGAATGCGGCGATTATGATTGCCGACCGTATTTAAAGCGGTTTCAGTGGCAGTAACGTGGCGATTACGCAGGTGGGCAAGACGAATAGCCATGTCTTGATGTGGCGTCGTTACGCGTGGACGTCCCCATCGCGGACGGTCGGCAACCCTTCCAGTATCTCTCAGACGACAGATAAGATGCTCTATGGTGGAAACATTCACACCAAATTGCAAAGCAACTTGTTGTTGCCTTTGACCTTGCATTAGCAATGCAATAGCCTGCCCCCTCTGAACTTCCGTCAGCCGTGAGATGATTACAATATACAAGTATTCAAATTAACTTTAAATGGTGGAAAGCGATGTGTATACCTCAAGAGAATAAAGTGGTATGACACGATGTGTTGACGAACTTGTTATCATTATTCTGCACGTGTTATTTGCTTTTTATCACTTTCCCTATGTCACATGATACCTTTCAAGGTTGAGTAACTTTAAACACCGATTTTTGTGCACACTGATCAAGCCACTCGTCTGCCCAGTTTTCGCAATTTTACGCCACACAGTTACAAAATATGAGCATATTATGTTACCCTGCATTTCTTTTTCCCTTCAGTATATATAGTTTTGAAATACTATGTCTTTGGTAGGATGAGCAGGAGCTATCTTATTTATCCTTGTTGTATTGTGTTTATGTCTAATTGTATGTTGGGAAGTAATCAGTGTGAAAAGGTCACGGTCACGGTCTATGAAAGTTTCATTAAAGCTATCCCGTTTGTCAATACTATTTTTGGTACTTACAATTCATTCATTTAACCTTAAACTTCTGGAGATTTTTGGAAATATTTTTACGAGTTGCAAATTCATTGGTTTATACAGCAAATTGAAGATTAATATGTTTATACCTGGAATAAATATACTAATCTTCAGATTATTGTACATTGTTCGTTTGCATGAGCAGGAGCAATCATACAAAGCTTGCCAGAATTTATAGCATTTTTGAGAGGCAGTGAAAGCCATGGTTAGAAGAATAACAAATATAGGAAGAGTTAAGAGCTCCCTAGAATACACATGCAGCTTCGGTTGGGGCGGGGGGGGGGCTTCTTGATAAACTCATAAACATTGTTCCTTTTGAATCCTACATTCACATTATATTTGTAAATAAATTCAATAATAGTAGTAGTAAAATAAAACTCAGCCACTTCAACTATCTATAATACATGTTAAAAGTATGTACTTACATCTATGTAGTATAAAATGTATGTTTACTTGTTTATTTGATAGTGCTTAACGCCACTTTCAACAATATTCCAGTTATATCACTGCGGTCACTGACAAACTTTATCTCATAATGTTGTACATCTCGCCCTGATAGAGATTCGAGCTCGCAGCATCAATCGTGATAGGCTCTGATTGCATAGGTTGTTGTAAGTCCAACTACCATACGACCACGGACCACGACGGTCCTGTATGAAATGTAAGAAGAGTTTGAAGATGCCAAAGGTGTAACCAGGAACCGTAAATCGAAGAATAATGGCCAAAAGGAAAAGTACAAAGGACACACAACCTTCTACAAAACATACACATAAAAGTAAAGTTCGAGTAACAAGAACCCCACTAAAAAGCGGAGGTGATCTGGAAGGAAAAACAGTTGCTGCTTCACTAGTGACACCCACCATGTTAATTTAGTTACAAACCCGGTGATAGGTCATGAATGAGGAAAAGACCGGGAAGTGTTTGCGACAAGTGGAACATATGCGTGTTCATTTGTGACACAGATATTCCTTAACAATCAACCAAGTCATGTAACATACGTATGTACTCACAGCTATGTAGCATAAAATGTAACATATGTATGTACTCACAGCTATGTAGCATAAAATGTAAGATAGGTATGTAGCATAAAATGTAATATAGGCATATACTCACAGCTATGTGGTATAACATATAATATCTGTATGTACTTACAGCTGTATAGTATAAATATAATGTAGGTATATACTCACAGCTATGTGGTATAACATGTAATATAGGTATGTACTCACTGATATGTAGCATAAAATGTAATATAGGCATATACTCACAGCAATGTGGTATAAAATATAATATCTGTATGTACTTACAGTTGTATAGTATTAAATGTAGTGTAGGTATATACTCACAGCTATGTGGTATACAATGTAATATAGGTATGTACTCCCAGCTATGTAGTGTAAAATGTAATATATACTAGGTATGTACTCACAGCTGTATAGTATAAAATGTAATGTAGATATGTACTCACAGCTGTATAGTATGAAATGTAATAGAGGTATGTACTCACAGCTATGTGGTATGAAATGTAATATAGGTATTCACAGCTATGTAGTCTAAAATGTAATACAGGCAGCTACTCACAGCTATGTGGTATGCAATGTAATATAGGTAATCACAGCTATGTAGTATCAAATGTATTATAGGTATGTATTCACAGCTACACAGTATAACATGTAGCATAGGCAGGTACTCACAGCTATATAGTATACAATGTAATATAGGTACTCACATACATGTAGTATAAAATGTAATATAGGTACTCACAGCTATACAGTATAAAATGTAATATAGGTATATACTCACAGCTATGTAGTATAAAATGTAGTATATGCATATGCTCACATGTATGAAGCATAAAATGTATATAGATATGCACTCACAGCTATCGATGGTAAAATATTTGACTGCATCAGGAGGATCAAAGGTAGCCGTGAAAACACGTGGATCTGCAGCATCTAGGTCATCCACAGTTACAGTAAACAAAGAGGTAGACAATGCTGTGGTTTCTATCAGATTAATATCACTAGGTAGGTTTGTTATCTCAGGTTTGTCATTGATGTCTACAAAACATCATTTTGATGTTAATATTAAAAGTATAAATATCATTAACAGTAAATAATACTTTGACTATGTCATGAATTATGCTTTCTGTTTTTCATCATGTTTTTTTCACAGTAGTTGTGTTTTAACATTCGCCTCAGTATCCTCAAGCTCGGTGCTGTTTTTCTTGTATAAACATGTATACATATTTACCTTGATCAGTTAAATTGTACACTACCTAAACTAAATTAATAAAATACACTCTTTGGAGGAACCACATTTGCTTGTTGAAAAAATTAGTAGGAATATTAAGTCTGGAGATATTTTCAATAGGTAGATATCGTGTTGAATTTGATTAGTTAAAGATTTTCTTGAAACCACACGTTCTTCATTGGCAAATTACAGAATACCTATTACCAACATAAACAACCAAGCCACAGCAATGAATCTTATGGTAAAACCCGAGATAAAATAAGGTAGTTACTTAAAATACTAATGTTGCACAGTACATATAGAACAAGATGAACTGTGAGCTAATGCTCACTTATGATACCCCCGCATATATGTCCAATTTGTATAGAAACCAACTAAGTCGGCAAACAGGAAGTAGGAATCTGACGGATCCAAAAACGCTTCCCACAATAGGGCATACCCATATGAAGCTTGTAGCTAAATATCAGATTCCTGTCAACAATAGTTGCTGAGAAAAAATGTGACGAAAAATGTGCATATATGTTCAATCTGTATAAAAATCAACAAAGTCGGCAAACAGGAAGTAGGACTCTGACGGGTCCACAAACGCTTCCCACAATATGGCATACCTATATGAAGCTTGTGACGAAATTTCAGATTTCTGCCATCAATAGTTGCTGAGAAAAATGTGACGAAAAATATCTTGGACGGACGGAAGGACAGACGGACAGAGGTAAAACAGTATACTCCCTCCCCCTCCGGGGAGCGGGTATAAATACAACCTTTTAAATCAATATATACCTATAACTTACTCTTTATTGTGACTGTAAGTGTGCGTAGTCCAACAGTATTGTACCCATCGCTGATTGTAATTGACAAGTCATATGCTGCACTTTCATGATGGCGTAATACATTCGATGTCAACACAACTTTTCCGGCTTTAAAAAATAAGATGTTAATCCCCTTTGAATGCGTATATATTAAAATATTGTTGGATGTTAAATAATTATTATAACACAATTGTGGAGCATGTCGTGGGTGTGATGAAATATTTGTTCCGGTATTATATTTATTCCAAGGAAATTTTATTATGTAATAATTTTTCCATATGGAATCAATTTCATGTAATATTTTTTCCATGTGTATAATAAAATTACCATTACAATGGAAAACATATTCCATAAAATAGATTCCATACGGAAAAATTAATACATAATAAAATTTCATTGGAATAGATATTATAGCGGAAGAAATATTTCATTAATGACAAAAATATTCTAGAAATAATATTATTACCATTGGAAATATTATTATAAAGTGTGGAAATAATATTATATCAGATCAGACGAAAATTTTATAATTACTTTGTGGAAATAATATTATAAATTGTGCATATAATATCATTACCGATGCAAATAGTATTATTATTTGCCAATATACTAGTAACTAAATTAGATGTACATTTGCTACATTTTAACTTGCATGCATTTGTTTAATTAATCATTTATATATTTAAATGAAGAAATTTATAAAGATGGATGTTAAAATCTTCATATACTAAAAAAAAAAGTATGTAAAATTCCTACACGACATTTGTAGAAGTCAAATATATTTTAAAACGAAATTCATATACGTGCTTCAATAAACTAATATCGACAATTTTTAAAAGGTTAGCATATGTATGTGTAATGTATGTATGTGAATGAGTACCGGAAAATATATTATACAACTACTCATAATATTTCATCCAGGCCATATTTATTATCAAAATTAACAACACTTTTTCATTAGGATGAAAAATTTGTGAATACTCTAATGTTTAATGAATTCTTACCTTCAACGGAGTACGTTCCCTCATTAATGTATTGAACAATTTTATTATATTCCTCACTATCCATTGTTTCAGGTACATGTATAAATATCACTCAGATAAATCATGTGACTATGGTCAAGCATAGTCATTTAAATGTTTGGATCACTTGGAAAAGTTATTATATTGAATGTTCAATAAAATATCTTCTGCTAATAAGGATAAAATATTATGGATAAGGAAGAAAAATTACATAATATTTTTACTGTGGAATGTTTATTATTATAATATTCTTTCTGGTAAGAATAAATATTATGCGGAAGAAATATACATTCACATTGGTGTACTCGTATGGTAATTCGATTTAGCTCTACGTATCCAATCAGTGTTTCCACTATTAAAATTGTAAGTTAAAAACTAGTGCATAACGTGGTGTATTCGATACAACATTATGCATAAAAAAAACCTCCATCAGGACTATTTTACGATATCACCCACAATGACCCAGTTGGATTTGTCATTATAGTGAAGAATATGGCAGTACAAATTATCTAACTCACCAACAGCAGACTAGGCAAAACAGCGTACTGGAATTATACCAAATAACCATCCATAGTGATTCATTGTTCCTGTATAGATACGAGAAGTATTTGGAATTGATCTCAATCAGCAGTGGATTTCCATGTTCCAGTCTAGTTTGAATGATTCTGGTGTAGTGAACGGAACAACATTGTAATTGATATTGATTGTATACATATTATAGATCAATATAGAATGGATTTCTAATGCGAAAGATTATCATTGTGTACATTTTTATAGTCCAGTGTTTCAAATCGAAATATACATTATATCGAATGGACCTCGAACAGGCCTTGTTGTGATGGATTAAATACTTACAGTCCAGCATATAAAATGAACCTCCAAATAGTCCTTGTTGTGATGGCTTAAATAATTACAATCCAGCATATAAAATGAATCTCCAAATAGGCCTTGTGTGGATTAAATACTTACAGTCCAGCATATGTGATGGATTAAATACTTACAGTCCAGCATATAAAATGAACCTCCAAACAGGCCTTGTTGTGATGGATTAAATACTTACAGTCCAGCATAGAGAATGAACCTCCAAATAGGTCTTTTTGTGACGATTTAAATACTTACGGTCTGGCATATCAAATGGACCTCAAACAGGCCTTGTGATGGATTAAATATTTACAGTCCAGTATATCAAATGCACCACCAGCAGGCCTTTGTTGTGATGAATTAAATATTTACAGTCCAGTATATAAAATGGACCACCAGCAGGCTTGTTGTGATGGATTAAATACTTATTGTCCAGTATGTCAAATAAACCTCCAACTGGCCTTGTTGTGATGGATTAAATATTTATAGGCCTGTTTATCAATTCGACCTCCAGCAGACCTTGCGATGGATTATATACTTACAGTCCAGTATATCAAATGGACCTCCGGCAGGCCTTGTTGTGATGGATTAAATACTTATTGCCCAGTATATCAAATGGACCTCCAACAGGCCTTGTTGTGATGGATTATATACTTACAGTCCAGTATATCAAATTGACCTCCAGCATACCTTGTTGTGATGGATTAAATGCTGACAGTCCAGCATATCAAATGGACCACCAGGAGGCCGTGTTGTCATGGATTAAATTCTGACAGTCCAGAATATCAAATAGACCTCCAGCAGGCTTTCTTGTTATGGATTAAATACTTACAGTCTAGTGCATTAAATGAACCTCCAGCAGGCCTTGTTGTCATAGATTATATACTTACAGTCGAGTATATGAAATGGACCACCAGGAGGCCGTGTTGTGATGAATTACATACTTAAAGTCTAGTATATCCAATGGACCTCCAGCAGGCCTTGTTGTGATGGATTAAATACTTACAAGCCAGTATATCAAATAGACCACAAGGAGGCATTGTTGTGATGGATTAAATACTTACAGTCCAGTATTTCAAATGGACCACAAAGATGCCTTGTTGTGATGGATTAAATACTTACAGTCCAGTATATCAAATGGACCACCAGCAGGCCTTCTTGTGATATATTAAATACTTAGTCCAGCATATGTGATGGATTAAATACTTAGTCCAGTATATCAAATGGACCTCCAACAGGCCTTTTTGTGATGGATTAAATACTTACAGTGCAGCATATCAAATGGACCTCCAGCAGGCCTTGTTGTGATGGATTAAATACTTATGGTCCAGTATATCAAATGAACGTCCAACAGGCCTTGTTGTGATGAATTATATACTTATGGTCCAGTATATGAAATGGACCCATAACAGGCCTTGTTGTGATGGACTAAATACTTACAATCCAGTATATCAAATGGACCTTCTGGAGTCCTTGTTGTGATGGATTAAATACTCATGGTACAGTATATCAAATGAACATATAGCAGGCCTTGTTGTGATGGATTAAATTATTATGGTACAGTATATCAAATGGACCTCCAACAGCCCTTGTTGTGGTGGATTGAATACTGACAGTCAAGTATATCAAATGGACCTCCAGCAGGTGTTGTTCTGATGGATTAAATACATGCAATACAGTACATCAAATGGACCTCCAACATGCCTTGTTGTAATGAATTATATACTTATGGTCAAGTATATCAAATATACCTCCAAGAGGCCTTGTTTTCATTGATTAAAGACTTACAGTCCAGGATAACAAATGGATAACAAGCAGGCCTTGTTGTGATCAATTAAATTCTTAGTCCCGTATATCAAATGGACCTGCAGCAGGCATTGTTGTGATGGATTATATACTTACAGTCCAGTATATCAAATAGACCTCCAGCAGGCCTTGTTGTGATGGATTAAATACTTATGTCCCAGTATATCAAATGGACCTCCAACAGGCCTTGTTGTAATGGATTATATACTAATGGACTAGTATATCAATATACCTCCAGGAGGCTTTGTTTTCATTGATTAAAGACTTACAGTCCAGGATATCAAATGGATAACAAGCAGGCCTTGTTGTGATCAATTAAATTCTTACAGTCCCGTATATCAAATGGACCACCAGCAGGCCTTGTTGTGATGGATTATATATTCACAGTACATTATATCAAATAGACCTCCAGCATGCCTTGTTGTAATGAATTATATACTGATGGTCTAGTATATCAAATAGACCTCCAGGAGGCCTTGTTGTGATGGATTGAATACTGACAGTCAAGTATATCGAATGGACCTCCGGCAGGTTTTGTTGTTATGGATTAAATACTTACAGTCCAGTATATCAAATGGACCTCCAGCAGGCCTTATTGTGATGGAAATACTTACAGTCCAGTATATCAAATGGACCTCCTGGAGGCCTGGTTGTGATGAATTATATACTTACAGTCCAGTATATCAAATGGACCTCCAGCAGGCATGGTTGTGATGGATTATATACTTACAGTCCAATATATCAAATGGACCTCCAGCAGGCCTTGCTGTGATGGACTTAATACTTACAGGTAAGTATATCAAATGGACTTCCAGCGTGAATTGTTGTAATGAATTAAATACTTACAGTCCAGAATATCAAATGGACCTCCAGCAGGCCTTGTTGTGAAGGAAATACTTACAGTCCAGTATATCAAATGGACCTCCTGGAGGCCTGGTTGTGATGAATTAAATACTTATAGTCCAGTATATCAAATGGACCTCCAGCAGGTCTTGTTGTGATGGATTACATACTTACAGACCAGTATATCAAATGGACCTCCACCAGGCTTGGTTGTGATGGATTATATACTTACAGTCCAGTATATTAAGTGGACCACCAGAAGGCCCTGTTGTGATGGATTAAATACTTATAGTCCAGTTTATGAAATGGACTTCCAGCTGGCATTGTTGTGATGAATTAAATACTTACAGTCCAGTATATCAAATGGACCTCCAGCAGGCCTCGTTGTGATGGACTAAATACTTACAGGTAAGCATATCATATGTACCTTCAACATGCCTTGTTGTGATGAATTATATACTTATGGTCAAGTATATCAAATGGACCTCTAGGATATCTTCTTTTGATTGATTAAATACTTACATGTAAATATATCAATTGGACCACAAGCAGGCCTTGCTGCAATGGATTAAATACTTATGGTCCACTTGATCTAAGGGACCTCCAGCAGGCCACGTTGTGATGGATTAAATACTTACAGTCCAGTATATCAAATGGACCTCCAGCAGGTCTTGTTGTGATGGATTAAATATTTACAGGCCGGTATATCAAGTCGATCTCCAGCAGGCCGTGTTGTGATGGATTATATACTTATAGTCAAGTATATCAAATGGACCTCCAGCAGGCCTTATTGTGAACGATTAAATTCTTATGGACCACAATATCAAATGGACCTCCAACAGGCCCTGTTGTGATTGGTTTAATATTTACAGTCTAGCAAATCAAATAGACCTCCAGCAGGACTTCTTGTGTTAGATTAAATACTTATGTTCCAGTATATCAAATGGACCTCCAACAGGCCTTGGTGTGATGGATTAAATACTTAGAGTCTATCATAATAAATGGACCTCCAGCAGACCTTGTTGTGATGGATTAAATACTTATGGTCCAGTATATCAAATGGACGTCCAACAGGCCTTGTGATGGATTATATACTTACAGTCCAGTATATCAAATGGACCTCCAGCAGGCCTTATTGTGAACGATTAAATTCTTATGGACCACAATATCAAATGGACCTCCAGCAGGCCTTGTTGTGATGGATTAAATTATTATGGTACAATATATCAAATGGACCTCCAGCAGGCATTGTTATGATGGATTAAATACTTACAGTCTAGTATGTGAAATGGACTTCCAGCAGGTGTTCTGATGGATTAAATACTTACAAGCCAGTTTATCAAATGGACCACCAGCAGGCCTTGTTGTGATGGATTCTATGCTTACTGTCCAGGATATCAAATACACTCCCAGCAGGAATGTTGTGATGGACTAAATACTTACAGGTAAGTATATCAAATGGACCTCCAATAGGCCTTGTTGTGATAGATTAAATACTTACAGTCTAGCCAATCAAATATACCTCCAACAGGCATTGTTGTGATGGATTAAATACTAACAGTCCAGTATATCAAATGGACCTCCAGCAGGCATTGTTATGATGGATTAAATACTTACAGTCTAGTATGTGAAATGGACTTCCAGCAGGTGTTCTGATGGATTAAATACTTACAAGCCAGTATATCAAATGGACCACCAGCAGGCCTTGTTGTGATGGATTCTATGCTTACTGTCCAGGATATCAAATACACTCCCAGCAGGAATGTTGTGATGGACTAAATACTTACAGGTAAGTATATCAAATGGACCTCCAATAGGCCTTGTTGTGATGGATTAAATACTTACAGTCCAGTATATCAAATGACCTCCTGTAGGCCTTGTTGTGAAAGATGATATACTTGCAGTCCAGTATATCAAATGGATATCCAGCAGGCCGTGTTGTGATGGACTAAATACTTACAGGTAAGTAAATCAAATGGACCTCAAACAGGCTTTGTTGTGATGGATTAAATACTTACAGTCCAGTATATCAAATGGACCTCCTGTAGGCCTTGTTTTGAAGGATGATATACTTGGAGTCCAGTATCAAATGGATCTCCAGCAAGCCGTGCTGTGATGGACTAAATACTTACAGAAAAGTATATCAAATGGACCTCCAGCAGGCCTTGTTGTGATGGATTAAATACTTAAAATCTAGCAAATCAAATGGACATCTAGCAGGCCTTGTTGGGATGGATTAAATACTAACAGTTTAGTATATCAAATGGACCTCCAGCAGGCATTGTTGTCATGGATTAAATACTTACAGTCTAGTATATCAAAGGACCTCCTGTAGGCCTTGTTGTTAAAGATGATATACTTGCAGTCCAGAATATCAAATAGATCTCCAGCAGGCCGTGTTGTGATGGACTAAATACTTACAGGTAAGTATATCAAATGGACCTCCAGCAGGCCTTGATGTGATGGATTAAATACTTACAGTCTAGCAAATCAAATGGACATCCAGCAGGCCTTGTTGTGATGGATTTATTACTAACAGTCCAGTATATCAAATGGACCTCCAGCAGGTCTTGTTGTGAAGGATTATATATTTGCTGTCCAGCATATCAAATGGACCTCCAACAGGCCTTGTTGTGATGCATTAAATACTTACAGTCCAGCATATCAAATGGACCTCCAGCAGGCCTTGTTGTGATGGATTAAATACTTATAGTCCAGTATATCAAATGAACGTCCAACAGGCCTTGTTGTGATGAATTATATACATATGGACCCGTATATGAAATGGACCCATGACAGGCCTTGTTGTGATGGATTGAATACTGACAGTCAAGTAGATCAAATGGGCCTCCAGTAGGCATTGTTGTGATGGATTAAATACTTACAGTCCAGCATATCAAATGGACAACCAGCAGGCCTTGTTGTGATGGATGATATACTTACAGTCAATGATATCAAATAAACCGCCTGCAGGTCTTGTTGTGATGGACTAAATACTTACAGTCCAGTATATCAAATGGACCTACAACAGGTCTTGTGATGGATTAAATACTTATGTCCCAGTATATCAAATGGATCTCCAGCAGGCCTTGTTGTGATGGATTAAATTAGCATGGTACAGTATATCAAATGGACCTCCAATAGGCCTTGTTGTGATGGATTAAATATTTACAGTTTAGCAAATAAAATGGACCTCCAGCAGGCCTTGTTGCGATGCATTAAATATCTACAGTCCAGCATATCAAATGGACCTCCAGCAGGCCTTGTTGTGATGGATTAAATACTTATGGTCCAGAATATAAAATGAACGTCCAACAGGCCTTGTTGTGATGAATTATATACAAATGGACCCGTATATCAAATGGAACTCCAGCAGGTATTGTTCTGATGGATTAAATGCTTACAAGCCAGTATAACAAATGGACGTCCAACATGCCTTGTTGTCATGAATTATTTACTTATGTTCTAGTATAGCTAATATACCTCCAGGAGGCCTTGTTTTCATTGATTAGACTTACAGTCCAGGATATTAAATGGACAACAAGCAGACCTTGTTGTGATCAATTAAATTCGTACAGTCCCGTATTTCTAATGGACCTGCAATAGGCCTAGTTGTGATGGATTAAATTCTGACAGTCAAGTATATCGCATGAACCTCTAGCAGGCCTTGTTGTGATGGATTAAACACTTACAGTCCAGTATATCAAATAGACCTCCAGCAGGTCTTCTTGTGATGTACTAAATACTTACAGTCCAGTATATCAAATGGACCTCCTGGAGGCCTGGTGGTGATGAATTAAATACTTATGGACCAATATATCAAATGGACTTCCAGCAGGCCTTGTTGTGATGGATTAAATACTTACAGTCCAGTATATCAAATATACCTTCTGAAGGCCCGGTTGTGATGGATTAAATACGTATGTCCCTGTATATCAAATGAACCTCCAACAGGACTTGCTGTGATGGATTATATACTTACAGTCCAGCATATCAAATGGACCTCCAGCAGGCCCTGTTGTGATGGATTAAATACTTACAGTCCAGAATATCAAATGGACCTCCAGCAGGCCTTGTTGTGATGGATCAAATACTTACAATCCAGTATATCAAATGGACCTCCAGCAGGCCTTATTGTGATGGATTAAATACTTACAGTCCAGAATATCAAATGGACCTCCAGCAGGCCTTGTTGTGATGGATCAAATACTTACAATCCAGTATATCAAATGGACCTCCAGCAGGCCATGTTGTGATGGATTAAATACTTAGTCCAGTATATCAAAGGGATCTCCAGGATGTCATGTTGTGATGGATTATATACTTACAGTCAAGTATATCAAATGGACCTCCAGCAGGCCTTGTTGTCATCGATTAAATTCTTATTGTCCACAATATCAAATGGACCTCCAACAGGCCTTGTTGTGATGGATTTAATACTTCAGTCCAGCATATCAAATGGACCTCCAGCAGACCTTGTTGTGATGGATTAAATTATTATGGTATAGTATATCAAATGGATCTCCAGCAGTCATTGTTGTGATGGATTAAATACTTATGGTCTAGTATATCAAAGGAAAGTCCAACAGGCCTTGTTGTGATGGATTAAATGCTTACAGTCTAGCAAATCAAATGGACCTCTAGCAGACCTTGTTGTGATGGATTAAATTATTATGGTATAGTATATCAAATGGATCTCCAGCAGTCATTGTTGTGATGGATTAAATACTTACAGTCCCGTATATCAAATGGACCTCCAGCAGGTGTTGTTTTGATGGATTAAAAACGTACAAGCCAGTATAACAAATGGACGTCAAACATGCCTTGTTGTAAAAATTATATACTTATGGTCCAGTATATCAAACAGACCTCCTGGAGGCCTTATTTTCATTGATTGAAGACATACAGTCCAGGATATCAAATGGACAACAAGCAGCCCTTGTTGTTATCAATTAAATTCTAACAATCCCGTATATCAAATGAACCTGCAGCAGGCCTTGTTGTGATGAATTAAATACTTATGGTCCAGTATATCAAATGGACCTCCAGGAGGTCTTGTTGTGATTGATTGAATACTGAATGTCAAGTATATTCAATGGACCTCCAGCAGGCCTTGTTGTGATGGATTAAATACTTGCAGTCCAATATATCAAATGGACCACCAGCAGGCCTTGTTGTGATGGATTATATACTTACAGTCCAGTATATCAAATAAACCTCCAGCAGGCGTTGTTGTGATGGACTAAATACTTACTGTCCAGTATATCAAATGGACCTCTTGGAGGCCTGGTTGTGATGAATTAAATATTGATGGTCCAGTGTATCAAATGGACCCCCAACAGGTCTTGTTGTGATGAATTATATGCTTACAGTCCAGTATATCAAATAGACATCCAGCAGGCCTTGTTGTGGTGGATTAAATACTTAAAGTCTAGTATATGACATGGACCTCCAGCAGGCCGTGTTGTGAAGGATTATATACTGACAGTCCAGTATATCAAATGGACCTCCAGCAGGCCTTGTTGTGAACGATAAAATACTTATGGTCCACTTTATCAAAGGGACCTCCAGCAGGCCATGTTGTGATGGATTAAATACTTAGTCCAGTATATCAAATGGATCTCCATGAGGTCCTGTTGTGATGGATTAAATGTTTACAAGCCAGTATATCAAATGGACCTCCAGCAGGCCGTGTGATGGATTATATACTTACAGGTAAGTATATCAAATCTATCTCCAACAGGCCGTGTTGTGATGAATTATATACATACAGTCAAGTATATCAAATGGTCCTCCAGCAGGCCTTGTTGTGTTCGATTAAATTCTGATAGTCCAAAATATCAAATGGACCTCCAACAGGCCTTTTTGTGATGGATTTAATACTTACAGTCTAGCAAACCAAATGGACCTCCAGCAGGCCTTGTTGTGGTGGATTAAATACTTACAGTCTAGCAAATCAAATGGACCTCCAACAGGCCTTGTTGTGATGGATTGAATACTTATAGTCCAGTATATGAAATGAACGTCCAACAAGCCTTGAGATGAATTATATACCTATTGTCCAGTATATGAGGTGGACCCGTAACAGGCCTTGTTGTGATGGATTGAATATTGACAGGCAAGTATATCAAATGGACCTCCAGCAAGCCTTGTTGTGATGGATTAAATACTTGCAGTCCAGTATATCAAATAGACCTCCATCAGGATTTGTTGTAATGGACTAAATACTGACAATCCAGTATATCAAATGGACCTCCTGGAGGCCTTGTTGTGATGGATTAAATACTTATGGTCCAGTATATCAAATGGACCTATAGCAGGCCTTGTTGTGATGGATTAAATATCTATGTCCCAGTATATCAAATCGACCACCAACAGGCCTTGTTGTGATGAATTATATACTTAGTCCAGTATATCAAATGAACCTCCAACAGGCCTTGTTGTGATGGAGTATATAATTACAGTCCAATATATCAAATGGACCACCAGGAGGCCTAGTTGTGATGAATTATATACTTACAGTCCAGTATATCAAATAGACCTCCAGCAGGCGTTGTTGTGATGGACTAAATACTTACAGTCCAGTATATCAAATGGACTTCCAGCGGGCATTTTTGTGATGAATTAAATACTTACAGTCCAGTATATCAAATGGACCTCCAGCAGGCCTTGTTGTGATAGACTAAATACTTACAGGTAAGTATACCAAATGGACCTCCAACATGCCTTGTTGTGATGAATTATATACTTATGGTCCAGTATATCAAATGGACCTCCAGGATGTCTTGTTTTGATTGATTAAATACTTACAATCCAGAATATCAAATGGACCACAAGTTGGCCATGTTGTGATGGATTAAATACGTATGGTCCACTTTATCAAATGGACCTCCAGCAGGCCACGTTGTTAAGGATTAAATACTTACAGTCCACTATATCAAATGGACCTCCAGGAGGTCTTGTTGCGATGGACTAAATATGTACAGGCCAGTATATCAAATCGATCTCCAGCAGGCCGTGTGAAGATGGATTATATACTTACAGTCAATCATATGAAATGGACCTCAAACAGGCCTTGCTGTGGTCGATTAAATTCTTATGGTCCATAATATCAAATGAACCTCCATCAGGCCTTGTTGTGATGGATTTAATACTTACAGTCTAGCAAATCAAATGGACCACCAGCAGGCCTTGTTGTGATGGATTAAATACTTACAGTCAATTATATCAAATAGACCACCAGCAGGCACTGTTGTGGTGAACTAAATACTTTTGGTCCAGTATATCAATTGGACCCCCAACAGGCCTTGTTGTGATGAATTATATGCTCACAGTCCAGTATATCAAATGTACCTCCAGGTGGCCTTGTTGTGATGGATTATATACTTACAGTCCAGTATATCAAATGGACCTCCAGCAGGCATTGTTGTGAAGGATCATGTACAATTACAGTCCAGTATATCAAATGGACCTTTAGCAGGCCTTGTTGTTATGGATTATATACATACAGTCCAGTACATCAAATGGACCACCAGGAGGCCGTGTTGTGATGGATTAAATACTTGCAGTCCAGTATATCAAATGGACTTCCAGCAGGCCTTGTTGTGATGGATTAAATACTTACAGTCAAGTATACCAAATGGACCTCCAGCAGGCATTATTGTGATGGATTAAATACTTGCAGTCCAGTATATCAAATGGACTTCCAGCAGGCCTTGTTGTGATGGATTAAATACTTACAGTCAAGTATACCAAATGGACCTCCAGCA
>MJUT01054319.1:214769-243555 GCA_002080005.1 Gigantidas platifrons | reverse complement strand
TTGTGATGAATTATATACTGACCGTCCAGTATATCAAATGGACCTCCAGCAGGCATTATTGTGATGGATTAAATACTTGCAGTCCAGTATATCAAATGGACCACCAGAAGGCCTTTTTGTGATGAATTATATACTGACCGTCCAGTATATCAAATGGACCTCCAGCAGGCATTATTGTGATGGATTAAATACTTACAGTCCAGTATATCAAATGGACCACCAGTAGGCCTTGTTGTGATGAATTATATACTGACCGTCCAGTATATCAAATGGACCTCCAGCATGCCTTGTTGTGATGGATTAAATACTTACAGTCCAGTATATCAAATGGACCTCCAGCAGGCCTTGTTGTGATGGATTAAATACTTACAGTCCAGTATATCAAATGGACCACCAGGAGGATTGGTTGTCATTGTATAGATTATCTGATCATCCTCAGGATCAGTCACAAAAACAACAAATATAACTTCACTGTTAACAAAGGTTTCAGCATCAATAACTACTGTTCCTGAAAGAAATATTGATTTTCAATGAGAGCTACATATCAACTATGCATAGTGCTGGGAATCGTAGACACAATACAACACAAAACAACAAGAAAAAACATTAGCTTTGAAAAGATGTACTCTCACAAAACGTGCATTTCTTTATTCATCTTCTGTAGTGTTGATGGTAATCTTAATTTTCACATTCCCTGGTATCAATCTCTCACAAACAGGCCTGACCATGTATGGTGCTTAAAGAATTAAATTTACAAAATGTATAAAATAATAAAAATTATGTCAAACTTATAAAAAATGCAAAATAGAATACGAGTGATTGAAATTCTGTTGGCATTAATATTGGTGGATGGGCGAGGGACTATAACGTCCAAAGCACGAACTTTTGTCGTATTACAACTTGTAACGAACGTTGCATTAATCGAGTACACCTAACATTTTCTTTTTATACAAACTGCCAAAATTGTGCGTGCGGAAAGGAATTCAATACTACAGCCTTTGCTAAATTGCTTATCTTTAATGTTAATGTAAACATTATACTGTGAAGAAATTTAAATATCGTATCCATGAAGTTATTTCCACAGAGTGACTTACTTCGTTATCAACGAGTATAAAATAAAAATATTGTGTTATAAAAAGATTCTCCCACTACTCAATTGATGCGCCTGGGCAGCGACTTAAAGTGAGTGTAGCGTATTGAGCACCAACCGTGATGTCAGTGCCACAAAAGGCATTAAAAAAAATCAAGTGTTCGCGACAGTAGCAATTTAACATATAAATAACGATTTTTTTGTATTGTACAAAGTAGCTGAAATGACCAGCCATGGCGAATATTCATACTATGGGTCAGTATTTATCGCTTTTGAGATATTTCCTAATCATAACTATTGTTAAATTGCAATATAATGCTCAATAACAATAAGATCAGCGGTATTTACATACCGACAAACCCGGGTTTTTTTTTAATAAATAACACAACCAGTTTGTATGTACATGGTTACATTTTGACCAAGCCGAATTTCAAAAACATCTGTTGACATCATGTTTTAGGGTATAACTAGTTACTGATTGACTTTTCCTCAACAAAATAATATTTCTAAGTAAAATCAATCATTCATCAATATTTTTTTCTTTTTTGGCAACATTTAATTCATTCGATATATAGCGATATTTCAGTTGATTGTAATGATTTTGATGCCGGATTCCTTATAACTTATAGAACAATCCAATTTTACACTGCAAAAACAAATGATATTTGGATAAAAAATGAAATTAATAATAATAACAATCATAAAGCATCATAATTCAAAACATTATTATATACACAGTATATTCATAAATATTTACGATAATTATCTGTGTCTTCTTTAAAAATACCGCTTTAAAATATCCCGGATGTTGACCAAACATTTTCGATCGGAGCTCTTTGACGACAGTGTTTAAGCTATAAGTTTTTATCTATCATTCGTTGTCTTGTGAGCATTCAATTAATTAGTCTTTATTTACCATCTGTTATATTATAATACATGTGCTAGTTGAAATATTTGACCTTATACAGGTAGGTAAAACAATCTATCCGCCCCATTGTATGACATGGGCAATGTAACAATAAACATAATATGTCGATAATTAGAAAGATAAAACATACAATGCAATCAATTAAAGGAAGAAACGACCGGGTGGATGCCTTTGTTTATTTTTTAACAATAACACAATCAAACCTATGTTTATCTTTTATATACGTCAACTTACTTTTATAAATTGTAACATTACTTTCAGGTGTGGGTATTCTGTAATTATTCAGTAGTAAACAAGTATCGTGAGTATTGATGGTACATAGGATTGCACGATGATGTCTATATCGGGGACACGTGTCAACGACAGTAATCTAGAACTGTTTCAATTGTATACGATTTTATCAATTCGGATTTGAACTTTTATACATTTTCTTAATTTCTAATAGTACATTTGTAGTATAAAAAAAATCCATAAAGAAATACAATGTAGCTAACGAGGCAATAGAGGAATTTCTTACTTCTAGTCTGCAAAAGGGTGTATATATATATAGTGATACTGTCCTCTTACGTAATGTGTGTGTGTGTGTGTGTGTGTGCTAATGATACAAATATATAGAAGCTACTAAAATTGTAACGGGTATGCTTATGTGTGATATTAAGGAATCTGACTTTTCCTGGGGGCGTAACAAATACCTCTGTGCAATTTTTTTATACAAAACTCGCCCATCGACGGGCTTCCGTAGGAGATCATGTTTAGCCAACCCCCTGATGTAGCTTTACTTGTACTGGATAACCAATTGCATTGTAGTTATATAAAAGGAACCCAGTCTAACAATATGATGAAGTTTATTTTGCACACCATTCAATTTTGAATACTTAATAATAGCAATAGGATCCCATTAGGGTTGGTCTACAAATAGGTAAACAATGATAAAATAGAAATAACTTATGTTTGCAGCAACCGTTGCTATGGTTACAAAAAAATAACAATATATAAGTAACAAGTTACTCATATTATGATACTTTTATATCCATATAATTTTATGTTTTGTAAAAAGCGAGCAACTTGTAAGACAATACCAATGTTAAACGCCCTATTGGTTTTACTATATACAAGGGTGTGTGAACAAACACAATTATCATGTCATTTCATTTGTTTTAAATAACTAACAGTATACGTCATCATATTGTGTCATATAATTCAACATTGTATTACATTTTGTAATCTGAGAGCAACTCACCTTAATACTTGAACATATTAAAATGTATATATTCATTTAATATTAATTTGCAAGCATGAAAATAATATTTTATTAAAAAAAAACAACAACAACAAATCATTCGCACTTAACAAAACAATACAGAGTAATTTCTATAATAAAGATGTGTAGAATGTAAAAGTCTAATGTGCAGGTGTGTCAGACTTAAATATATTAGAGCCCCTCCCAGATGGTTTGTCGGGGGTAGAATAGGCACCAAATTTCTCCGTCCTAGAGGCACTAGTCCTCTAAAAGGGGTCAACCGCGCGGGAACCCCGGGGTATAGAAATGGGACCGAGAGCTTCTTCGGCTTGTAGGGACGTCCGTCGGTTGTGCGGGATGTATAAATTGACAACCAACCCGTCCTTCGGATGAGACATAAATAAAACCGAGGTCCCGTGTTGAGAGATTGCCACCCTCTTCGCACGTTAAATAATCCAGTGTAACAGTGGTCCATAGGATACCTGTTGTACTGGCAAAATTCTCCGTCCCTGTCCATCATATTTCCTTGTTTCGAGTCCCGTGGCGATTAAATTATTATCGTCCTGAATATAGCTGAAAAATTGCTCGCTGGACGTTAAACATCAATCAATCAATCATAAATATATTAGTTAGACAAATGGAGCAGACTCGCATTAGGCTACAAATGCTAGTAATGGATATTCAAACATATCACTTTATCTCTGGTGTGGCAATAATTGAGTGGTTATTGATTAGAGATAAAGCCTGTGTTGGTGAGAATAATCTCAGAGTTACTAGTATTATTGATAGACACAATGGGCGATAACTCATTACTCTATTGGAACCTGTCAATGGTCATTATCATGATAATAAGAGACAATAACGAGTGGCTGTATGCATTGTAGTATTAAACAATTGTCTCCCATTATTACGGCGTTTTAACCCCGCTGAACCAGTGGTGGAAAAATCTGTAATCCTCTAGAGGATTAAAATGTCTCGTGTCTTTCCCCGCGTTAATTTGAAACGCATTAATTTCAAATTTTGAAATAAAGTTCGTGTTAAATAATGGGAGAAACAAATTCTCCTTCAGTTGCCCATGTGGGTTAAGATATTTCTCCACTCTCGAGAGTTAAATAACAAAAATTAACCACTCGCATGACGGCTTGTGGTTAAAATTTTTAATTAACTCTCTTGAGTGGAGAAATATCATAACCCATGGGCAACTGAAGGATAATCTATATTTACTCTCCTCGAAATTAGATTTTATTGATATATTAAAGAGATTAACGGTAAATTCCTACAATGGAAAAGTAATTCAACTGTTGCAGTGAATAATTATATAACATATTAAGAATAAACTGGTAGAACGTGCTAAGGTGGGTCACGGATCACTGTGAGTAGCAGGTGTAGTCACGTGACTTGTCTCATTGGTAATGAAAACCCACAGGTAATTTTAGCGAGCACGTTCTACCAGTTTATTCTTAATATGTTGTATAACAAGAATAATGAGCGTCCTGATTGGATGACCGATTTAAAACACACTGACTCCGCATGGTTTAGCAAGGTTACCCAGGTCAATAGTATAGAATCTTGATATCTCCAGATTTCCAACCTTGCTCTACGGCGAGGAAAAAATATTACTGAGTGAATTAAAGGTTAAAATGTTATTATATTTTTTAGATACAATTATTTTTTAAAAAGAAATACAGCTATAAACTGTGTTCTTTGGTTCATATAGGAAAGGAAAATACCGGACTTTTAGCATTGAAACGGAACCATCTTACGCGGAAACCCACCCGAAAACCCCTACCCCCACTTGAATTTGATGAATGTTACAGCCACCATCTTCTTGATATGATAATGTAAAACAAAAAGATGCATGTAAAAGAAATCTATGCTATATTTATACATTTGTTTGATTCTGGAATATTGTTGATCATTGAATTAAGCAAGAAAAAAGGGGGGAAGGGGGGGGTGAATTTTATTTGTGAATTTTACAGTTAAATAAATGTTATGTTTCGACAGTTTAAAGAGAACAATAAACATTTGTTGCGACTAAAGCTTAAATCAGCGTTAAACATTGAACAAATATCAGTGTTTTGTAAATGAGATTTATTTTAAATAGAAAATCTGAATTTCTTATTTATTAATTTATTATTAATGATACAATTTTATATCACTGGGCTTGGGAGGGGGAGGGGGCTATGATGAAAATTTGAAATAAAAACACAGGACCGGACTTCAAGCAAAATTAATAATCCAGGATTAGTTTTTACTAAAAAAAATCCAGGACTCCTGTGTCCATGAGTTTCTTTTTTAAAGTTAATAATATGAAATATTGACATCCACACTTGCCTTTTGGACAGCACATTTCTATATCCACAATGTATAAAAAAAAACAAAAAAACAAAAAACTACCACACCATCAAAACACTTCCAAACTCCAATGTTGTGTATACATAGACAAAATTGATATCCCTAAGACACACGCTCTCTCCGCTTGGCAAAGGCACTTAGTTTTATGGGCCCACACCATCAATCTTGGGGAAATGATGCTCACTCAGTTACCTGTGAGCAAAATGGCAACCCTCACATGTAACTGGGTGAGCAGCGAAATTCAGAGAAATTCATGTAAATAAAGCGACATCGCTGTACGGCAAATAGAAAAGTATATATTCCCCGTACAGTAAACAACCATTCGCTGTACAATTTATCCGCTTAATTTGTTTTCACAGAGAAATTCATGTAAATAAAGCGGATAAATTGTACGGCGAACAGTTGCTTACTCTACGGGGAATAGATACTTTTTTATTTGCAATTATACAGCGAATAGTTGTTTATTGTACGGGTAATCGATACTTTTCTATTTGCCGTACAGCGATGTCGCTTTATTTACATGAATTTCTCTGTGAAAACAATAGTTTATTTCGAAATATACAGTGTTGTTCAAGCTTAAATATGATACAACTTTGTTCTACAAAAACGTCAAATGAATAGTTGAAGGATAAACGTGTTTTTTTTTACAAATTTGAACTCGTCACATGCTTCTTTGAACAGGTACCACCCGGTCCAATTCTGACGATTTAAAGAGAGAGAAAGCCAATTACGGATCATAATCAGCCTTAAATAGTAGCTACATTATTAGGATTCAATATCACAAAACTTTACTTGTCAGCAAAACGTAGAATATAATGAAAATAAGAAGAATTTGACCTTACCTGACTTCACGTTTGTTTTTCCACCCGCTTCGAGGTTACCAATATCCGTGGTGATGCTACACAGTGAAACTTGGAGTCTCCATATGACGTCATGTTGTTAATTTTCCAAAGTCGTCAACAACATTTCGCGGAATTTTAATTTGTGCGATTTTTAGACCACGGATATGCAAGAATAATACATTTTTATTTACAATATTGAATTTAAGAATTATAAGTATTAAACGGTTCTTTTCGGGGGTTCATGCATGTGTAAACGCCCCTTCGGACGTTTATTCAGTCTGTGAGTGCATCGGCTACTATTTAAGGCTGATTATGATTCGTAATTGGCTTTCCGGAACGTTTGCGGAAATGATCGGACGTCTTCCTAACTTATTAGGTTTCAAGATGGCTAATCGTCGTATTTTTCTGTAGCGCTTTTCACAAAAATTGGTAACTATCATCCTAAACTTTTCACTTAAGATTATCCTACGACAATTCCTAAGCCCTTTACACAAAGATTATCTTAAGACAAATTTTAATCTTCTTTAGGTGTACTCGATACAACATTATGTGATAAAGTTTGTCAGTTATTTGCGACAGGTCAATGGTTTTCTCCGAGTACTCCAGTTTTCTCCACCAATAAAACTGACCGATATATTGTTGAAAGGGGTGCTAAACACCATAAACCATCTTCCTTAGCAACCGAGTTTCATTTCCCAATAGTACAACAAAACATTTTTTTTAAATAAAATTATTCTATAAAATATCCCCGGCACTAATTTATAAGCAGATTTTCTGCTATGATGTGTTTGTATGTTTATATTGAATTTTTATCTAATACATTTTGTATATGAATCGGTCACAAAATATGAACGGGTATGATCTTCGTATCTATATAGGGGAACATTTCTAATGCATGTAAATTAAAATGATCTATAATAATTATCATTACTTGGAGTTGTGCGTCATCATCCACGTGTGGTTACTTCTGGTAGAAGTTTTTTTAAAGGGAGTGCATCTGGAGTGTGAAAAAAAGCCCTTTTCATATAATTCATTTTATCGGTTATTTGTCGGCAAAATATTTACCACCCCCCCTTTTTTTCCCAATTAATCCCATCCCACATAAAATTATATTAAACGCTTGTTCCTTTTTTACTGATGAAAATTTAGCCCGATTTTTCTGAGATAACCCAAATTAAGATGTGTTTATCATCTATCAATCATGAAGACGAATACATATCCCAGTTATATAATATTAATGTAACAGAAGAATGTACACAAGTGTATGTATTGCCAGAGTGTTCGATGATCATCGACGTTGGAAGAAATTAATCAATTATATCAATATAAAGGCAAATCAAAACGATATCATTGGATCCAGAAACTTCCAGTCCTAAAGCGGCTGTTCACACAAAACTTTGTAAGCGGAGTAGATGTCTAGAAGAAAATTCCGTATTCCTGTTTTTATCCGAAAAAAAAAAAAATAATAATGAAAAAGAATACATTGTAATTCTCCCCAAGTTTGCAAGTAGTATTTTCGATTGTCGATCGTTCCCAATTTGAAATCTAAAATTAAAGGAATTATCCTGATTTTTTTGGTCAAGTAAACGATACACTTTGCTGCATTGAAAAGGTAAATGTACGGAATACATCGTTATAGAATTATTTGTCACGCCAAAAAGGAGTAAACAACAATGTCATTTGTAGGGTCTGTTTGTATTACACCATATTCATTTCAATAAACATTTAGCAATATGTGTACATGTAATTAGGTAAGAGAAAATGCGTTAATGATGAATGGCTCTCTTATTTTCAAGTCGAAGCGCCAATCACAGTCGCTTGAATTTCAATGATTTAAATAAAAAAATATTTGTTTGTACTCTTTTTTTTTTTTTATTATTTATTTCAAGCGAATTTTTTTTTTTATAATTTAAATCACTAAAATTCAAACGACTGTATATACTATATTTTTTTACTCTTTTCTTAATTATAAATCATTGAAATTCAAGCGACTGTGCTCGATCTTTTTTCTATTTTTTTCACTTACGATAAAAGATAAGACCAAAATTTCTCTTACGGTCAAAATTTTACAGTTTAGGACATGGTAGTTTTACACGTAAAGTTAGGACTATGTTTACACTTAACTTGAGATTATCGTAAGTATTTGTGTGAAACTCTTTTTAATTTTAGTTTTACACTTACGACAATTTTTTATCGTAAGAATTTTTGTGAAAAGGGCCACTGGTGTCCAGTAGAGGTTTTTTGAATTTCCATCAAGCCGCTTGATGGCCACTCTCCATTTTTTCTTCAGTTCTGGGTCTGAAGGGAACACATGACCCCCAGAATTTGTGCAACTCGACACACAGCAGTACTGAGGCATACTATTTATAAATTCTTTAAATTCTTTATTGGTTTAGAAATCCAATGGTTGGATTATCACCATAAACAATACAGAGGGGGGAAAACACTACACAATAGACATGCAAAAATAACATTGTGACATCACGGCTGAGGTTTGTTTATGAGTATCTCTTTAATAATCAATATCCATTCCCTATCAATGGCATTTCTATAATTGCACATATCACTAACCCCCTTAACACAAATCTTATTTGTTATTTATATGATCTACCAGTCTATCGCAACTTGTAATGGCGGAAATATAACGATAAGCTCCGATGCAATGCGGGAGAGTTTCGAATGTATAACTGATAGTACACGAACGCCATCTATCGTAGAAATATCGTAGGTGAAAACCATTTAAAAAGTGCATATATTTCGTCATTTATTTGTATGTTTTCAAACAAATGTGTACATGTTGGGAGAATTTTATAAGAATAGGATTCGATTGGTCGGTTATTCTTAGGGTCGGGATTGCAAAGATTAAACTTGCCACCAATTTAATTCTCAAAATAACCGACCAATCAAAACGCACGTAGGAATTAGTGTAAGCATATTTTATTAAGTAATTCAATAATACAATACAAGTATGAATATGTACAAATTATTCAGATGAATCATTAATAGGATTCGGAAACAAGTTACAAAACTTATATTAATCCGTTTCCTGAAGAAATTAAATTTACAAAGCAGAATATATGCTCAAATGGTAGAAATTATAATGAATTAATATAATAATTAAGACAATAGGAATAGGAATTGTAGGAATTCGGCCCGGTATTGCTACATGGGGACTATCGAAGGAAATCCTTCAGATTGCAAATTCTGTGAAGCATTGCTTTAAAGTAGCAGATTTGCAGATAGGTAGAGATGATGACAAAAAGGAAACGAAATATCAAAAATATATTTATTAAGCTTCAAATGGGTACCAATATTATGGCGAATCAGGTCACGACACCAATACAAAACTATTTTGAAAAAGTGTTGTATGAAAATTTGACATTTGAGATTTTTTTTTATTTTAGAGTAGTCGAGCGATAAAAAAAACGTAACAAGCCCCTGTGGCGGGAACAAGTTAATTTTCAATGAGATGATTATGAGGTGCACTTTGTTCTACACCAACACGCTGAGTTGAATTTTTATAGTGTTAGCTCACTGAAACAACAGTCCGCGGATAGACATGTCACTCCACTCGGACACATTATTCTGATTCCGAGCCAACCAGTCTTTGCTCTTTCTCCTTAATGCTATGTACTTAACGGAGAAGCAACACATACCAATTTTATAGTCTTAGGTTTGACCCGAACGGGATTCGAACCCACGATCTACCGCACTACTGCGCTATTTTTTTATATCAATATAACAATCTGATTTTTTTTAGATATATACATAGTATCCAATCGCTAGAAAACCCGGTTGGTCGTTAGATTTATCTGGGTTATCTTTAATTACAAGAAAGCAGTCAGATTCAAAATCATTCTAAATAAATTAAATTGTAACTATTGGGCTTTCGGACTATCTGACTTTCTGTCTATTTGGTCTTCGGACTATCGGACCTTCGGACTATTGGACTTTCGGACTATCGGACCTTTGGACTATTGGGCCTTCGGACTATCGGACTATTGGGCATTCGGACTATTGGGCCGACACTGGTCATCGGAAGATAAAATGGTCAACATCTCTTATCAATTGTAAGTAGATAACATAATTCACCAAAGACATGGAATTCGTTTAATCTTAATTGCATTATTTATATATTCTGCTACAATAAAAAAAAAAAAAAAATGACCGACCACTTTCCTCCTAACACACAAATACATGACCGATCACTTTCCTCCTAACACACAAATACATGACCGATCACTTTCCCCCTAACACACAAATACGTGACCGATCACTTCCCCTAACACACAAATACGTGACCGATCACTTTCCGCCTAACACACAAATACGTGACCGATCACTTTCCCCCTAACACACAAATACGTGACCGATCACTTTCCTCCTAACACACAAATACTTGACCGATCATTTTCCTCCTAACACACAAATACGTGACCGATCACTTTCCCTCTAACACAAATACGTGACCGATCACTTTCCCCCTAACACACAAATACGTGACCGATCACCTTTCACCTAACACACAATACGTGACCGATCACTTTCCTCCTAACACACAAATACTTGACCGATCACTTTCTTCCTAACACACGAATAAGTGACCGATCACTTTCCTCCTAACACACAAATACGTGACCGATCACTTTCCTCCCAACACACAAATACGTGACCGATCACTTTCCCCCTAACACACAAATACGTGACCGATCACTTTCCCCCTAACACACAAATACGTGACCGATCACTTTCAGCCTAACACACAAATACGTGACCGATCACTTTCCCTCTAACACAAATACGTGACCGATCACTTTTCTCCTAACACACAAATACTTGACCGATCACTTTCCTCCCAACACACAAATGCGTGACCGATCACTTTCAGCCTAACACACAAATACGTGACCGATCACTTTCAGCCAAACACACAGATACGTGACCGATCACTTTCCCCCTAACACACAAATACGTGACCGATCACTTTTCTCCAACACACGAATAAGTGACCGATCACTTTCCTCCTAACACACAAATACGTGACCGATCACTTTCCCTCTAACACAAATACGTGACCGATCACTTTTCTCCTAACACACAAATACGTGACCGATCACTTTCCTCCCAACACACAAATGCGTGACCGATCACTTTCCCCCTAACACACAAATACGTGACCGATCACTTTCCCCCTAACACACAAATACGTGACCGATCACTTTCAGCCTAACACACAAATACGTGACCGATCACTTTCAGCCTAACACACAGATACGTGACCGATCACTTTCCCCCTAACACACAAATACGTGACCGATCACTTTTCTCCCAACACACGAATAAGTGACCGATCACTTTCCTCCTAACACACAAATACGTGACCGATCACTTTCCTCCCAACACACAAATACGTGACCGATCACTTTCAGCCTAACACACAAATACGTGACCGATCACTTTCCCTCTAACACAAATACGTGACCGATCACTTTCCTCCTAACACACAAATACGTGACCGATCACTTTCCTCCTAACACACTAATACGTGACCGATTACTTTCCCCCTAACACACAAATACGTGACCGATCACTTTCCCCCTAACACACAAATACGTGACCGATCACTTTCCCCCTAACACACAAATACGTGACCGATCACTTTCCGCCTAACACACAAATACGTGACCGATCACTTTCCCCCTTACACACAAATACGTGACCGATCACTTTCCGCCTAACACACAAATACGTGACCGATCACTTTCCCCCTAACACACAAATACGTGACCGATCACTTTCCCCCTGACACACACATACGTGACCGATCACTCCCCCTAACACACAAATAAACGACCGATCACTTTCCCACTAACACACAAATACGTGACCGATCACTTTCCCCCTAACACACAAATACGTGACCGATCACTTTCCCCCTAACACACAAATACGTGACCGATCACTTTCCCACTAACACACAAATACGTGACCGATCACTTTCCCCCTAACACACAAATACGTGACCGATCACTTTCCCCCTAACACACAAATACGTGACCGATCACTTTCCCTCTAACACACAAATACGTGACCGATCACTTTCCCTCTAACACAAATATGTGACCGATCACTTTCCCCCTAACACACAAATACGTGACCGATCACTTTCCCCCTAACACACAAATATGTGACCGATCACTTTCCTGGCTTGGTACAGATACCAATAAAACAGTGCCGGTTAAATTGGGTTAATGGCCCCAAACCCCTTCCTCCTCCTAGTGAAAGAAGAATTCATCACTGAATAAACCTTATTTATCAATTACAAACATTTTACGGAGAATTTTTTCCACCTGTGATACAGTGATAATCTTTATTCCATAGTAAACATTGAAGTGTGCATGCTAATATAATTTCAAGGACATGTGTACCGTGTAGTGCTTATTACGATCTATGTGATAACTTAAATATTTAAAACGTAAATAGAAGACAATCTTCTATCATATATACTGTATCAGTCGAAAAACTGTGAACACAGAATACACGTATTATTCATGATGTATGACGTCTACTGATATTGTCAAATGAAGAAAAACGAATTATCATGAAAATTTTGAAAAAGGAATGATTATGAAAATTTTGAAAAAAAGGGGGGGAGTAGAGAAAAAAAGGGGGGCGAAATCCATGCCCCATGCGCCTGTGGTTATGTAAGAAACATTCATAACATTTTCATTTGTTGGTTTACACAATAAAACAAGAGTAAGATATGCTTATACTAGTGGCTGTCATATGTATCATCATTCCACATGTATGTAAAGAAAGCATTTAATGTTTTTCACAAATTACTATGCTAATTAGCATAACATATTTGCTTGCATATTGTTTAGGAATTAATTGACAATCTACGAATTGAAAGGCTAGTCTTTTAAAAACTGTTCTGTTGGTATTTTGTGTGGGAGAATCTGGACGCGTGTTAGAAATACATGGTAATGAATAAAATAACTTACACCACCAATAACTCGAGTCAAAATTGAATTCAGTTTATAATCCAAATTTACGGTTCTCCATCAGTATAGACTTGTCAGACTGTAACATCTGAGAAGTTAAAGAGACAACAGTATAACCTTGCTGAGTCGATGTCGAATAGTTCTACTATACTAGATCAACTTGGTCGAGTATTCGACAAATCAGTGTAAAATTTATTCTTCTACCAAATCAGTCTTCGCGCTAACCCACATGCCCGAAGCCCTTGACAAGTAAAACTGGATTCGGACAAGTGAAAATTATGTATGAATTTGGTTGAATAAATAGAAAATTTGTCTGAATTTGACTTTCGGGCAAGTAGATGAAAAAATTGAGGCAAAGACTGCAAATGTTAACTGCGTTCAAACAGATGACTTATCTCAGATCAAGTAAAAGACGTTCGATCGTATATTAAACCGGAAGTAATGTAATTCTTAATTATTCTTCATTTTAAAAGATATATTAACACAATATGTTGATGCTTAGTGATCATTCCTGTCCACTAATTTCATTATACGTATATCAAATGTTGTATAAAATGTCATTATATCTTTAATAAATGTACTAGTAAATCTTTTGTAAAAAAACAAAATTCTTTGAAATAAAAATTATGCTTGTGTATGTATACTGATATAATAAAAAACATTCTATTAAGCATGACAATTGTCGATTGGTATAGGTACGTAACGATAATGAATATTTATGTGATGTAAAAACCTTCTATTAAGGGAATACGATACAGTAGGGATTGCCAAATGACTTTTTCATGAAAATTCGTGATTTAATCAATTTCGACATGCTCTTTCCAAATATGCAAAGAAAAATATACCTTCGTGACTTAGTTTTCGAGATATTTACGATCGAATTTCGACCATTTTTCGACAAATTTTTAAAATACGGATTTGTGTAGCGGTAAAGAAAATATCACAATTTCAAAACAGTAAAAGATAATTGCATCCGTTTTTTTTGCAATAGCTCCCTATGCTAATTTCGTTCAAAGATGATGAACATGTACATTGCCAATAATAGATTAAGTAGTCCAAACATTCTACTTATTTGTGGAATATGGATTATTTAGTAGTTTCTTCATGAATAAATTTGCATGTAGAAAAAAAATGCCAATTGATATTTTCTTAATATTTTGTCATGATATGTTGTACTAGTCAATAAAAGAAACGATACAAGTGTTTGATGCTCAATATCTTTTTTTACATAGAGAAAAAATCCACAAAATTCGTACAATTTAAGTTCATATGGGCATAGCAAATAAGGCAATATCAACAACATTTCTCAACATCTTTATCAGAACAAATCATGAACAGACAGAAATTGGTATGCAGTATGGAGATTTGCGGAGCTAAGTAAAGTATGTACCCACCTCTTTCAACAACGACAGCTTCGTATCTCCGACACATAGAACCAATTAATCGTTGGATAAAGGCTTGTGTGATGTTGGACTTTGACGGTGGCGAACACGTCTATCGAGTTCATCGCATAAATGTTCAATTGGTGACAGATCTGGTGAGAATGCCGGCCAAGGAAGAACACGGATGTAATTCTGGTTCCGAAAGTCTTGACAAACACGAGCCACGTGACATCTTGCATTGTCATGTGGAAAGATGTAATCAAAGTTTCGCTGTAATAGAAAGGGCAGGACGATAACATCAAGAATATCGTCTCTGTAGTTTACGACAGTAAATGTTCCTTGAACAATTTTGAGCTAAGTGCGACCTTCATTGCAAATTCCAGCCCAGACCATAACACTTCCGCCTGCAAAATGGTCGGACTCGTACACACGCTGGCCCGTAAAACTCTCCTCACGCCTGCGCTTCACACGATAACGTCCATCGCTAAAATGAAGTGAACATCGGGATTCATCTCTAAAAAGGATGTGTTGCAAGGTGTGAAGCCTCCAACGACGGCGTGCACGAGCCCAGGCTAGTCTCACGACCCTATGGCAGTTGTATAAGGATTGGTTCGGACGCCTAGCTCGTAGTCCAAATTCGCGTAGTTTTCTGCGAACAGTCTGACCCGTAATTCGGACGTTTGCTATACCAGATGTTCTACGGGCAGTGTCATCATACGGTTCCGGAGGTGAATAAGGCGTAAATGTCTGTCTTGACGTTGTGACGTCACATGGGACCCGTCGTTACGGGGTCTGTCATTCGTCCTATATGTTTGTCGTAGACGAATCATTAGCCTTGAAATGGTTATTCTAGACACATTAAAGTGGTATGCAACGGCCTGGTGAGTCATTCCAGCCTGAATCATACCCACTCATGGTCATTTTGACGTTCTTGTGAAAATTCAAATTTTCAGAATGGTAAATTGTTTACTTTTGTTGACAGCACAAGTAATGACCGCAGGTGATTTAAATGCCTAATTCGATCATCGTAAACTCGATCATAGGACGGAAAATTTACTTTCCGGGATATTTCCGTAACGGAACATGATGTTATTGTTTGTTTTGTAGGATAAATGCGTTCCACGTAAACATTGACGTAAATGATTTTGATTGATTTTTGGTGTTTTAACGCCACTTTCAACAATATTTCAGCTATATCATGGCGACCAGTTTTAGTGGTGGAGGAAGCCGGAGTACCCGGAGAGAACCACCAACCATAGGCAAGCAACTGGTAAACTTTATCACTTGCGGCTGCGAGTCGAGTGCACCCTTTTTTGTAATTTACAAAGCCGGGCGCGAACCCACGCCGTATTGGTGATAGGCTTGTATGAGTTGTTAGATCCAACGATCTAACTCATTGAGCCACCCAGGCCCCCATTGACGTAAATGATAATAAACAATTGTTTTGGTTTTAACATAAAAATATATATATTTTTTTTAAATGTTGTATCGTTTCTTTTCTTGACTAGTATAGTTTAGCTGATATCTCTTTTCATCTTAAGGGCCCGGGTGGCTCAATGTGTTAGGTAGTTGGATTATCTACAAAACTCATACAAGCCTATCACCAATACGGCGTGGGTTCACGCCCGACTTTGTAAATTACAAAAAAGGTGCACTCGACTTGCAGCTGCAAGTGATAAAGTTTATCAGTTGCTTGCCCATGGTCGGTGGTTCTCTCCGGGTACTCCGGCGTCTTCAACCACTAAAACTGGTCGCCATGATATAACTGAAATATTGTTAAAAGTGGCGTTAAATCTAAAAAAGAGCAACAAAAAAAAACAAAAAAAATGTTTCTTCTCTTTCCTATCGCGGCGGTTTGTAGGTCGACCTGAAAAACAGAAGCCATAACTTACGATTTACATAAAGTTTACAGGGCCAGACCTATTATCTGACAGCCCGGTATTCCGACGTTTCGATAAGTACATTTAATAGCGTTTTTTATGAAAATAAAATATATGTTCTTTTTATGAAATATTCGCTTAGTCAAGTTTTGTGCACTGTGAAAGTAAGATCAGGCTTTGAAAGATTCTTATGTGGTTTAATGAAGCATATATTAAAAATATTTTCGTCAAATTAATTTTCAAAATTTTTTTTTTTTTTGAAATTTCAAAGAAAACGAGGTCTTCATATATTGCCTAGACACGGAATACGTAGCCTTTGCCTATAGTTCCGATCGGATCATCTAGCCAATTCAGTCTTTTCCGTCCGGAACAAATTGCCTGTTACGTCGGCTCTGTCGAATTTGTTTTAACTCAGGCAAAAATATGTTTGTTTGCTATTATATGTGAAAAATTACGGTAGGTATAGTCCGTTTGAAGTTTATAAAAAATAATTGAAATAAACTTGACTTTATTTACTTGAAGCAAATAAACACCTAATGGAGTACAGGTGATCAAAAGAAAAATATTCTTATTTAAATGGTATGCATTGCAAAGTAAAGCATTAACTGTTTAAAATCACGCTTTTGTCTCGCACTGGAAAACTTTATATTCTGACCAGTAATGTGTTTGCCTCCCACTAGAAAACTTTATATTCTGACCAGTATTTCATCACTGCAGTTGATGAGAAACTTTGTCAACTATAATGAGCGGAAAATTCTGGATTTAATATTCCATGTAGAAGTGTATATAGGGCACGAACACCGTATCTTTTCACCTATATCTGATTTTAAAGATTCTTTTCTGTTCATTAATAGAATTCAAACGGACTATAGATAGTGATACAACGTGCTACATAGGGTTAATGCCAGACACTTTTCTACATTAACGTTACTTACTGAAACATGTCCAAAAGTTGTTCTGGGTTGGGGCTTTAAGATAGGGCATGAAGGGAAATAGGAAACACACATATATTTTATATTGGCCTTGCCAGACATCAGGTCTGACAGGATGGCCTATTGGACCGAGGCGTTTTCTATTGGTCGGATCCAACGATTTTTTAGCAGCTTTGTATTTATCAGATGTTTCAGATTCCACTAACTGCGAGGTGTCATTCGTGGTTTTAATCTCACAGTGTAAGAATGGAAGCTAAGATTTTTTCTTCATTAATAATAATAATAATAATGTTGAAATATTATTTTTCTATTTGTTTTAATCCACATCGTAGTTAACTTTCTACCTTCTAGAAACTTTACACATTTTTACTGATGTTGTTCAGAATTTAGGAGATGTATTTCTTATCTCGGTGTTGAATCTATAGCCAAGAGATGATTAATTGGAATAATTATGATTTTGTTTAACAAAATTGTAGAAAAAAAATGTCAGATTCTGAGTTGAAGATATTTGATAAAAGATTAAAATGGTGAAAAGCAAACGAAGGACTCCGCATGAATGTCAAAGTTCATAAGAAAAATAGATGAAAACCGCTCGTACAGAATTGATTTAAACAGAGTGGCTGTATGTCCGGTCGTTGTATTTCGCATGCCATTTGAAATCAGCATCAACAGAATATTATTTTCCATTTCCGCCTAAAAAATATGTTCGGTTCATCTTTACATTCATCTTGTTTGTAGTAGGGATCGTGCCTTATTTACGCCATTTGTGTTTGTTTGCGTATAGTGGTGTCCGGTACGTAATATGTTGTATTTTTGTTTTGTTTTTCTTCGTTCTCTGTATCCTGTGTTGCCAGTTTCTCTAGATAGTCCATTTTGTATTGCTCCGTTCGGTTTTCCCTAACGCGTTTTTTGAATATTTAGCAAACATCTTGTTATTGTATTTTGACTTTTACATATAATTTAGTGTTGACTGTTCTATGTTAAAGTATATAGCTCTTTGGTATTTGATTTTCTAAAAATATTGCATACATCGTTGACTAGAAATACAATAAAAGCCACAATCGTATGAATAAGAATGAAATGCTAATTCATTAGGACATACAAACGAGTATGTCTAATGTTTAATTAGTATTCATAGCATGTGCGAATATTTCACGTTAGGACATAAACTATATCAAAAACAAAACAACATCGGGTTATTTACCTATTCACCTTGAAAATACACAATACACATTTCACATTTTATTGTTAATTAGGGAGCCCATAACGAACCAAACAGCAAATAGTAATTACAATACACAAATCATGGAAGCTGATTATCCTAACGGTTATTAGTGCCGTCGTGGTCATGATCGTAGATTTGGATTTACAACTATCTATGCAATCAGTGCCTATCACCACTAACATTGTGAGTTCGAATCCCGCTCATGGCGACGTGTACTCGATACAACATTATGTGATAAAATGTGTCAGTAATTGCCAGCAGGTCGGTAGTTTTCTCCGATTTCCTCCACCAATAAAACTGACTGCAATGATATAAATGAAATATTGTTGACAGTGATGTTAAACACCATAACTCTAACAGCAAATAATCTCTATATTGACCAAGCTATTGTGTTGTGGTGTTTAATAATTAAATAGTGAAACTCTAAAATCCTTAACTTTTGATGACATACTAAGAGAGGTGAAAATGTTGATATAGTTTTATTATACCATTTATCGTCAATATTACCATACATCGGGTGTAATTTATCACTTGTGTATTCATGTTTGCATAAACGATGCTACCGACGTGACATGGAATACACAAATATCTATCAGTATTAAACAGCTGCAGTGAGACGTGTGTCGAAGCCATGCATAACACCACTGAGGAAGATGTTTTACCATATAAACCAGATGAGCCTTTTATTGATAAAGGACACCACACAGGTAATGTTGTTAATTGTCTTTGAATACTCGGACCTTAAATCACCAGGGCGTCCGTCCCCTGGGTAGAGAAATATGATATAGTTTCTCCTCTGCACGGCAAATGTACAACACCTCCGAAACGGCCAAGCTGTCGTATTCATGATCTGTGTTTTTTCCCGGTTTCCTCCACCATTAAAACTGACCTCCACGGTATAGCTGAAATATTGTGAAAAGTGGCGCTAAACACCATAACCCTTACCCACCTAAAAGAGGTCCGGTGGTGCTGCGATATGAATAAAAGACAAAATGTTTCCTTTACAATGTGAGTATTTAGTACATGTTCAATGATACGGCGGCCATTGCACGTGGAATACATTTTATATCGTATCAGTTCCTGGTCAGCAACATTATATCAGTAGTGGTCATTAGCGACCATTTGCGATGGAACATTATTTAAGAAAGAAGAACGCATTAAAACTACTAAATTTTCTCTTCTATTCTTTCCCTATGGTATTTCATTGATACGTTATAAACAGAGCACAAGAAGAATAAGTACAAACAACGATCTACAAAACATACATATAAAACTAAAGATCGAGTAACACGAACTCCACTAAAAACCGGGGGTGTCTCCGGAAGGGTAAGCAGTTCCTGCTCCACTAGTGGCACCCGTCGTGTTAATCTAGGTACAAACCTGGTAATAAGTCGTGAATGAGGAAAGGTTTACGACAAGTGAAACATATCCGTGGTTATTTGTGACACAGATATTTCATAACGGTCAACCAAGTCATGGTGGCGACCGTAAAACTTAAAGGTATGTATTACTTTGAAATTCGTTGCTGTGTGTTCAGTCGAATGCACCCTTAATTGTAGCCTCCGTATGTATCTCTCGCGTAGCATATAGACATGGAGACACTGGTGAAATATTGATGCCATTTTGTAACATACTATATACCTTTTGACTTTGAGCGTTGATGAAGGTTATTCCAGTAACGTATCTGATGAAGGTTATTCCAGTAACGTATCTGATGAAGGTTATTCCAGTAACGTATCTGATGAAGGTTATTCCAGAAACGCGTCGTACGCACAAAGCTTGATATCTACGTTTTTTCCACTAATATATTTGAAAAATCACGATTTGATTGATTGATTTTTTTCGGTGTTTGTGAAATTGCATATTTTTCTTTTAGAAAAGGTTCCATCATTATGCTCACAGAGATGGATCCTTTCCTATCTATTCTGTTCTGGTTTTTTCTTTGTATATGCCTTGAGAGTGAACATAAGTGTGGCGTTAGTGTGCATGGTAAAATCACCGGTGACGAACTTCAGCACCATGTCAATGTCAGGAATAGCCAATGTTACACAAGGTGATCAATGTGGGCAACTAGAAGTAAGAAGTCTTAAGTCTAACGAGGAAAGTATTATTTTATTTTAAATTCCTACTGCCTGGTTGCAGATTCTGTTGTGTACCGGTATGTGAATTTGCTCATTAACATAATATTCTGCATTAGTGCACATGGCTTCACTTTTTTGCTGACCTTTGTATATGTACTATCGCGGTTTCTGTTGTGTTTCCGGGTCGTCCATATATATTTAATATTAGTATTGTTGTTGATGCCTATCGTCTCTTGGTCGTCATGTCTGTACTGTTGTAATCTTCATCAGCAAAATGATTGAGTGTTACTTCTAGTGCGCATGTGCATTATTAATATGATGTCGTTATAGAAATTCTTATTGTGATTTCTGTACTCGTTACAGACACTAAATGCGGCCAATTAGAGCAAGTCAGTTTTACTATATTTGGTCAGGGTTCTCCAGTACCTGCTTGAAAAAAAACAAAGAAAAATTTGAAGATACCAAACGGTACCCAGAAGCCTAACGTCAAAGAAGAAGCGACATTTCAATAGCCAAAAGACAAACATAATAGCAGGTGCTCCGGAATATAAATTTTATTCAAAAACACCTAATAGTAATTCAAACCATGGTTCAATAAACAAATGCATGTGATCACAGGTAGAAAGTCTATACGAAAAAGAAATTGGCCTTTCTGAGCATATCCGAATTTGGCCAAATTGAAACTTATTCTAAATTAATATTGCAATTACGTAGTTGTCCCTTAGCTCTTTATATTATATCTAATTCTTTGGATATTCTCGTCATCTTGTTATCTCATACTAAATAGTATATATGTAACCGAAATCTGATTCACCAATGGCGGTAGACACCACGGAGTTTATTAACATACATTTAGCTTCCCAGGTTTCGTATCACGACGTTTTCAAATAAGCATCGACTTGATGTGTTGGATGATGAACGTTGTTCTCGTGATGTGAAACACAAATCCGCCCCATTTAGGGATAGACCATGCTCCTTGTAACAAAAGAACCATTGCAGGAGCATTAAACGCGTAACCGGTTACCACAGTCGTAAATTGCGTGCATATATTTATATGTAGGAATACGACTTGCTTCCACTACTTAAAAGGATTCTACGATATGATATGATTGAGCGAGACGAAGGAAATACACAATTCTAAAGGTGATATAATATTAATATAAGTATATTTTACAGAGAGCAGAATTTGATTGGGACAAGAGTACAAAATCAACTATATTAGCATCATTTTTCTATGGATATATCATAACCCAAATCCCTGGAGGGTGGTTAGCTGACAGATTTGGTGGTAGGCGGGTCTTCGGTATAGCGATGGGAATATCTGGTGTATGTACCGTACTGATGCCGGTGTGCGCTAGGACCTCTGTTGTACTGGTGTATGTCCTGCGTGTTATCTTAGGATTGGCTACAGTGAGTACATTTATCCATATATAATATAACTGAAGTTATGGAAAATATAGTACTTAAGAAATAAATCACGGAAGCCTGAATGTGTTGGGAGCTTTAACATGGATCGGTGGATATTAGTATTTCATCCCGAGCCAGAAGCAATATAAAATTTACTAATATCCACCAATCTATGTAAAAGCAAAAAACACATTCTGGCTTCCATGATTTATTTCGATTCTGATATGTCTAAGAGTACAAATACGGTAGTATACTTTGATTGGAAGACGGTAATTTATATTTACGTTTGCGGAAAATGTCGCACACAATTTATGCTGTCAATGGAAAAGACAGTCACATTCATCGGCGCATGTGCCAATGAGATTATACCGAATGGATAACTCGCTCGTTTGTTAACAAGCGAAAGAGGGAGGTCATGTTAGAATATGTAATTAACCACAGGTGGGTTACGGTGTATAAAGTCACTTTAAACAATATGTCAGTTATATCGTGGTGGTCAGTTTGATTGATGGGGGAAACCGATGTACCCGGAAGAAAGCACCGACCTGCCGCGAGTCACTGACAAGCATCGCATAATGTTGTATCGAGTACACCTCCTCATGAGCGGGATTCAAACTCACAACGTTAGTGGTGATTGGGAATGATTGCGCAGACAGTTGTAAACCCAACTTCCATACGATTACGACAGCGACGGCCTTTAATTGAAAATAGAATAACGATAAATGGTTTTACAATTAGACCAATCAAATGTAAATAAATGTTTGAGAAAAGCGAAGGGGCAATCAAGAATGGATAATCCAGAGATACTGGAAACACGGGACACAGAAGACGAAGACAAACAAAATACAAAAACACAACACAACACAGAAAACTAAAAAGATGAACAACACGGGGAACACAAGACACGTGACGAAGACAAACAAAATACAAAAACACAACACAACACAGAAAACTAAAAAGATAATCAACCATTGTATTATTATAAGCAATATATTTCATATAAATACATTAAATCTGCATTTTAATATATACATTGAAACAAAATGAAATTATTCAAAGAGTTACGACAATTTTTAATAGTAATGAACGATGACGGTGATAAATGTTGAGAATGCGACGACAGATGTATCTTTTCCAAACAAACGACTCATGGATAATTTTTCCCCATAGGATTAGTTTGCTTAGCATGTATTAAAACAGTTTGACCTTTTAGTTTATTTGCTCCCAAAGATGTTTTAATTATTTATCATTACACAATATTTTCACTATTCCACGGTGTGGTCTTACCCTATATCAAAATTCATTTTTTCCAGCCACTATTCATCTCTGGAATAATTTACCCCAATATATCAGAGATTCAACTAGTAATTGAATACTCAAATCTAGATTAAAGACTTACTACAACAATCCAGTAAAGCCTCGAAAATATTTTTCGTTTGGTTCACGTCTGGCAAGTATTCTACATACTCGTTTAAGGCAAAATTGTAGTAGCTTAAAAGGTGACCTTTTTAGATGTAATCTGATAGATTCTTGTTACTGTAACTGCAACAATTATGTGGAAAACAATGAACACTACTTCTTGCACTGTAAATTATTTGTTAATCAGAGAAATCTTATGTTGAACAATATTAGAGATCTCGGGTTAGATATATCCATTATTCTAATATGACGTCCTTCAAACGCTTTGAGACCAAACCCGTTTTAAAAATAATATATACCTACACCCATTGTAATTTATGACGTCATCGACAATTTATAACGATATCTTACCAATTTTTACATATTAGAATCGAAATAATTCATGGAAGCCATATGTATATATTGTTTTTACCACGGGTAGGCCCTTTATGTCAGCTTTTTACCCCTCGCTAACACTCGGGGTAAAACTTCGTGACATAAAAACAATATATACATATGGCTTCCATGAATTATTTCTTAAACAATATATTGTATGGAAATTCAGATTTTGCACATGATGTTAACTGCTCACTGTTCACAACTGTTCACAGATACATACTAGACACTAAAAGATTTGTCTAATGTTTATGTACTTTTAACTCATCTGACGGCAGCGACTCAATATCAATCACAATATATCTGGCAATACTATGTCATTTTTCTCAAATAATTATGAATGAAATAATGTTCTGTTTTTGTAATATATTGTCTAATTAATGATTTATATGTAAGGTGAAGACCTCGTAAGTTTATATCTTGTGTCTGATCCATTGTCTGTATTTGTTTGACAATAAATATGTTTAAAGTAAAGTAATATTTTCACTGCCGAGCGTCTGTTCCAACTCTTAGTAGAAGAAATTGATGCATTCAAGATATTCAAATTTTGTCTGCTTTTTATTTAAAGGGGCATTATCTACCAGATCGTAATTTGTGTTATCCATAACAACTATCAGATATGATTGATGCCTTGATCAAACGTGTTTCTGTAACTTATAAAATGTTATGAAATGTACGCGTATCGGGGAAAATTCATGCAACTGCTCGTATTTTGAGATTGATCAAGAAATGGACGTCATCTTATTAATTATCGACATTGTTTACGGAGTGTGTCGAATCGTCAACAATGCACTTATTTCTTATTTTTTGTGAATCTGATTTTAGTCGGTGTTAATTATGGACAAAGAACCATTTAAGTTGGCAGTTAATAAGCGACAAAATACAATTTATTCGTTTTTACCTGTCACTAGTAAGGTCAATTGCATAGGGAAAAAGCGAGGTCAAATTATTTGCTTGCAAGCAAATACATAATCGATGGTCATTTTCGTTCTCAAAAGGCGGAAAGTGGCTTGATAAGCTGTTTAATGTGAAATATAAACCGTTATTTCATCATTTTAAAGCTATTTACTAATTTCCAAAACATATATTTTTTTTGGGTCAAAATCGTAGCTAATGCCCCTTGAATAAATCAAGCAAATTGATATAGCCATATACAGTCACAGCTGCTTTAGCAACCACATATATTAAATAATAACTTGTATTATATGACCTTAATTTTAATTTCCCTTCTCATTGCATTCCATATTAATTAAACCTGTATTAAGGTGGTACCTAACACTACAGGGAGATAACTCTTTAAAATCAGTTGAACGTTTTGATCATATGATGTTTGTATGCAGATTTCAAGCATCTCGGTGATCAAAATCACAGAGAGAAAAGCTGCTATGTGGCTAGTGAATTTATAGTCTGTTGGTTGGAATTTGTTAAAATTTTGATATTTATTAGAGTGGATATATTCAAACACACTGCCAAAAAAATAAGAAAATTAAACGAGCAGATCAAATTTTACCTGAAGTGTATGGTACCACCTTAAGTGACGACCTGTCTTATGTGACCCGCTTCAATGTTCTATTGGGTGGTCATATAAGATAGGTTTGACTGTAACACATTATATTCAGGGTGTTGTTTTCCCAGCTGGCCATTCGATGTGGGGAAGATGGGCACCGCGTCTTGAAAGAAGTAAACTTGTGGCAACGTCGCATGTTGGTAAGTTTAACCTGAGGGTTATTGTTACTCGATCTTTAGTTTTACGTGTATCATTTGTTGTTTAATGTTTGTTTGTTTTTGTCCTTCTTCCTTTTGTCATTGTATTGTCTGTCCTCCGATTTATGACTTCTGATTACTCCTATCACCTTTACTAACGGCAAACTAAACAAGACCAGGATGTATGAAGTTAGAAATCCAGATTTACTTCTTCCATATGAATAAAATTGATTGGTTGATGTTTAACATCATGTGAACAGTATATTAGGTTTTTAAGCAATAACTAGTTTAGACAGAGTGGAGTAAATAAGTGAATTATTTGATTTCAAAGATAAAACACTAGAAGATAATGATTATCACATGATAATGTTGCCTTGTACTGACCACCAATCGCCGCCTCTATTAAACTTTGCTCACAGGCTACAGTAAATTGTCTGTAAAAATTACTTTTCGTGTCCTTTGTATTAGTATACTTGAGGGATTGATGAGATTCTGATGCACTACGGGAAATAAAAAATCACCACTGTTTACGTTAAATGTATTGTCTTGTCGGTATTAAAGAGAACTGCTGCACACACAGTTTTTGAAAACAGCCCCGAAAGGTATTTTCAACATATTTTTTGCCCATTATTGTGTTAAAGTTGCTTCAAGAAAAATTCGAATTATTGCACGAAAAGAGAAAACTAACGTAAACATAATGGTAGAGTGTATATGGACTCAGACCGCGAGATGTAGCATATGTCAGATTCGTCTGTTCATCACAAGCCGTTGAATGCACAACTCCTACATCTTGAATGGTAATTACCTTAATCTTTGCATGTTTGCTTAATATGGTATGATGATTTTTTAATCGTTTTGAAGCAGTTATTGGCCCTTTCACTTCGATTATTTGATCACAATTTATACAGGCAACTCCTGCTGCATTATATTTGGATGCATGCTTGTTTATTACCATATGACAATTTGTACATTTCATAGGACCATTTGAAAGGAATTATTGTCGTTCTTGGTTTACAATAATGAATTAAAACTTTAGCATTGCCATACGCATTATGGCGATTGAGTTATTGTTTTTTTTAATCCTGCAACATATGCAATGGTTGTATAGAGTATCTGTCTCACAAATGTGGGCAGAGGGCAGAGAGACATTTATGTTTGTGTCAAAAATAATTTTATTTATACACAAATGTACGTTGCTCGAAATGTTTCAAATAGAACGATTTGTCTTATACAGGAGCGTGGTTTGGAACTATAGTAACATTTGCATCATCCGGGTTACTCTGTGAATACGGATTTGACGGTGGATGGGCATCTATATTCTACATAACAGGTACTGTAATGAACTAAGAAAAATATGCAATGACGGACGTGTTACGGGGATTACGCTTCGAAAGGTAACCGTGTCAAAATTTAAAGAAATGGGAAATTATCCACTTCATAATAAATGCATGCATTGTAGTGCAAAAAAGAACCTTTGATTTTTGCGAAAACAAACAAACAAACAAACAATCAAACAAAACAAACAACAAAATACAAACCAAGGAAAAAAAGAAACAAACAAACAAAACAACAACAAAACCAGCAAAGACAAATACAAGCCAAGAAAAAAATATTGACTATTTTAATGTATATTATGAAATTTTCAGAATAAATTCGGTTCAAGCCAACGTTGTCTTGGTTGTCTTGTTACAGTTGTATTCTTCATTGTTATCATACTGTAGTTACTAACACTAATTGTGCCCAAAAGCATGGTCAAGGTAATTGTTATCATATACTGTTTTATTTATTTCTAAATTCTAACCTCAAAATAACATGTCCAACAATAATTTTTCTTCATATTATTTTTTATAGTTAAAATTTCAACAAAACAGTCGATTGAGAAAATGATAATAGTTATTTATTATTGTTGTGAGATACATTTTAGTGAGTGATTGATTGTTGTTTAACGCCAAATGAACATTTTTTCTCAGTTATATCATGGCGGGAACAAGCTACATTCGACGAGATTATGATCATGTCTAGTTTTTACTAGACGAACACGATTAGCTGGATTTCCTAGCCATTGACACAACAGTACGCGGTAAGACATGTCGCTCCACTCGGACACATTATACCGATCCCGAGCCAACCAGTCTTTGCTCGGTCTCTTTAATAGCTGCGTACTCAGCGGAGAAGCTTTTCCATATCAAATTATAATCTTTGGTTAAACCAACGACCTACCACATTCGCAGAGGTTCTAAGAAATGTGAATGCGGCCATAATTCAAGTATGTTTACTGAAGACAAAGTTAATTTTCGTAGGGTGCAAAAAAGTACAAAGTGCAACACGTCTAAACTACCATTTCTTTATTTAATTTAAACAATTTGCAGGTGGTTTGTGTTGTATTTGGGTTGTAATTTGGTTTATACAAGTGAGAGATTCGCCAATAGAACACCCCAGAATTACTGACGTGGAGAGGAATTATATCGTAAGGAACATCGAATATGACACAAGAAATAGGGTAATTTTTTAATGTAATAGTAGAACTTATTTCTGAAAAATACAATGGTCCCAATGGGATTCCGTCCAAAAACTGATTGCATCATACTCCAAAGCTTTATTGAGAAATGTTTGACGATACCAACGGGGTAATCCGAAACCGTAAATTGAAGGACAGACATTACAATGGCCAATAGAAAAGAGGCCAATAATACTCTACAACACACTACACAGAAAAGTAAGACTTATCAACACGTACACTATATAAATCCGGGGGGCGCTGATTTCTTTGGAAATGCCTGTACTAAGTCAGAGCCATTGCGGTTTTCCCAGCTTTCCGGTTGTCGAATGATTTTGTCTGTTTATTGATTTATGAGTTTTGCCTTTCCCTTTGTAAGATTGCTCGGTGTTCGGTAATTTTGTTATTACCCTTGTTCAGTTTTT